>CAXAMN010007814.1:10341-89435 GCA_963970005.1 Durusdinium trenchii | reverse complement strand
GGAAGGAGGTAAAGGAAAGGAAGGTAAAGGTAAAGAGAAGGAAGGAAAGGTGGAAAGGGAAGGGAAGGCCCTGGTCTTCCAGGCCGAAAGGAGAAAGGAGACAGGAACTGGCGACTTTTTACACTTTTTTTCTACACTTTAAAAATAACTAGCTACTTTTTCTACACTTTTGGGGTTCTTTAGCAAGTGGCCTGGGTTCACCTTTTCAAGCTCAAAAAAGGCTCTTCCAGGCCACTTGTCTTTTTCTACACTTTTTCTCCTCAATTTTCTAAAAATTGTACTCAATTTTTACAATTTTTTCTTCAAACAAGTCTCTGTCGGGTCTCTGTCGGGTCGGGATGCGACCCGGTGACGTCTCTGAGCTCAAAAAAAACGCGACAATTTTAACGCATTATTTTAACCTTTTTGGAGGGCTGCGCTCTCTGTGTCTATTCCCCTTAACGGGTCCATCGCTCGGCCCGGCGCTGTGAGCTGGTTCACCGGGAGCTTCCTTGCAGAACTTTCTCTTCTCCAGGGAGGGAGGGAGGGAGGGAGGGAGAGAGCGAGAAAGAGTGAGAGCGCAAGGGAAAGAGAGCGGGCGGCTCATGTGCATTTTGTGCCAAAAATATTATTTCTTCTATTTGAAGACCTGTTGGTGAGCACGTTTATCAACCTGTTATCTTGACGCCTTTCTTCTATTTGTCCCGGAACCCTGCCACGGGAGGAATATGCAGACTTCTATTTGAAAATATGTTTTAATATCTTCTATAATAAATTGGCGTACTATATGTCATCTAATGCCAAGACATGGCATGATTCAAGAGGCATGATTTCTATTGTGTGTAAAGCCCATTTCTTTGCTACCTGATTTCATGCTCAAAGCTGCGAAGCAAGGTGTTCTTCAGTGGGACCCGATTGCTATCAGCAAATCAGAAGGCCAGATGGGTGAAAAAACAATTTAAGGTAACACACTCGACATTGGCTGTTTGACGCTGTTTGTCACATGTCCCAAAGCAAAAGTGTGGGTCTGTTGACAACCTCCCCACAGCATAGATCAAATCCTGCCGGCACTAAAGGTTCCTGCATGACGACTCAGAAGGTTCCATTCTTGCTGAATCTGTTGAGTATATATCCAGATAATGACATTGGCTGGGTTTGTACTCTCCGTCCACCAATTCCACGGCTGGTGAAGGGTCACTGCAAACGGTTCGGCGATGCAAGTCGTTGCAGGTGATTCTGCTCTTTGCGAGTTGAGCTGGGACCCACTGGGCCTTAGCATGACCTGTACAACAACTGAAGGAGGCGCACTCTTTTGCAGCAAAGCCATCGGGTGCGGCCCACTTAACACCAGAGTACAAGGGGAGCCAGGCCACTACCAAAGGTCTTTCGTCGATGAGGTTAAATGCCACGATACTAGTTGTTAAATGTTTAAACATGTTTTTATCTTTCAGAGACTCTTGCGTTGCTTTGCTTTGCTTTTGTTGTTTATTTGGTTTTTCTTGTTTGTTTGTTTGTTTGTTTGTTTTTTTCCGGTGCATTTTTCTAGATGTCTGATTGCCTTTTCATTGTTTTGCATTTCGTGGTTGTGTTGTTGTTCAGATGTTTGGTTATCTTGTTGTACGTTTTTTGCTTGTGTTTGTTTAAATTTAAATAATTTGTTTTTTGTTTAAATATGTTTTTGCATTGTTTTGTTCTTGTAGCATACCTTTTGCTTGGAGTTGTGCTTTGCCTTTGAGTTGTGCTTTGCCTTATTTTCTGTCTGAATTTCCCGTTAGACCATCAGCAAACGAGCACGCAAGAAAGCCAGTTGCAAGAAAGCCAGTTGCAAGGAAGGAAGGAAGGAAGGAAGGAAGGAATGAATGAAGCAAAGAATGCTGAAGCAAGCAGGCAAGCCAGCCAGGCAGCTAGCCAGCCAGACCCTTCGCCACTGTCAGCCAGCGAGCAGCCCGCTTGCCAGCCAGCCCAGCCAGCTTTTGGGAGGCGCTGCTCCGCCTGCCAACCAGGGTCCAGCTTTCAACAAAGTCGACCAAAGCGAAGCAATAACAACTATGACAGCAAGCGAAAAGAGCTTTGTACATATCCACAAAAGTTCTACCCTGTGTGCCTACAATGCTTTGCACAATTATATAACTGTACGTAGCAGCAGAAATTGACCATATTCAACGAGAGGTCAACACTGCCAAGCAAACTGGAATGGAACGTTTGTCAAAGGCGTGAGTTCTTCGATTTGTTTTAGCGGCAATATGTTTGGATCCTGTCGCCCACATCAGGCACTTGCTTTTGCTTTGTAGACTGTACCGTATCTGTCCCCATCTGGCCAGGTGGTGGTTGTCTTGATCCCAGCGTGGTCCTTCTTGCTGCGAGGTGGGTCAAAAGCCTTTGGAGTAATCGTTCATTGTGACATGGACTGGGAACCAAAGAAGCAAAGCGGAGTCCGTCGTGGCTTGGCAGTTGGACCGTTGGTCGGATTGTAACATGTAACATTTGCTTCCTTGGCCCACACCGTCGAGTCGAAACCATTTTTGCATTTGCGCTGCACGACGTTGGGAGACAGTGCAGGACTCTTGACAAGAAGACCACATCAGACTGTGTCAAGCGTATCCTGGCACAGCACCAAATCTCTTTTGGAATTCAAGGAATATGAAAAACATTTTTCAAGGAAAGTATGTGTGTATACATTATATATCATTATATAATGATTGATTAGGGTCTCCATCGCCGGGGCCGATTACATTCTTTTGTTATGGCTTTGTGAGCGCAGCGACATGCAGAGACCCTTTTTCGTTTCAGCCACTATTAAACTGCAGAGGAAATCGACATGACATGGAGTTTGAAGAACTGGGACGCTCAAAGGCCCATTGGAAACCCATGGACATAAGAAAACTTGGGGATTTTGACTTCTATCATCTATCATATGGGTCGGACATCATGCTTTGGACACATGGCAAACTCATTTTCGTTGTCTCACCTTCCTGACGCCCTGCTCAGGTGCAAGTTTCTACTCGCTCCCATCCACGGCTTTCTCTGAGACTGCCACCACGGATAAGGATGGATCGCAAGCCATACAAATTTTTCCTTTTTTGCATTTTGCATGGCTCAAAGCATGGCTGTTGTGAAATGCTCGGTAAATGACTCAATGACTCAATAACAAACTGGTTCCATTCTCCCGCTTTGACACTGTGGGTCACTGACCATTTGCTGCAGGATTTTTGGTCTCAAACACCAAGCTTGTTGGCAAAGGTTAATAGGACAATTGAACATCCGATGAACAGCAATGGAATCTTTGTTTGATGTTTAGGAATGCATTGATGTAGACAGGTGTGGTGATGGTTGATTCACGAGCAACCAGAATCGAGGATGGCCAGACCAGAGTGATAATTGTAAAGTGACAATCTTTGGTTTCTTGCGGGAACATTTCCTTTTCCTACAATGATCTCCAGATATCTGGGGTACACACTATTCTCATGAGTCATGGGTTTGGCATACAGCTTCGGAGACATGCAGGCCACAAAGAACCGTTTTTTTTTCCAACAAACTTTGAACCGATTCAATCCTTGACACAAAGTCTAATCTGATGAGCTTGTGCCCACCGGGACATTATGTCGGAGGCGCTCATCGCCAGCTGACACAGGTGACCCTGCCCCAGCGGCTGCCCATTAGTCACGGGCGCTGGAGTCCTGACCTTCTTCGGCGCAGCGCTCGCAGCGCTCGCAGCTGGCGCATCCGTCGCTCGGCCTTGAGGATTGATCCTGTCCTTGTGGCCCATGTGGGGCGTCAAGCGTGTGTTGGAGCTTTGGCAGCTGTGGTGGCGGCTCTATTGCAGGCTTTTACCGAGCCAGTGTTGAACCGCGTGGCTGTGAAGCGCATGCGCTTGAGTGATGCTATCCGGGAGGTACGACTCATCGACATCCTTCGCTTCTTCCGGACTGTGCTGGCAACCAATCTTTTGAAGTTTCCATTTTTTGAAGCTGTGAATGACTTCTCAACTTCATGGTCATTCATACCCTATCCATTGCAGGGGACTTTAGCGGCTGTGATCTATACGTCGGCAGTCTTGCCCCTGGCAAATTACCGGTACATCAAGAGCTTGCAGCTCAAAGTGAAATTCAAAAAGCTCTACCAAGCATACTTTCCCACATTGCTTCGAGACCTCATCTATGGGGTTACACGACATTGGATGATGATCAAGTTGGCAACTCCTTACAAGCTATCAGTGGGTGGTGAGGCCTTGAGGTATTTTGTCTCCATTGCAGTGGCCTGCTTGGCATCTGCACCAGGGAATGAGCTTCGTGCATACAGGCTTCAGCCGAAGAAGTCACGACGTCCGATGTCTGAATTTTTTGAGCTGCAGCCCTTCCTGCGCTCAGCCATGCTGGGAGCTTTAATCCCAGCCACAGCCATCGCTTCAGGGCATGTCTTGGTGAGTCAAGCCGAGGTGATGGGGAAGTTCTTTTTGCGAGGTCTTGAGCTAATGCCACGACATTGGGTACCTGTCGTTTTCATTATGATCTGGGCTGTACTGAAACTGGAGTCCACGAGGCAGTACTATGATCCCTACGCGCAGAGCCGGATGTTGCGAACTATGCGCGCAGAGGCGAGGAATAGAGGCCAAGGTTCCAGGTCCCAAGTAGCAGCCAGTGTGGCCACCTCTTCTCCAGCACGAATCGTGGAGACGATTTCTGACCCATTGGAGTCACAAGTTGAGCCACGTGGTGGCAAGGAGGTCTACGAAATCGCAGTTCCATCAACCGCTGAAATTGCGAAGTTTGTGGTGCCGTCCTTTTGCTTGGTTGTGGCCAATAGTTCGATGACCACCGTGGACAAGGCCTTCTTAGGTCAGTCAAGCTCTCTTCAGCTCGCTGCCATGGGTCCAGCGGCCTCGGTTTTTGATTCAGCCTCTTTGGTCCTGACCTTCCTGAACACAGCCACCTTGAGCTTGCTGGGCATGACCAAGAGTCCTCGACAGCTTCGGAAGATCCGGTCCCATGCGATCTTCTTGGCCACCAGCTCTGGCTTGATTTTGACGGGTTCCTTGGTCACCTTCGCAGGGCCCTTGACACGCTTCATGGGTGCCACCAATGCAATGTTGCCACTCTCAGTGGCCTACCTACAGATTCGAGCCTTGGGTGCAGCCATCGAGCGTGGCACCTCTGTGGCCACCTCCTTCTGTTTAGCAGCAAAAGATGGTGCCACACCGTTGATCGTGACGTTGGTTGGCTTGCTTGTGAACGTGCTAGGCGATGCTCTCTTGTGCCCAAAGTATGGCTTGGCGGGGGTCGCTGCAGCATCAGTACTTGCAGCCGCTTGTGGATACGGCTATTTCATACGATCTTTGTGGAAATCGCAGCGCTGGCCACAACCATTTATCTGGCCACGGAATTTTAGATCAATTTCGAGATTTCTGCAGTTCGCTGGTCCTGTGCTGCTGGCAGTCTTTTTGAAAATGTTGGTCTTAGCGAATATGACCACGGCTGCATGTTCGTTTGGAACAACTTCAGCTGCTACTCACCAGCTTTTTCAAACACTTTTTCTTCTATCAGCAGTTGCTATTGGCAATCCGTTCAGCTGGGCAGCACAAGCCTTTCTTCCACCAATTCTGACTGCAGTTTGCGTGGAGCAAGAACCTGGACCCTCAAGCCGGAAGTCCTTCCAGACCTTGCGGAAGCTCTTGTGCAACGCACTGATTCTTTCTGTGACTGCCTCAGTGTCAGTGGTGATCTTCTGTCACAAACTAGGTTGGATCCTTTCCAGTGATCCAGACGTGCTACGGGACATGGCCAGAACAAGTCTGGCTTTGGTGCCTTTCCTCTCGTTATACCCTGTGCTGCTCACCCTGGAGGGTGCCTTATACGGAGCACAAGAGAGAAGCACAGTCTTGTGGCTGAGCATACTATTTTGGTGGACATCCTCTACAGCCATTGGAATCATGCAATTCTTTGGGACCTTGTCTCTGTGCAACATGTGGCTGACCGTTGGTATCTCCTGCGGCCTCACCACACTGGTCACTGCCATATTGACCTTTCGAGCTCTTCTGGTGCCAAAGTGCAAGCTGATCCTCGAAAGATGACACCAGGAAGTGACATAGGTTGAATATTATTTTCAGCATGATTGAACTGGGAGGCGAGCCGATGCGAGCCATGGCTCGGGATGTAAAGAAATGCCATTCTGTGCGAGGGGCAAGAGATGGGCGCTAAAGTGTGGTAGCATCAAATCGGGTCCAACTTAATCTTATCTTGTCGTTATATCCTGTTGTCTGAGATGGTGCTTGCATGAGGCACACAGAGCACCTATTCGACCTATTCCCATTGGTTCCCGTGAGAGTATTTCTAAAAACATATAATTATAAATCTATATACTTTGCACTTAATTTTGTTGGACCCCATCTAAGTTTGAGCCCTTTTTTTGACCATCCGACCACTCCTGGCGAACTCCAGGATGACGAGGCCGACTCCGTCTTTGAGGCCTGGGCAGTGACCGAGGCCCCGGGGACGACCGACGGACAACGACCGATTGGGACGAAAAAGTAACCATTTGCGAGCAGCTTGGATTTAGATTGGGAGTTGAGGAGATTTTGGAAGACTACTTTGTGATCATGTTTGGAGTATGAAGTGAGGTATGCCACTGTCAGACCTTGATTGCCAGCAAGTCAAGTCGGATTCATAGTAAAGACTGACATGCGATGGCTCGGTTTGTCGTGTATCATCTTTGTCAGTTTGTTCGTTTGTGACATTCGCCCCATGGAGTTGCGTTCGCCCCATGTGACGCTGGGAACCGTGCTGGACACGGGTGTCGGGTGAGGCCCTCGGCAGCCCCGATGACATCCTCATGCACAAGGTGCCAGAGTGACTACCATGACCAGAAAGATAGTCAGAGGAAGGTTGATATGATTGATTATGATTTGTGATGGAAAGCACACCGCCATTGCTTTCAGACTGCTTGCAGGGCGTGCACTATGAGATGAGTGTGCGCAACACGCCCATCGACTCAGAAAGTGCTGGCTTGTGTTCACTCACTGGCCTGAATGCTTTGCACGACAAGCTTCATTTTGATTGATGCCCAAAACAGTGTGGACTAGACTTACCAGTACCTGTTTATTGTCAAGCCGCCTTTACTTTTTCTCCCGCTTCTTTGCTGCAAATATGCATCCAGTGCTGAGGTTCATCAGTTTTGGAGTTGCTGGTACAGCCAAGAGGCGCGGGACACTTCTGGGAGTGTGGAGCGATGCAACAAGAAGCGGGGCATTCTTTAGTGACGTCATGGTAAATGCACACCTCAACTCCCAAATAGAGAGGATGACGAAAGCCTTTGTCGTACTTACAGGACTTTGCACGTTTTCTTGCAAAAACGACTTATTTGATGTTATTTGCCCCGGAGATGGTTGTCCACCATCAAGTTTCAAGCTTCACACCAACAATATTTTATGTTGTGTGCTTTTACATCTGAGCCACGCTGAAAACCTCCCCCCCGCGTAAGCTAAAACTGCGGTCGCGTAAGCTCTGCGTAAGCTTTGGCGTAAGCCAGACATTTCCAGGTTATGTCATATCGATGCTGCGTAAGCAAAGCCTGCAATGGCGTAAGGTGGCGTAAGCAGCGGCGTAAGCAACACCCCCGCGTAAGCTGAAACTGCGGTCGCGTAAGCGCTGCGTAAGTTTTCGCGTAAGGCAGTTCTTACGTTACGACAGGAATCTATCAAGGTTTTCAGCATGGCTCATCTAACAATTGAATGACATTATTTCATATTATTTTGAGATAGCATGTTCTTTTCCCCGAATGCTAAGCGAAGGGTTCTCCTTTAACTTTGGGAGTCTGAGGGTAGAGCGTTGTTTGCGTGACCTTGCTTGCATGTCCGCAACCGTTCGCAAGCGACTGAATGTAATGGATAAGGCCGTGCCATTGGGGGGAAGCTTTTGGAGGAGGTTTTGGATGGAATGCTGAAGTGTCAGATTCGTGTACATAGCATAGAAACGTAACATGTGGAAGTGTGGAGGATGATTTTGCTGCTTCCGTGCCATTGGGATTGGCGTTCGCAGGGTCTTTTGGAGGTGTTGGATGTCGCTGTGCCATTGGCAGGCTGTTGTCTCAAGGCTGCGTTTGTGTGACAAGTCCCAGGTAAACGGACGTGAGTGTGCCCAGAAAGTATTGAAGTGAGTCTAATCGTGTGGTGTGGTGCAAAATTTGCTGATTCATTGCAGACACGAAGATGTGATGGAGCACCGTTTCGTAGCAGGAGCAGTGCTTAGTGCGTGTTGGAGGTGTCAAAGTTGAACTTTCGTTGAGATTGAGAGCTGCTTATTATTTTAGTCTATTTTAGTACTCGCTGTGATGCAGTTCACATCGCTTCACTTTGGGAGGAAGTCTCGTGCGAAGTGCTTGCTTTGGAGAGTTGACGCTCGACTTTTGGAGGAAGTCTCGTATGAAGCGCCCACCAGAGTGTCTCCTAGATGAGTGTGCCACAAGTGTGGCCCACGAGAGTGTCAAACAATGTGTTTCGAAAGCCAGCGGATAGGCTAGGCTGAGGTTCTGCGCAGCGAGCGACGTGTGTATGAAGAGGTGTGTGTGGGGGGGGTAGGTTAAGAAGACAGGTTTTGGAAGGATGAACCTGGAATTTGTTGGGGGAACGAAAATTCATAGCAAGTAGTAAAGTCGCATGTTGAGGGCCCTTGTGATGCGAGTGATGTAGCGATTGATACTAATCACCGGGCACGACGGCATATTTTGCATCAAAGTCGTCAAGGCGTTTCTTGGGAATTTGTTGAAAACCCTTTGTCGGTATGATTTGCGGATGCGTGAAGTCAAACCATGCACAGAGATCCAGATGCAGAGAGTCGAAGAAACGTGTTTTAGGCGCATTTCGGGTTGGTGCCCTTTTGCGTTGTGTTTGCAGGGCCGTCTCGGAGCCAAAAAGAGGCACTAGCAACCACTAGCAGATTCTCTGAACAGACCTTCAGGGTGCCCTCGCGCTTTGTTTCGTGTTTCGGGGCAAAATCTAGGGCACCCCCCGCAAACGGCCTCTAGTGATAAGTTTCTTCTCATTTCAATGCGCTCTTCGGACGTAACATTTCTTGGCCCCGACACGGAACCTGAGCGGTGACATGCGCTGACTTACTTTTCTCAGGAAACTTGTTGCTAGAACCCACTTTTCAGAGATGTCCTTTTTGCGCTAGACTGCTCTCAAAAAAAGTGCGGAAGGGCACCAACAAAAAAACAAACAACTCTGGCTCTTCGCATCTAGATCCACTGTGTTTTTCCGCACCTGCATCGACAATTCATGTCCAGCGGCAGGCAAAACTCCAGCAAAACTCCAGCGTTGTAGCCTTTACGAGTTTTGTATGAGTTTGTCATGTCCAATTTCCCCCACCGATTGCCAAAATGCATCTCAAGCGGCTTGCAAGATTGAATGCAAATACTATCAAATACTCGGCGAAGATGCATCTGCCAATATCTGCCATGTCCTGCGGTCCTATTGCTGTTGGGCAGCTATTTATAGACCTGCATCAGTCGAAAATGTCTGCGACGATTGGCTTTCGTCCCCTCGATTCTCAGGTTTGGCCGTTTGTTTTTGAGTGCGTGTGTGCATTCGGGTTTGTGGGCCACCATCTTAGTTCCTGCAAGTGTGCGGTTCCAAGGGGGCAAGCCACATCAACTGAGGATGCTACAGCGATCCCTCTCGGAGCCCAGCCTGAATGAACGTGAGGATTGAAAGGGTCCCAGGCACGGTCGGGTCGAAGAAAGACATGGGTAGACGAGCGGGATGACCGCAGCGGCTAGGTGCCATGCTCCCATGGTTTTGTTGGGAATAGTCGAGCTGTTGTTTCTAGTACATCTGGCTGTTATACAACAACCCGTTGTAGCTATATGCCTCCATATTATGCCTTCAGTCAGTTTCCCCGGTCACGGGCCCTTCGACATGCCAAAGAGCCCCCCGCCGCCCCAGCTTTCTTTGTGCTGTATGTCTCTATCGAACGATGTCGGAACAACTGGTTGTTCAACTTTCCAGTTGCCGGTTCTGTATGACATAGCTAGGTTTGGGCATCCAGCAGGCCAGGTGGGTGTTGAGCCATTTCCTAGGCACGGTAGTCAAAATAGCTGGAATGCTGGCGCTGGCAGATCGGTTTTGTCAAGGTTTTCCCAGGATCCATGTGGCCATGTGGGAGGAACGACGTGTGAAGGATTGGTTGGACCGCAAAGTCCAAAGTCATCAAAGGACACCAAAAGATATTGCCGAACTTTTGTATGCACAATTTTCTTCCATGCGATGTCCCTGCCAAAATTTTTGTTGTTTCTCCGTGCCTGACGCAAACAGCAAGGCTGCAGTTCCCAGATGCTGAATGGCCTTAGTTTTTTCCCCTTGTGAACGACTACCTTTTTTGGATACAGAAATAAGATGAAATACGTGTTACTTCACAAAGATTGTGATTGTACTATACCATCCCCTTGAGCCTTCCGCAACTAGCATCCTATCGATCTTGCCAGCTGTTCTTGGTTCCATGTTAGTCAATCCGGTGCTCTAAACGCCCCCCTATGTTGCAACACCAGTGGTAGTGGGGCTTGCCGGAATCCCAACATGTGCGGACGTACACCAACGGCTTGTGGTTGTGCAATAGCCCCTGCAACTAAATGAACCTCTTGCAAGCACCTAGATTCTTGAGAAGACTTGAACAACAACTTATCACAATCTGCTGCTAGCCAGAATATCCAAAAAAGGCTTGAGTGTGACGAGTTGCTTGGTGCTTGGCCAAACTCAAGCGGATGACCAGAGATTGGACGATAAGTGAAGCGCCTCTCTAGATCAAACTTGTAACTTGTAACAACAGGCTTGGCATTCCACAGCTTCCACCCGCAGGCCACAGCTTTTGTAAACAACAAAACAACTGTCTTTAACTTTCTGGTGTCCGCAATGTTTCCTTTAGGGTTTGAAAGAAGAACAATATTTTCACGTGCCCCACCAAGCACTGGTTGGTCCGTTGATTCAACATCAACATCATGTTGTGAACAGGGGTGAGGGGATCTGACCTCCCTGGCCTTTGTTCCTTCAAAGGCTTCATGCTCCACGGGGCTATTCCCAACATCCAGAAGAAGGAGCTCCAAAAACTTCTAAAGGCATGTCCTACATACTGCAAGACGCACTTACATGCAGCTAGTTGAAGCCGGGTTCAAGACCCATCGACTATATAATGTTGTCCGCTCGCTGGCCATGAAGTCACCTTGCCATCTCTCAGATTGTCTCAACAGCTAGTCATGTTGCCTTGCAGTGGACAATATCAGAACTCAGACAGATGACTGAGGTGAGGACAGAGAGTGCCTCCTTCCAAGAGTACAATTTCTAGGAAGTGATTGTGCCATATTGAATTGTGCCATCCATATGGTGGATGTTGGAGAGATCATCACAGAGACTAGTGAAGGTGCCATGACCACACCCTAATTAATTGATGGAACGGTATATTGAGAGTCGACATCAGTGCAAGATTCACTGTCCACTGCATGGCTGGATTCCAATTCCGTTTAGGGAGACTTCAGAACTTTCAAACATCGAAATGGCTCATACAAAGAAGGTGGCGTAGAGCGTGCAAGGATGTTTCTCTCTTTGCCGATGTCCGCGCCAAGTTGAGCCCAATGGAGCCCAGGTTTTCTCAAAATCCGCTTTGCGGTATGTGTGAGCGACATTGCTTGAAAGCTCTTCCATACAGACGGACCAGTTTTCAAGATCTGGGCTCTTTTCCCGAAAGATTGAGGAGGCTAAGCAAGCCAAGCTGGAATTAACGTAGGAAACTATACAGTCATGATGTGGCCTACTAGAGAAACTAAGCAAGAGAATGCCACAGAGGTGACGGATATCCGAATCATCGTGCCTGACGTACTGTGTAGGCAGCAGAGGCCACAAAATCGAGAGGTAGCAAAGGGTTCGAAGAGCTGACCAGATATATAAGTTACGACCAGTTCGGATCGACTGAGGATGCCAGATCGAACAATTTGACGAACCCACGGATGGACCTTTCCTGTTTCACGGAGTCTGATTGTCATTTATAGAACCTGAGCAGCTTTGCAGATTCATCATTCACGGCATTTGCCTTTTGAACATGTACAGAAAAGACATGAAAAGAACATTTGTTGCTCAGCAAATGTGTGAGAAACTGTTTCAAGTGTTGCCACCGCCACACTCTTTGAACCGCGCTTGTGGCGTCTCCCGTATCCCACAGCACGGGGAAGTGGTGGAAATTCGTTGCTCTTTGAGCATTGGCCTCCTGCCTACCTTGGAGAGGAGGCCCTCACGTCTGCAGGACGTAGAACACTACAGGAGACCTCAGCATGGGCTTTCACAGGACTGGCCAGACAAGTATAATGTAGCCGCGAAAGTTTCAAAGCTCTCAAGATGCCAAAGAACAACCCTCATGGCCTCATGATTGTTGGGCCATGATCGTGTCACCTGTGCTGTTTTCTAGACACCGACAGCGGTGCAGAGAATGGTAAACCAATGGTGAGTCGCTTTGTCTGCAGTCCCCTTTCAAGGTGCCTGTTCGTCGCTCATTTTTGTTCACCGAAACCAATCATTCAATATATATATATACTGTATATATATATATATATTGATATGGATAAATGTCCTCATAGCTAAGCACAGAACCAATCCGTTTTCACCGCAGCATCGGGCTCTTAAAGGAGGTCGATGGGAGAGAACCGAGCTGGGTCTCTCCCAGTTTGTGACAGGTGCCTTCACTTCGTGGTTCGGCAGAGTGGATTGAGCACTTGCGAGCCGTGCCGGAAACTCTGGCAGTTGCAAGTGTCGCTACGCGGAGTACTGGCACCCAAGCGAGACGAACAAGCGGTGATATACCTCCAGGAGTGCTTCTCGCTTCTGGAGGAGTGGGTGGCTAAGGTCAAGGAGCTAGAGGCCTCAGTCACCACTGGAGATCACCGTGCTCGAGGAGCCCGAGATCGCAGCCGTTTGAAAAGAAGAGAGGAGACTAAGGATTGCCGCCCAGTTCCAGCCCAAGAGAAATCAGCCCAACCAGTTCAGCCCAAAACACCACCAGTCCAGCCCCTGCTAAAGTCTGAAGGTACATTGCCAGTTGAGGGGAGGGAAGTCAGCAGGGTTACCTCCCAAAGTCGCATCGTACCTCGACCCAGCCATCAGCCCAGCAGTGCACATCGCGGACGGTCTCCCAGCCTTTCCCTCTACCCCAAGCGGAAGGCAGAACCCAAGCGGGAGGTTGAGGCTCTCCCGGAAGCCGCGGTTGAACAGCCCCCAGGGGAGTTGAAGGAAACTCCCAAGCCCAAAGAGAAAAAGAAAGAAAAGAAGTCCAGGTCGTCTTCGAGCAGTTCATCAAGGAGGAGGAGAAAGAAGGAAAAGAGAAGGAGGGAGAAGGAAAAGAGGGACAAGAAGAGACGGCGAAGATCCTCGAGTCCTGGGGATTCTGTTTCGGGCTCGCGAGTTAGAGCAGAAAACCAGAAAAGACTTGAAAAAACTGCCTACACCGCCGCGTGCCCGCAGCCCCCACACACCGCCAGGACCACCGCCTGATCCTCCGCCTGCGCCAGCCCGAGACGCCAGTCCAGCCCCCCTTGCCAGGGGTCGAGGGCGCGGGTGGATCGGTCCGATTCCTTGGAGTTCACACCCCCGCTGGTACACTGGCAAGAATAAGGGCATCACCCGAAGAGCGAAGCAAGAAAAGTATAACAACAGGTGGTGGTGATGTCCGTTCGTCGGCGGCCAGCGGCAAGAGTTGAGCCTTTGCGGAAAAGGCCGGCTAGCAAGCCAGAGCAGGAGTTGAAGACCGATAGATTCACCTACCTCCTGGAGCTGACGGCGGCGCAGTTGCGATGTTTGGGACTGGTTGAACTGGCCTATGGGTATTACTATGATGGACTCGTGAAGGTAGCTGGTTACATCACAGGTTTGGGCCGTGATACTGACTACCTGGAGTTCAAGGTGACCGGAACCCAGACAGAGAGGCTGGTGGAGGCCCTGAGTGACCCATCGCGGAGAACTATGCAGCTGCACATCTGCCCAAAGGATTGCAGCCACTCTGCAACAGGGCCTGATGTGTTGCACGCAGCTGGCTTTTGGGAGGTGGGAGACAAGAAGCTGCCCTGGCACACGCTTTTTGAAGATGTGCGTGCCCCGCCGGACGAGCATGACGAGATGGCGAAGTTGAGGGAGCACTATGCGGCCAGGAAGAAGGCAGTGGAAGGGGAGAAGGACTCTCCCAGTGAAGAGGCAGACAAAGACAAGAAAAGTAAGAAGAAAAGGAAGAAGGCGAAGGATAAAGAAAAGAAGCCAGAGAAGGCAAAGTCAGACAAGGAGGGCACAGAGGAGGAGCCGTTGTTTGATAGAGGACAGAAGGCTCTGTTGGCAGTGGTTGAGACTAGATTAGAGCGTTGCAGCCAGCCCAAGGGGGACGTGTTCCCCTTGCCGCTTGCTAGTGCGTTGGGACTTCAGGGGAAATTCATACCCAGTACAGATGCATTGATTCGTGCATTGAATTTACTTTATGGGACTAGGACCAAACTCAGGACTAAGGAGGACAACATTCGAAGAAAGCTGACCGAACGTACGCATGGTGTGGTGTCGAACTTTTCCTTGTTAGACCAGGCTATGCCCCAACTAGACTTCCATCATCTGTTTCAGTCGAAAGCAGTGGACTATACCGGAGAGGAGGTTCAGGTGGCCCGATCATTTCAATGGAAAATGGTGGAGGCGGCCATGCCGGAGGCAGTAGGGTCTTTAGAGCTGGAGGATTTCTGTGGTGAGGGAACGTTGCAGTATGTTAGGGATTTTGAGAGCTTCATGTTGCCTGCCCAGGATCAGCGCCTGGGACGAACGCCTGCGATCATGGTGGAGCAGCGCCACTGGGCAGAGGTCTGCGTGGGGCTGTTGAAGCGGGGTGTTTGTCGGCTGATGCATGTGTCTAGCTTACATCATATAGACGGGCGGCCTTTATTCAATGGGCTATTTGCGGTAAGCAAGAACGAAACTGCGGTGGATTGTCAAGGCAACTCCTTTGAGGTGTGCAGGCTCATCATGAACCTAGTCCCTACCAATGGTTGTTGTAGAAGCTTGGTTGGAGATACCTCCACGCTGCCCAGTGTGGTGGGCATGTCCTCCGTGATCCTGGAAGATAGCCAACTGCTCATAACCTCATCTGAAGATATACGGTGCTTTTTCTACTTGTTCCGTACCCCCTCTTCATGGTGGAAGTACATGGGCTTCGCGCGGGAGGTGCCAGCTGAGGCCCTCCCAGAGGGTTACACGGGGGGTGGCTGGCATCTGGTGACACAAGTACTGCCGATGGGGTTTATCAACTCGGTGGCAATTGCCCAGCGTGCGCATCGCCGGGTGATCAACCAGGCCCTTCGAGGTGAGAAGGTGTTGGCCTGAAGGCAGCAGGAGCTGCGCAGGGATCGTGCTTTCTCCTCCGCAGATCATCTCTTTCGGGTGCATTTAGACAACTATGACGAGCTCCGTAAAGTCGATAGGAGGTTGGCCGATACTTTGACTGGGACACCTTCAGCCTGGACCTTGGCCGTGAGGCAGACCTATGAAGACTTGGGACTTCCTCGCCATCCTAAGAAAGCAGTAATGCAGGAGGTGAAAGCCGAGGTACAAGGACCTTGGTTGGATGGAGAGGCAGGCACAGCGGCCCCCAAGGGCGAAAAGGTGGCAAAGTATATCCGACTTGCTTGTGAGTTGTTGGTGCGAGGCAGAGCTTCCCAGAAGGAGTTGCAGATCGTAGGCGGAGGCTTTGTTTACATTGCCATGTTCCGGCGCCCCCTACTAGCGGGGTTGAATGCATTGTGGCGACGCATCATTGAGCTTGACGAAGGCTCCCATCGAAGAAGGGGAGCGTTGGGTGACGCAGTTGAATTGGAGTTGGTCAGATTCATTGCCTTGACCCCGCTTGCTTTCATGGACTTTCGAACAGGCATCTCGGAAGAGGTTACAGCCAGTGATGCTTCGACCAGTGGGGGAGGCCTCTGCGTAAGCAAGGAGTTGTCTCCATATGGGCTGGCAGCGGCTCAGGCCCAGTGCAGGGGAGACATCCTCTCCCAAGATGATGTGGAGCCTATACTAGTGGTGTCCCTGTTTGATGGCGTAGGAGCATTGCTAGTTGCAGTGGACGCCCTGCGGGGGTGGAAAGAAGATCAACATCGCTTCCCGCCGTACCAATACAAAACGGTGAACTGTGTTACCAATGGTGTTCAGGTAAGGGTCCCGAATGTGCGCGAGCGTGAGTGCATCCTTGGTTTTCCATTGGATTACACTGCTAAATGCTACCCCAAGAGCCACCAAAGCTCGACGGCTTGGCAAGATTGTCGGTTGACCTTGCTTGGCAATACTTGGTCGGTGCCCGTGGTTTGCTACTTGTTGCACTCGCTTTTCCTCACTCTCGGATTGAACAACCCGTTGACCATGTCAGAGATCGTCTCCCGGTTGACACCAGGGGAGGAAGATAGCGAAGATAGCCTCCCAAGCTTGCTCTTGCGACCCCCGTTGCGGCGCACTACTCAACAAGGCGGGGCAAGCACAGGCTTGGTTCGCCGTCTCCTGGGCCAGGTCTCTGTGAAAGGTGAGGATTTGTTGTTGACATTCCAGCCCGTTATCACCGGCTTCGAGCCTCGATCTCGGGAAAACTGTGGCGTTGGCGAGAAGTTGCCCGGGTGGCAATGGACCGGTGCTGCAGAGCACATCAATGTGTTGGAACTACGAGCAGTGAAGACCGCATTGTCATGGAGAATCCGGGAGCTCAAGGAGCAGCGAACACGTTTCTTGCATCTCGTTGACTCATTGGTTGTACTACATGCCCTCAGTCGAGGACGATCCAGCTCACGGAAGTTGCGTAGAACGCTTGCCAAGATTTCCGCACTGCTGTTGGCCAGCGGCCTTCAAGGTACTTGGGGGTACATTGATACCCACCACAGAATCCGGCCGACAAGCCGTCGCGCCGGCCGCTTCATCGCAAATGGGTAAGAAAGCGCCTAAAGTAGTTGAAGGTCGGAGTCAGCAGCAGAGAAAAGCGGTTAGAAAAAATCTTGGTAAATTGAAGGATCTTACAGTACAACCCCGGACACGTCAGCGATATGAAGCTAGCCTTCAACAGTTCTTCTCATGGTTGGAACGGGAGGGACTTGCTCTCCCAACTCGCGTGACCCAAATGGACAACCTGGTCTGTGACTATCTGGAATTCCTATGGGCTGAAGGCCACGGGAAATCTGAGGCAAACAATGCCCTTGCCGCTTTGCAGGACTTTGACCCGAACCTTCGTCGGAAGCTGCCCGGAAGCTGGCGATTGTTGAAAGCGTGGTCGACTGCCGAGATTCCTAACAGGGCTCCTCCGATGACTTTGGGTGTCCTTGATGCGCTCTGCGGTTGGAGCGTTACGCAGGGCAAACCCGAGTTTGGCCTTAGCCTGCGTTTGGCCTTTTTTGGACTGCTGCGCACAGAAGAACTTTTGAGCCTGACCAATAAGGATGTCTATATCACCAGCCCTAAAGGCCCAGCCGTCATTTCGCTCGGATTGACAAAGTCTGGGGCTCGGCAAGGAGCCAGTGAAAGTGTGACCGTCCATGAAGCGTCCGTGCTTCCTTCCTTGTACAGCTGGAAACGTCGTACCTCCGCTAATGCATTTTTAAACCTCCAAACCACACGCCTGGCGAAAACTTTTTAACCAGGCACTCGAAAAGCTCCAGCTCACAGAGCTCGGCCTCAGGCCCTACTCGCTTAGGCGAGGGGGATTTTCCAACACCACGGAAGTTTCGATAAATTGCTGCTTCAAGGCCGGTGGGCCGCAGCGAAAACCGCACGTATATACTTGAACGAAGGTCTTGCACAGTTGTCAGAACTTAAGGTCCCTAATTCGCGTCTGCGGATGTACTGTTCTTTCTACTTTCAACACCCGATACTTGAGCCTGGGACCCGTACGGGTCCCAGATCAGGGGGACGTGGAAGAGCCAATAAAATCGCCCTTTTTTCTGCATGACGGGGGTTGCGGGTGAAAACCCCCCAAAAGATGAACTTCCTGAGGGAGAGTTGCAGGGAGGTTTCCTCTAAAGTGTTCGGGCCCAGGGGGCTCCGGTCTGGCGGACGCAGTCCTGGGGGGCACTGGGGAGCACTCACCTTTCTCTGGTCTGGCGGGAAAGGTGAGTGTTGGGGCCCCAAAAGAGGAGTGAATTCAGGTTTTTCGCACCCAAGGTGCTTGGTTCTTGGACAAACTTGCTGCAACGCGTGAAAAAAGATCGGTGGCTGTGCTTGGATAAATGTCCTCATAGCTAAGCACAGAACCAATCCGTTTTCACCGCAGCATCGGGCTCTTAAAGGCCCCCCCCACTTCACCCTTGTGGTGTGTTTGTTTGTCCAATAAAATCGCCCTTTTTTCTGCATGACGGGGGTTGCGGGTGAAAACCCCCAAAAAGATGAACTTCCTGAGGGAGAGTTGCAGGGAGGTTTCCTCTAAAGTGTTCGGGCCCAGGGAGAGGTGAACCCAGAGCCTCCTGGGGGAGAGCGACAAAAAGAGGCGGGCCACTTGGTAGTGAAAAATGAGTGGCTTGGGGGGTGTTGTGATGCCGGTGATGTAATTGACGGCGAAGAGTGCATCATCAGCATCACGAGGGGCCCAGGAGGGCATGGAAAGAGAACAGATTGTAGTTGCGGCTAAGCCTAGCCTAGCGTTGCTGTCGGATTGAAGAGGGTACCCCCTATGCGGTGGGAGTTCACGTGAGTTAGGGCTCCGCCTCCAACGCTTGCTCGCTGCGATCTCTTCTCTCTCCTGCACGCCTTCAACAACTCCCACCACATGGGGAGTGTCCTCTTCAGTTCGGTTCTGTTGCAGGCCCTGAACAAATGGCATCATGCACCCCATGTCGGGTGAGCTTGACAGTCCAGCAACTCGACCTTGCTACGGACAAAAGAGGGCACTCCGACGCTATTCAGGGCCTTCCGCCCCCAACGCTTGCCCGCTGCAATCTCTTCTCTTCAACAACCCCCCATTCCACGTGAACTCCCACCACATGGGGAGTGCCCTCTTCAGTTCGGTTCTCTCGCAGGCCCTGAACAGATCGCATCATGCACCCATGTGGGGTACCCTTTTCACAACTAGACCTTGCTACGAATAAAAAGGGCGCCCCTAAGCTATTCAGGACCGCTTGCCCACTGCAATCTCCTCTCTCTCTCTCTCTCTCTCTCTCTCTCTCTGTCTGTCTGTCTGTCTGTCTGGCTGGCTGGCTGGCTGGCTGGCTGGCTGTGGCTGGCTGGCTGGCTCACTGCCTGGCTGTCTGTCTGTCTGTCTGTCTGTCTGTCTCTCTCTCCTACTCCCACCACATACTCTCAGATAGATTAGTCGCATCGGTTTGCACTAAATGTTGCCGTTACTTGCGTCGAAAGGTCTTCGGGAAGTCGCATCGGTTTCATGATTCCATGCTGTTTTGCGAACATGCGACATGCAAATGATCTAGCTAACCTTTCTTTCAATGCTACTGGGACCTCGCTTTAAGTCGTATCAACTGGAGGAAAGGCGTATCAAAATGGTGTGCCCTTGGGATTGGCTTTTCTATGGATGTTTGTTGTTGTTCTATTTGTTCTACGAACTGATGTTAATGTGCTGTGCCCATGCGTTGCTTGCTTGTGTGATAGATTCAACAACCTTGTTGCATCATTGCATCGTGTTTTTTCAACAGACAGCGTGAGCTATTAGGGTTCTTACTTCAAGGAGCTGCGTGTGTGCGTTTTCGAGCGTGGGTGCTGGTGCCGCTGAAGGGTGCCGCTGTTGTTCCAGTGTAGGAAGAGCTGCGTGTTTGCGTGCTCGAGCTTGGGCGCTGGTGCCGCCGCAGGGTGTGCTGGGGAGCTTGGGTGCTGGCGCGTTGCAGAGTGCCGCTGCTGTGTGCGCTTGAGAGCTTGGGCGCTGGTGCCGCTGCAGGGTGCTGCTGTGTGCACTTTGGATCTTAGGCATGTGGCCATGTGCACTTTGGAGCTTGGGTGCTTCTGGGCTTGGGCATGGTGCTTGGGCTGGGATGTACTGCCTTGGACCTCGCCTGGACCTCGCCCGGGCCTCGCCTAGGACCACCATATCCTCCTGCTGCTTGTATGCTTGTATGCTTGTGTGCTGCTTGCCATGTGCAGCTTGCATGCTTGTGTGCTGCTTGTCTGCTGCTGCTTGTGCTGCTGCTGCTGCTGCTGCTGCTTGTGCTGCTTGCGCTTGTATTTCTTTTGGGGTTTTGAAGCATCTGTGAGCTAGAGCTCCTTGCTGCTTCCTTCGGCGCCAATGGCGCAGGGCAGTGGTGACTGTGACATGATTGTCACACCTGAGAAGAAACACCTGGCTGCTGCTATTGCTGTTGTTGTTGTGGTGGTGGTGGTGGCTGCTGCTGCTGCTGCTGCTTGTTTGCTGCTTGTTTGCTGCTGCTGCTGCTTGTCTGCTGCTTGCTTGCTGCTGCTGCTGCTTGTCTGCTGCTTGCTTGCTGCTGCTTGTCTGCTGCTTGCTTGCTGCTGCTTGTTTGCTGCTGCTGCTGCTTGTTTGCTGCTGCTGCTGCTTGTTTGCTGCTGCTGCTGCTGCTGCTTGTTTGCTGCTGCTGCTGCTGCTTGTGCTGCTGCTGCTGCTGCTGCTTGTGCTGCTGCTGCTGCTGCTTGTTTGCTGCTGCTGCTGGTTTGCTGTTGGTTTGCTGCTGGCTTGCTGCTGGTGTGCTGCTGGTTTGCTGCTTGCTTGCTGCTTGTTTGCTGCTTGTTTGCTGCTGGTTTGCTGCTTGTTTGCTGCTGGTTTGCTGCTGGTTTGCTGCTGGTTTGCTGCTTGTTTGCTGCTTGTTTGCTGCTTGTTTGCTGCTTGTTTGCTGCTGCTGCTGCTGCTGCTGCTGCTTGTTAACTGCTGCTGCTTCTGCTGCTGCTGCTGCTGCTGGTTTGCTGCTGGCTTGCTGCTGGTTTGCTGCTTGCTTGCTGCTTGTTTGCTGCTTGTTTGCTGCTGGTTTGCTGCTGCTGCTGCTGCTGCTGCTGCTGCTTGTTAGCTCCTGCTGGTGTGCTGCTGCTGCTATTGCTATTGCTATTGCTATTGCTGTTGCTGTTGCTGTTGCTGCTGCTGCTGCTGCTGGTGTTGTTGTTGTTGTTGTTGTTGTTGTTACTGTTACTGTTGTTGTTGTTGTTGTTGTTGTTGTTGTGTTGGTGGTGGTGGTGGTGGTAGCTGCTGCTGCTGCTGGTGTGCTGCTGGTGTAAATGCCTGCTGCTGCTGCTTCCGCAAAGGAAATGGAAGTGACCCTGATGTGACCCCGTCGCATCGGGCCCCCCCTTGCAGATTAACAGTTTTCCAGTCACCTGATGTGACCAATTTTGTTGACAGTAGGGGGTCCCCTCTTCAGTTCGGTTCTCTCGCACGCCCTGAACACATCATGCACCCCATGTGGGGCGCCCTTTTTCAGTCCAGCATCTAGACCTTGCTATGGAAAAAAGAGGGCACCCCTAAGCTACTCGAAACCTTTTGTCTCCAACGCTTGCCATCCCTTCTCCCTCCTACCCCCAGCCCCACCACATAGGAAGTGCCCTCTTCAACACCTCCAAATTCCCCTGAACCAGGACGAAAAGGGCACCCCCCCCAGACCTATGTCTTCTACTTTCCATTTCTACCCCCTATCAGTGTGGCTGCGATGTCAACTTCGCCCCATGAAATTAATCTTTGCCCGACGTTATCGCCAAGTCTTTGCCCGGGCCTACCTTGAGAGCACCCCCTAAGCCAGAGGCTGGCTTTCGTCCCCTCCCTTCTCAGGTATATATATATATGTTTATAATCATGCAGGTTTCCAGTGGTGGCTTTCCATATGCAAACAACGCCAGAATCCTTCTGTATAAATATGCACCCGAGACGAGACCATGGGTTTCTTTTGTTGAAGTGATCAACTTCTCCCGTTTGGTAAATCTGTCATGATTATTTGAGTAGGTTGCTGGAGGATCTCGGATTGAGCCTTGGAGGAAAAACACGTGTACGCAGAAGTGATCTGCGTGAACTCTAGTGAAAAGCCTGAACTTCGCTCATTGTGTGCAGACGTGATCTGCTGATACTAATATGTGTAACCACCTTGGGCTGAGGTGAAACACAAGATTCAAACCCGCTGCAACCCCAATTCAAAGAAAGGACATGTGACTGTGTCACGGTATTGAATGTACCGCATGAGATCGACATTCTGGACGCCGGAGAGGCAGGCAATTTCCTGCGACTCGTCCACCTGCCACTTATCTCTTGCCAGACGCCGTGTCAATTCAACATGTTGTGAAACGGGCGGAAGGCTGGGATTTGAATCGGACTGCCGAACAGAACGCCTCATGTTGACAACCCGCGTGGGTTCTCCGAGTTGCGACCAATCGGCAGGCCTCCAGGGAAGCTACGATCCATCGGCATATCGATTTGATTCAGCCTTTTGGCCCAACTGCACAGATTGATTGAGCTGGTCGGACTTTCAATGCTGACCTTGCAACCCTCTTGCGCCGTCTTGAGTACAAAAGCTGCCACCTGTAGTTTTTTGCAGGACTTGCGTGGACGCCGACGCGCAGGAACATGTTGTAAGGTGTGAGTGTACATGTATAGCATTATATGCACCTTCATGTAAATACAATATAATATGGTGTGGAGAAGGTCTTCGGCTTGTCCGACGGCTAGAACTGGAGCTTTCTGTGCAAGTCCAGCCGGAGAACCTGAGTATTCATGTGGGTGAAGTTATGCCAACAGCCCCACACATTGACTTGAACAACATAACAGCAAATACTCCAATGAGAACTAGCGCGCCACCCTTTGATAGTCTCATGAGCGGAGATTTCCTCAGCACTCAAGCTGCCTTGCTTTTGGCAAGCTTGCTTCCAAGGCATGACTTGTGACAGTGCCTACTGTATTACTCCAGGATCTGGACAAACTAAGTATACTAATCGATCCACCTACCACGCTCAATCCACGCGCGTGATATTGGGTCTTGAACAGATGGTGGTTTCAAGTTGAAAGCAGAAAACATTTTACTTGCAAAACTGAAGGCATGAGTGTGGCAACACAGAAAGCATATTTTCTTGCGCCAGGGATCTTTTGTACCATCTTGCAGACGACCGCAAAGAGGCAGGAAAACTCTTGCTTGGACTCCTGATGTCAAGCCAGGATGCGTATTAAATGAGAATGGGGATGGTTGTGGCTTGGATCTATGAGGGAAATCTTGTGCTCATTTTAATGGACCAGAAACGTCAAAAGGCTTCGTGGCAAACCAACAACACAATGTGTTATTCATGCCATGAACAACGAACATGATACGGCTGTCTATTTGACAGTGCAAGTGGAACGGACTAGCTGCATTCTAGTTTGCATCGGCATGTTTAGGAAGTGCATGTTGGTAGAGCCATCCGGCTTTCGTTGAGAGGGCGCAAGGTATACGCCGAGGAATCACCCCCAGGCAATTAGTGGACATTGTGCTAAATGTTTTTTGTTTTTGTAGAACATGTTGGATACATACATATATATAAGACATATATATATATATTATACATGTAGTATTGACATATATATATATATGATATATATATATACATATGTTTCCCCACCCGACAGAATTGGGGTAGCTAGGCTTTAGAGTATTCGTGACCTCTGCTGCTGCTGGGCATCATCCAGTGCCTGGCCAGTCCAACGACAAACCACCACAACAGACAACAAGCAATGACACAGACAACACTGGGTCGGGGGTCAGTCTGGCCAGGGGCTAGTGGCTCGACATGACAGCGGACAACAAACAAAGAGACACACACACAGACACACACACACACACATGAACATAAACACAACACACACAAGGACAGCAGACAATAACATACAGAATGGCAACAAACATAGCCACAATGCACGTAGTACTTGGTTGGGTGGGGACAGCCCGTTCATGTTATATATGTATATATTTGTAAGTATATAGTAAGCGAAGCCGAGGAGAGCAACACAGAGGAGTCTAAGGTTGAGGCCAAGGAGAAAGCAGAGGAGAAGAGACCCGACCCCAAGAGGGAAAAGAAAAGAAGCATAGGACCCAAGAAGGTGAGGCAGAAAGAACAAAGATGCCGGGTCTTTGGACTCACTACAGGTGCCCAAGAAAACTCTTGTCAGGTACTACGCGGCAACCAGAGACCCCGGGAAGCGGATCATCCGCCACCTCATAGGATCAGGATGCGCAGGGCACCAAAGGCGACTCAGGGAACAAGGCAGGCATTGGCGAGCCTGTCGCTATCAGGATGGCACCAAGGAGGGCAAAAGCCCGAGTAAAGGTGAAAGCTTCAGAATGAAAGCCGCACCAGCATGAAAGCTCCCGCAAAGCCCAGGGCCAGAGGAGAGGCAGGAGCCGGCTTGCGAAGGAGGAGCCGATGTTCCAAAACGTTAGCATCGAGGCGTGGGGAAAAATCGAGGCCTACATCACCGCCAGGTCCGGAGTGGTGAAAGTGAAAGGGGTCGAGATCAAGGAGGGGGCGGTCACTTCCGGAGTTGACAGGAGCTACCAGCGTTTAGAGGGGGGAGAAGATGAGCTGAAAGTATTTCGGGCACCACGATGATTGAACTTGAGGGGACTACTGAGGGAGTTTGGCTCTGCGTCATTGGCAGGTCCCGCGCAATGAGAAGAAGGCTGTCTGTCGATCATCCGGTTGACAGGGTCAGAAGCATGGCTTTCCCAAAGGAAGCCAAGCTTGCTAAGTATCTCAGCTTGGTGCCAACCTGTAGTAAGCCAAAAGCATGTCCAAGTGGTTTGTGATGGGCCGGTTTACTTCTCCAGGTTGCGGCGACCTAGTCTCGGTTCGCTCAACAGCCTCTGGAAGTTCATCGAGTCGTTTGGCTTCAACACCCTGCCCAGTGACTGCTGTCTTGAGGTACTGCAATTTCTGGGTCCGCTGCCACTGATTCGGATGAACTTCAGATTAGATTTGCACCCCATGGTCACGCTGATGCGTCCACGGAGCCCTTGCAGTGGATGGGGAGTTGAGAGGGAAGCTTCCGCAGCTGGAGCACCAAGTTCTAGTCAGTGGTGAGGCTCTTCGATGGGATGGGCGCTCAGGGTGGCTATGGACTTGCAGGATGTACACCTCTGTCGACAAAAGCTCAACCGCCTCCAGGAGTAGTTCATCTGCGCGACGTTGCGTCAGTTGTCAAGGAGGTCGTCGCAGGATGGAGCTTGCGCTTCTCGCAATTCCGCTTGCTAGGGTGGGCCACCCTGTCAGGAAGCACAATGACTGGCGGGGTTGCGCGGATGCGCCAGCTCCTGAAAGAACGTTTTGCGTGGGTCCAGGTGCATGCGTTACCGATGTAGACTTCCGTTCGTACGCGCTTTGGCGAGGAGGGGCCATGTGAAACACCAAACAATGTTTGGACAGGATATCCACAGGTGGTGCACCAAAAAGTGCCATCATAAATGCCTGAACGAAGACCTGGCAGTGCTCACTCAAATGATCTTCAAATTTTTCACGGTGCATTGTAATTTCCTCTCACGCCCTCAAATCTCTACACTCTAAAGGCGGAAGTACTGGGGATGTGGAAAGGGCAAACGCAACGTTCCAAGGCTGGCGGTCAAACAGAGCCTTTGACTCAAATCCTCTATTTTTTTACCGTTGGCTGGGATCTATTATTTTCAGAAGTTAGGAGGACTGGCTGGGCATTCTGTGGGGTAGACCCACCTTCTACTTTGGCAGGAGGTGGTCAGGCAAGAATGGTCTTGATTGACATTGTTTTTCTTCAACTTGATGCAGTTTGGTTGACAAATCCACTGCGAAGTGGGTCAAAAGAGTAAACGGTCCATTTTTACACACCTTTCTGCATAAATATATAAGTATAAATAAGTATATATATATATGTACACGTATTATATATATATATATATTGCATTGTGTTGCTTTGTGTCAGGCAAAGTGCCTCCAGAGTAGAGAACATGTCATGAGGTACAGCACCCTTGCAAAAAGATCTGGTGGCCAGGCACAAACTCCAAGGACTCCAAGAACCACGCCGTCACTGCAGGCCGCGGCTATGGCTTTCTTGCTCGTTGCTGCGTCATTCCTTTACACTGCATGTTGCTTCTTGCTTGAGGAAGACAGACGCTTCCAAGAAGTTGTGGCGTACATCAAGGACAACACCCTGAAGAACCCGGAGTCCATGTTGTATTCTTTGCACCGTTCGTCCTCGTCAAGGTCTTTTCTCTTCATGCCTTTTTCGACTCAAAAAAATTTGACGAGGTAATTCAGTGCTGAGTGCGTGTGCATCTGCTTGTGTGGGAATGGTCCAGGGACCCGATTGGGAGCGCCTCCTCAAAGTTGGTCTGGTTCTGGTTCTGGTCGCGTGTTTTCTCTCGCGCGCGCGTGATAACACCAAACACTTGGAACACGATTTCACATGTTTTTGCACAGGGACCAGCAGTGTCTCAAGCTCCCATAGAAGAGTCGTGCGATAAAATGGGATTAGCCTGTCGGAGTAAACTCGCTTGGGGGTTCACTCGGTTTTGAGTTGACTTGCGTGACATATTGATGTATGGTACATGGTTGAGTGCTTCTGTTGAACCAATTATGCTGCGTGGGTGGCATTGAACCTGTAAAAAAAAGAAAAGGAAGCGTAAGTGTCCAAGCTCAAGAAGTCTTTGAGAAGGACGAATTCCCGTGGACGGTCCGTCCCCAATGATGCTGCAAGACTATTGACTAGCCCTGCTCCGGACATGTGCTGCATGGTCTTGCTGCTGTTAGAAACGTGCCAATAAAGAAAAATTGGCATAAATTAGCTGTGATCCAGCTGAGTACCTTCACGCCAATAAGGATCGGTCTTAGGATGTCTTAGGTGTTCGCGTGAGAGAAAAAGCCGGTTCCGATTGAGCTGCAGCAAACAGGACAAAATGCATGTTTTTCTAAATTCCCTTGTGTTTTGTATCTTCAAAGACATGCGGTTACACGCGGCCGGGCTTTTTTTGTTTCAGGTGGTCTTTGTAGGTTTGCAACTACCATGCCTTTGTTTCAACGAGCGGATTACTCCAACTACTTGCAGACAGATTGAAATCCGAACAACCACTGAAGGAATCGAAGGTGGAGCTGCTTTTCAAAGCTATCATATCTCAGTTTACTCAGTGCAAAACCTTGGTGTTTTAGTGTTGCACAAAATAAATGATACGCACTTTGCAGATTACTGAACTGGAACGCTCCACATTGGTTTTAGAGCACCTTTCGCCAGGAGACCAAACCTGAAATGAGTCGATGCCTTTCTGCCTACAAGGCTAGCTGAGCTTGAGCTCTATGGTTTTTTCCGTTTCAACCCGTTTCAGTTTCAAAGCGGAGAATGTTTCCGGGTTCCCAGGCAAGAAACTATGATTCAACAGGCTTGCTGTACAGCTCGTCACCTGCCATGCCCTCAGAATGCATTTGGGCGGTTCGTGCGCTCCTCGTCCCGACCATTCCAAACAGCATGGTTTTTTCACAAGAAAAGTGTCATGTGACATTAACACTGCTGCATGTTGATTGTGCCACACAGCATGTTTTGATGGTGTGTCTTTTTCTGCAAGCAGTAGTATTGTTGGAGTTCTCAATTCTATGCAAACTTGATCACAACTGTCTAACCACTTGGCGGCTGTCGCTGCTCATGTTGATTTGAATGTGCTCCTCTCTTCTGGCGGCGTGGTCTGTGTTTAGTCCTTGTGGTTATGTTCTCCCCTATCACGAGAGAGTTTGAACCCTGGGTTTGGCTCGCATGCCAGGTGCTAGTGTGAGCTGTCGACACATCCAGTGGAACAGAGTGAAACTGCAGCATGAAGCTTTGATGATAGCAGCAAGCCACAGGAGAAGGACGCTTTATGCAGGTGTTTAAGCAGGTTTGCTAGGTCTGAGAGCATCCAAACATTTATGGTACATGAAATTGTGGAACAACCCCGATGATGCTAGGGTCTTTCAGGGGAGGGAGCTGCTCAAAATTGGGACTGTTGGCAATTTTGGAGCAATTATCTACGTTGATATATATATATATATACACTGTATATAGATGTATATAGTATGTATATATATATATGGTGAACAGGAGTATGTGCGCAGACTCTTGTTGATTGGGCTTGAGCAAATTCCATTGATGCCACTCGGCTCACTTCATGCTTTGCAGTTCTAGTGTTTCACTCATACCCTCGGTGTGAAATCGAGTCAAGCCGGCTCTTGCCTACAAGCAGAGACGCTGGGCAGAAGCTTCCTTTTGGTAATCTCACCCTTCTGTTGTTCTGCTTGCTGAACTGAAAGGTAAAGAGCCTAGCATCACGTAGCACTACTTGGCCATGCTGTGAGACTGATAAGAAGGCGCCGCTGGATTTGCACGGCCGTGCTTGACCGAGTTTGTACTGGGAGAATGCGGAGACGGATGCAAAAACGTTGATTTGCCAGGCTGGTCTTCAACCAAGCAGTGCGAACATATGTGACGCATGCTTGACCATTAGACACCATGAATACCTGATTGTACTTGTGATTTTGTGCTTTCTGTTGAATATAGCAGAGAATCGGCAACACTGTGTGTGAGCTACGTGGCAGCAAGGGAAGTCCTTGATAAGCGTGGCCAGAGAGTTCTTGAGAACTTCCCAGCAAGTGGAAGCAATGTCATGCTGGGGCGTCCTTCGGTCTTGCGAGTTGTTCCTAATAGCTTCTCGTTACTACTAGTAAGGCACTTGTTACTAGAAGCGATGCACTTGTTCCTAATATATATATATATATTTAAACACATATTTTGTCTTGCGAGTTTCGGTAAGTGAACTCTAGTAAGGTGACCCATTATATCCCATTCATAATCTGAATGGGTCACTTGATGGGCTAGATGGATTCTGAACTGCTTATGTGAAATAAAATGTGAAATACAGTAAGTGTAAAGAAGGAAGTGGTGGATCCGTGGATGACCGATTGTCTATTAGCTGACTGCGATGCCTTTGCGGAGCAATGAGTAATCCATTCTGTTTGCAATGAGGGGTTCAGCCGTGTTGAGCATAAGTCCCATTAGCAGTCCTGCAGGCATGTCATGCAATTGACTCCAAAGACGAATGCACGCATTTTACTGTTTACCAAGAGGACAGCTCCAGTTTCTTGAAAGCACCAGTCTGTTTGGCCTTGTCGCACCTTGGAATCTCTTCTTCAGATCATGTGCGCATCCATTTGTTTCAAAACGATGGGGCTAGACAACATATTCCTACAGAAACCGTCTAGAGTCTAGTGGCTAGCGTGAGTAGAGGTGTAGCAGGGCGGAGGGCTGGTATAAGTGGCGTCCGACCCGGGTTCAATCCCTGGATGCAACACTACGCAGACAGGCGGGCCACTACCCGGTCACTACCCGATCCCTGCAGTTAAGGGGATGAGCTAGGGTGTGGACCGTTAAAACACAACAACAACAACAGCTGTAGCAGTGCGGATTGTACCAACACGGCTCAAAAGCCAGAGCAACATCCCCTGATTTGGCCTCTGGAGACACACTTATGTGCAGTCAGGTTGAGGAATCAATGACGAAAGACGCCACTGGACGCAAAAGGGCATGATAGGATCAATGTGCCAAATGTCACAATGTCGGTCGAGCGCAGGAAGATCATCCTGGCTGGCCCAAGGGCTTTCATACTTTTTTGTGAAACGGGTTGGTATGCAGAATCACCCAGGGAATGAGACGGAGGGATTTCCGACCTTTTACCATGTTTGCATGTTGCCTTTCACCAAAAACATTGATTTATTGAACATATGAGTGTGGGTAAGAATCCACCACCAGGAGAAGGCCAGTACAGTGCTCAGTACTTCAGGTATCTTGAGGTTGCTTGAGCTTGGGATCTTCCACTACGCTTCAATAGAATGTTTCCTGAGTTGTTTACGGTTGTCATTGGAGTCCCGGAAAGATCAGCCACTACCAAAGCCTCAATTGTTATTTGCGAGGCCATAGGCCTGTGCAGAGGACGGTATTGGTCGGCCAAGATGACACTCCTGGGCATTGGCCAAAGCGGTTACAGATCGCCGAGTTGAAAAAGCCAGTGCTCAGAGTCGGAAGAGCCTTTCCGGAGGCTACTGAACAACATTGGAGGCTACATTTGTGCAACATTCTCGTGGATACGACTCTTTAAACTGTGGGGGCCTTGTTTGCTTTTAGTATTTCGCTTGACAGCAGAGAATTCAGTCCAGAATCTTTTGCTTCAGGTGAAAGAACTCCCAACGTGGTTGCAACCTATTGTAGTGCAAACTGTTGATGACGGAAGCTGGATCAGGTGTATATAATATACATAGACTTTCAGTTGGCAGAACAAGATGAATTGAACGGATTCAATCTGAGAATGACTGCTTGGGCCATATACAGCACTAAAGTATTTGGAGCACCACAGCACAAGTATCTCTCATGTGCATACTAGTGCAGGTCAACCTGTTACAAATGCAGGTCCCTACTTGCCTGGCTGACTGTTCTTAACAAGCCTTGAAGTGTGTACTCAAGCACCACTATCGCACTCTTCTGAGCAGCTGAGGCTGCCAGGTTCATGTGCCTTTTACAGCATAGGCATAATATTAGTACAGGCCGGTATAGGGTTATAGAAGCCATGGCAATCAAAGTAGTTGTCTTTGCAGTTTCTATAGAGTGAGGTTATCTAAAACTAAATACATCTAAATACCATGGGTTCACAGTACAGGGGGGTGAGGCTTGGCTTGAAGAGTCAAATAGCTTTTCTTGGCATATTGAACACCCTGACCTAGCATTGACAACACCACTCCGGCTACTGTAGCATCAGAGGCCACACAATCTTACGCAGCTCGATTATTCTCTGAGTCAGCCTTAAATCAGCCAAAACTAGTGTCAAGCCCCCTGCATTTGCCACACTCGCACATGAATGCCACACAGTAATGAACCGGCGTTCTTTGAATTGTGGAAGCAGGCTGCAGCCTGATCAAGAAGGAAGCACGCGGGGCGAGACGCCGACCCGAAAGTGGCCCAAACACTAGAGGATCACTCTTTATGGGACCTGATGCGACCTTTTTCGAGTGTTTAAGTTGGTCAGCAACACCCACTGATTCATTCAGTTCAAGAGGGGGTTCCTTTATGTTCCTTTCACTTTTTCCCCTTGCTCAGTGCAGCACTTGGTCATGGATGAGGATCCTGAGGATCCTTGGAGCCTTGTGCGCCTAGCGCTGGGCTCCTTGGCCGGCGAGTCCTGGCGACTGAAGCAGGCAAGGTTTTGGAACATCAGGGTTTTGACCATGACTCAATCCTCTTTGAAGACCATGTTGATTTCCAGCAAGGGGCAAGTCCAAAACCTACCTCATAGTATGGGGTGCTGATGTTGGATGTGTTTGAGGAACAAAGCTCCTTTCGCTTATCCATGGCTTGGGATAGTTGAGTTTGTGCTGGGGTGCAGGAATGCCAGCGAGCTTTCCCAGGGTGGGACAGGGGGCCTACCGATCAGTGATGATCAATGACAAGCATAGCATGGCATGTTGAAGAGGTTTCGTGAGGAACTCACTAACTCACATGGAAAAAACATCAATGATTCATCCACTTAGTAGGGGAAATCCTGGAAAAAACACTTCTGGGTGACCATGCCTGTTTGTGGGAGTGTATACGATCCATGATTCTTGACTGGGATACTTCCCGAACGGTGTGGTGGATCTGTTAACGGGATACCCTGCTGCTTTTCACCTAGTACTTTCTCACAGATGGACGAACCTTTGGGATGCCGCAACACATGGATTTGCTTTCAGGTCCTGGACGTCCGGGACTTTAGGTTGGAGGCCATGGTCATTAGGTATTAGTTGGAGGCCGCAGCGTCCTGTCGAGGCCTTCCGCGAGATGTCCAAAGCTTGGAGACTCCGCACCCCACGGAGCACGTGGTGGAAGGAGCGAACAAAGAAGAGATCAGAGCAACGAAGAGCAAAGAACACCAACTCTAGGAGATAGTGGATGTAGATACTTCATGGATATATTGTAGATACTCTTTGTGCGGGGCTTTTGTTCCCAAGAGTTGCTTTGGAAAGGACGTCGTGGCAAACGGCTGTTGATTTCGCATGTTGCCCCGCATAGGTAATATATTTTCGCCTGATATTTTCAAGGCACGAGCAACCAAATCACACAGACACTGAAGGTTGAGGCATTTTGTTTGGCTGTTGGTTTGACAGAATCTGGACATTTCTGGAGATTAGTGACTTGCAGATTTGCTTTCACAATCAGTTTCACTTGTCCCGCATTTTTGCGTTTGACTTCGTTTGCCTCACAGGAGTACCAACAAACTCAGACCTTCGACCAGTTTAAGTGTGCAGTGCCATTCCGACCCAACACAGTGTCCTCGATTCAGGTCTCGACCTTGGACGCGAAAGAAGACCAAAGGACATTTTAGTGGCCTATATAGTCATTTGTAGTACTCATCTTGCATATTTTTGCATATTTTACGTCTTGCAAATCAATCTAGGCTCCACTTTCTCATCAATCTAATCGATCCTTACTTTTTGGGAGAGTAGAGTCACTGACTCCTCTCCCCAGCTTCCGGGCATTCTTAGGTAGCCATCGTTGGGGACGAAGAGCTTGTTGCTCGACAAATGAGCCTGGAACAGATTCTGAAGCACGTTGAGGCAAGCATACAACTGAGAGAGGTGTTGATGTAGCTGCTTTCTTGAGAGCATTATAGAGCATTACGCTGCAACATCATCCCCTTTCGGAGAGGTCTTCTAGATTCAGTTGGTGAGAAACTATAAGAAACTTTGCATTTGCTTGCCAGGTCTTCATGGGCTTCAAAGTCATTCAGCGAGGCTGCCTCCTGCAGTGGAAGAGATTCTGGCATATCCCATTCCATTTGTGGGCAAGACATGAGTTACATGAGCATCTGAACGGAGCGGTGTTCGGTTGGCTTTGAGCATTCTATTTCTAAATAGGTGCTGCAAAGCTCAACCGGTTGGAGGCCATTGCTTCTAGGTTGGAGGCCATCGCCATTAGTTGGAGGCCATTGCTTCTAGGTTGGAGGCCACCGCTATTAGGTTGGAGGCCATTGCTATTAGGTTTGAGGCCATTGCTTCTAGGTTGGAGGCCATCACTATTGGGTTGGAGGCCATTGCTGCTAGGTTGGAGGCCATTGATATTAGGTTGGAGGCCATTGCCATCAGGTTAGAGGCCATTGCTTCTAGGTTTGAGGCCATCGCTATAGCTTGGAGACATTAGGTTGGAGGCCATTGCTTCCAGGTTGGAGGACAATAGTACTGTGGGTTGGGTTGACTTGACTTTTGCAGGAGGTTTAGAGAATCCAATGCCGCGGATGCGCTTGAGCGCTGCTGGGCAGCGCACTTCGGTTGATGGAGTGCCTCAAATTGGAGCGCATTATGTGCTGGCCTTTTTGCAAGGCTGGACGAAAACGCAAGTCCAAACCCGCTAATTACTGCAATCATGCTCTGTCATGCTCTCCCGAAAGTAGCAGTCTCATCCTTATCAGGTCTCTTTTTGGCTTTCCTGGTCACCACTCCTTTTCCTTTCAGTTCGTGGCCCATCTCCATTGAATCTCCATGCTTTGTAGGTCCTCTCGCCTCTCCAAACCTTTTGACTTCGGCAAGCCGAATATTTGCATGATTGCTCCAGGAGTACCTTTGTTCTGGAAGCGCTAGCATTTTCAGAGCTCATCTGATCCACTGAGCATTGTCAGGCTTTGTTGATCCGCGTGCGTGGGCATCCTAGCTGGACCTTTGCATGAGAAACACGCTGCTGAAGAAGATCCCGATCCGGGCATTTTACTTTTCAAACTTTAGTGTATGTGTGTTTGTTTCATGTTGTTTCCATTCAAAGATTTCGGAGGTCTTCATCGGTGTAATTACAGTTATATATATATATGGATATATATGGGATATATATATATATATAACGACTGAGTGCTTTCTTCCAGTGAGCTCACCTTAGAGATAGGTTGACTTGGCACACCGATCACGCGATCCTTCCCCACCTTCCCGTAAGCCTCAACACATTTTTGCATGCAAGTCGTGGCCGAGGGCGTGTACTTTGGCAATTACCCCTGTGGACCTGTACCCACCGCAGCACTATGACTACGTCACTGGCATGACAGATTCTGGCAAAGATGATAGTGGCCACACAACATTTCGTCAAGAGTTGGAAGACACAATACTGTTGTGGAGAAATTTGATCATTTGATCAGGATCATTGGCTCGATTCTTGATTACAGGGGAGTCGCCTTTAGCAAGAATTGTTTGCGACACTTGAGATCTCACTACCAACCACTGTCATGTCACTTGCAGATTTTGGAGGATGGCTGTCTCCTCTACAGGTGTGAAGACTTGCTGCAAGCATCCAAACTTGGTGTGAGGACTGACCCTGGAGATCGACTGGGGCTTTACTCCAGCGCGAGGCTCTGTGGGCATCTTTGGGCCAAAGAAGATCCTTGATATAATACAATATAACATATATATATATATATACTGCAGGTCGTAGGTATGTCAGGGATGTCTCGCACTTTGTTAGAATCAAACCGGCCGCGCAACACCCAGCATTAAGTTTCCAAAACATCTAGGACTACCCTGCCCACAGGTGGGGGAGCTTCCTTGAAGAAGCGTGAGCTATCCTGCGTCCTACCAAGGATCTTACTTTAGCTACTAGCTACCTCTTCTAGCGGCCTTCCTCCTCGGGCTTTAAACATTCATAGAGATCATGGAGAGAACACGTTGTTGAATAAAATGTGCTGAGAAGTCCGGGAAGAGCAAAAGAGCAGCTTGGAGAATCGGCACCCGTGAAGCAGGTTTGGGGATTGCTGCGGACTTGCTGTAGTCAATCGATTGACATGCGACTCGCGCGACCTTAATCCCAGCTTGCTACTAGGAGCAAGAATGCCACTAGTAACAAAGGCAACAAAGGGCATCGCTACTAGGAGCAAGGATGCTACTAGTAGCGGATTTGTATCGATTTGCCAGGTATTTTGCCTCTCACCACGAGGACTTTGATTCTGGTCCCATGTTACTGCAATTCGCATAGGTTGGAATTGGACATTGTTCACTGGTTCAAGACGTGGAAAGATGGAAGAGTGCCCGAACATGAACGGGAATTGAAGTGGGTGTACACCTGTCTGAGCATGTCCTCCGGCATCGTTTTGCCAGGATGGGAGTTCAGACACGGGCACTTTGGAGCTAGGTGCGAGCACGGAGCGGAATCCACACCGCCCGTATGTATGAAGGAATGTCAGGTAAGGTAAGGTAAGGTCATGTCATGTCATGCCATGCCATGCCATGTCTACATACATACACAGACACGTGTATCTGTATGTACACATGTTGCCCTGGCTCAAACACACTGCATCGGACGCTCTTGCGAAACTGTCAATTGGGGGGTTCAATTGACGGATGAGTACAGGCGTCTCCACATCCACTGCGGTGCAACTCTCAGAGGGAGAAAGCAGAGACAGCAGAGAGAGAGAGAGGTTGGTGGTTCACAAGTCACAAGTGTTGATGATTCGCAAGTTGGTGTAGTTCAAAGATGTAGACCACCTCTCAACCCACCGCCTTAGTTGGGGTGCACTAGCAGATTGCGTTTCGGACTGCGTGCACCTCCATCAGATGGTGCGAAGCCGACGCCTGGAACTCTCAAAGGCTTTTGCTGCCAAGCTGCATTGAGGGAAGTGTTTTGGACGGGTTGCACCGGTCATTATCTGCCGCACTTGACATGACCTTGCTTAGACGCTTGCATTGGGGTGACTGGATTTATCACGACAACATATATGAACTGGATTAATGAGGAAGTCCGACGATTCTGATGCAATTCTTTATATTTGCAGTTTGATGCACGCCTAGGCCAAGCTGCTTTGTCGGGAAAGCCTCAAGCTTTGTGGAGCGCAAGAATGCAGCTTGCTGTGACCCAAAGATGGATTGCTTTGGCTTAAAGTGTGTTGATGAAGTTCAAGGCAGCGTCAAGGTGCGCATAGAAAATGGGCCTGCTGGTGCATGATGCTGCTGCAGGTACTGCCTCATGAATCCTCTTCCTGAGACAGATGGACACGTGCCAGAGGCAAGCTTTACAGCTTCTCTCCTGCTTGCCTTGTGTTTGTTTTCAAGAAAGTGGTTGCGTGAAGGTGTGAGGAGTACGCAGTTCCTTTTGGTTTTGCGGGGTCTGGCATGCTGAGCCTCTAGATGGCCCGTGAGAGACCATACAACGATCTTAGAGATGAAGGGCCTGGGCCTGGTGATGAAAGAGACTCATGACTCATGCCTTATCGCTATCAATTTGTTCTTATCTATTTCCGATTTATATAGTTTCTGGACTCATTTGCAGAGCACATTGGAAACAAGATGTGTGATTACTTTTCCAAGTTTTTGCTTTGCGAGTGCGAAAACGACTTTGTCAGATATCTGGATAGACAGTATCTCGTTTCATTTTCCGTGTTTCATTTTAATATGCTTAATTATACTCGTTCAGGCCATTGCCCAGCTTCCCTTCTCGCTGTGCTGCATTTGCCTGCGGAAATTGCAGTGGCTCTCACAGGTGCTTAGCCTTCCAATGAGCTGGGAATCCAGAGTTCGCTTAGATTGTTGTTCTCATGACTCTCATGACATTCATTTTCTGAGACTGTTTGGAGCACGAACTTGTATGCTCTAGTTATCTCTAGTTAGGCTTTGTCAGTTCTTTTTCTGAAAAGGATGGACCTGTGACTGGAGGTGGACTTGCTTGACCGCTACTCTCGCATCCCACCGATCATAAACAGCTGGTTCTTCGAGGAGCAAATCCGCAAAGTTCCGTACTGTGTCAGCTGTCAGAATGCCCTTTTCCATATACAATACACATATAACACATTCACAGATACATATATTTATATTAAATATAAAAATAATGATAACCTTGTCATTTTTGTTCCGTGAGGGGGAGGGAACGAGGGTTCTTGGACATGTGGGTCAGTTTGGTAACGTTGGTACCCTTCCGCCAATATTGAAAGTGGAGACCAACATTGGTTGATGGGTCGACAAGTCTTGACCCACCTGGAGAGGTAGAGGAGCTCATGGCCTATCAGTGGCCATGCCATCCACTTTGGAACATGAATCGGAGTGTGCAGATATTGTTGAGATTTCCAGAGTACAGACACCTGTGATACTTTAGAACAACCTTTGTGCCCATGTGAAGGAGACACAGTGGCTGTGGGAACGCATGGTCCAGGCCGTGAAGTTTGAGAGGACATGAAAGATAAGCGTGTGTGTCCAGTGTTCTGTCTTGCGCTGGACATTTCGTTGCCACCTGAAGGCATTCCAGTGGCATTCCAGTCAAGATATCAAGACTTAAGGCTTTGTGTCTCCTGAGTATTTCTGCACCAAGGTTGGAATGCCGACTGCCGTTTGCTTGAGCACCCCGGATCCCACAGGACCAGATGGTTGGGTGACTGATTCTGTGGCAAGATATCGCTGCTACCTTTGAGTAGCAAAGGAAACACCTTTGCATATTTTTGCACCGACCTCCTAGCGTTTGAGAGGTTAGTCGCTATGAGGATCTCAAAGGCTCTTGAAGTTGGACGGGTGCCAAAAACCTTTGCACCATGTTGGCCAGGCTTGAAGTTCAAATTTGGGGTGCCAAAGAGAGGTTTGCTCCTCAGAAGACAGACTTGGATGTTTTGTCTCTCCACATGTGCTTCGACACCATGTGGTTCGACACCATGCTGTCCCTTTTGTTCTTTGGTGATGCAGTTGATGGCATGGATAGATGATGGCTCCAACATTTGACCCCTATAGGACAGCACATGTGCATCTTTGTGGCTGCCTGGCTGCTGTAACTAATCTCCTGAGGTCAGAAGCAGGATCGTGAAGGCTGGTCCAATACCGGGTCTCTAGACCTTCGATCCACAAGTTAGGCCTCTAGTTAGGCCTGAGGTTTGTCTGCAGACGTGAAGAATCATGAGAGGAGCTGAGAGGCGAAGAAAACCTGTTTGAGGTTTTGGGATACTCATGCCATAAAGATATATATATATATATTGATTGGTTATAGGCACGAGAGACGAGAGATAAGAACATGGAGTGCGGACGAAATGTCATTGGCAGCTGTGGCCTTGCCCGTCACGCGCAGATGCAGCAACTTGAGTTGATTTTTGCTGATGGCCGCGTGTAACACCGTGTGATCCTGCGCGCTGGGATTGCAAAGCCAATCCTGTTTCGTTTGTTGCTTCGTAGATGCCTCCCTGTGTTGGAGGCATGGCACACTATCCCTGGCAAAGCAAGGCATATAGATTTAAGATGCTTTAATCAATACAGACATACAGTAAACGTATGGACATGTGTGAAAGACAGTTAACAAAATTCTGTGAACGTTTAGAAAGACTGGGGTTGAACCGGTCTAATCCTTTGTTTGCATTCTTCTTCGTGCACTGCACGAGGGATGGTCACTTTATGTCACTGTTTGCTTTGCCAGAGTTGGCAAATCATTCTTCCCAGGAGCGGTAAAAAACTGCCGCCAAGCATAGGGACTCGGGACCTGTCAGACTGTACATACTTTCCCGAGGCATGACTCTGGCCAAAGCAGGAGAAGAGTCAATGAGTCGCAGATGGTTGCAGATCCGTTCTTTCGGCTGTTCTTTTGGCGCAGCCAACTCAATGTGCAAATCATTTTAGATTCATGTAGAATCATATAGATGCACATTTCATGGAAGGGTTTGGGGTTCTTCACAAAATCCTAGGCTGAGCGGCAGTTTTGCTGATGGATGCTGATTGCGTTGCTGCCTGCTGCCTTCGTTTCAAGGAATTCGAAGGTTGTATGTCGTATGCAAGTCAACATATAATAAAATAAGACATCTAAATATATATATATAGTATATGTTTTACACCTCAGACTGCAGCAGATCCACCGTGACAGACATCTACAAACCGTTCCTACGAAGGCAATTGTCTGACAACGCATGCACATTTGAGCCAGCAGCCATGGAAAGCGCCTGGCAGCCTTCAGAGGAGCTATGGCTTCTTGCTCGTACCAAGCTGGTGGCCAAAGACTTTATGCCACCTTCTGATGTTCGAGCAGTGGAGTCGACTCGGAAGCTTCAGGAAGACTGGGAGCGGAGGAAACCAGTCATGGTTCAGGCCTGCCCTTGGCAACGACATTTGGCCACAGAAAACCGGAGCCAAAGCACCCAAAGGCATTTGGAAGCCGATCTTCGGTCCAAGATCATCCATCCGTCCATCCAACCTTTGGTGAAGCAAATCTTAAACAGTCTCAGCTCAAAAGCACCTGATGATGTCGACATTTGGCACATGAGTGCCTTGCGGGCAGCCGCCAGCACTGCCCATGGTGCTGGAAGCTTTCTGCTTGGTAGCTTTACGCCGCTTTTTTCGAATCCGGGAGAGAAGACTGGGGAGGCCATTCCAGCTGAACCTCACAGAAGCTTTGCTGCAACAAACCGCAAAATCCAGCTGCATGAGACACCTGCATGTGGGTTTGGGTGTAGCAAGAAAGTTGCAGTAGCCATAGTGGAATCCAATGCAGTGGTGTTTTGCAGATATGGTGACGCTCATAGTCATAGTGCTTCTCACTTTCTTGTGGACTTTGGCCAACTTTCGTGAGGACTGGTGCTGAAAGCTTCAAGGGATGAAGACCAGCTCCTTGCAGAGATGGAAAAGCTTCAAAAAGTCCAGTCTTCGCTGGGCCCTCTACGATCACCACGAGTGCTGTCTGCGAAGCACACAGAGGACGGCCTTTTCGCCTTTGCTCAGGAATTCCTTCTTTGCAGCAGATATTTCGAGGCCGAATTGAGCAATCTGCTGTTTTGCACATTCCTTTTTATGCCAGTCCCTAAAACCCAGGCCAGGTCTTTCGGACAGCTATTTTTGGCTAAGACTTGCCTCCGTAGTTATACGTAGTTGTTGGGCAAAGCTTCAGGATGCAGTGCAACAAAAGGCTCTATTGTATTGTATGGCATAGAAGGTAGGTGGCTGTAGAAGTGCGGGTACTCCTGAAGGGGGTTGGTCATGGTAGGAGCAAGTGCCAGGCCAGTTTGGCAGGCTTTGAGTCTTGACATGAGCTGCTCTGGGCTAAAAAGTATGCAGTCACCAAAGATGTGGATAAATCATGATAAATAAATCAAATAATGAGAAAGAAAGATAGATATGCTAGGCATGAAAGAAATAGAAGAAGAGGTGCAAAAGAGTAGATATCCTCCGGTGGGTGTTTCCTGGTTTTGCAACAACACTTCAGATACATCCTGAGCATTCTTCCCTCAACTCCATGAATAGCCTGGTCCTTTACACATCGAAGGTTTTGAACACATCAGCCTTTCAAGTCTTTAGATCAGAGAACGTCAGGCTGGCCAACGAGAAAGGCAGTCGTCCAGCTTTGCAGACTTGTTGCGCATCGGAGCTCGGCCCCTGGCCTTGGAGGAGAGATAAAGCAAGATTACGCAAGAATCCAAGTTTTCTGAACTTGCTTTTTCCTTCCTTTCCTTTCCTTTCTTTTGTTTTCTTTTCTTATTCTTGATTCCGTCGTGATTACTGTAATCCATTTTCTTTTGGCATTTTTGCATGCGTGTTCCAGCTGTTACTGAAAACAACCGAGTCATGCCTTGGAGTGTTTATATGTTATACTCCAAATGCACCAAAAATTATGTCACCTCAGCAAAAAGCGCCTTTACCCGTAATTTGCCCTTAAAAAGGGCATTCGGCGTAATTTGCTAAAACCAAGATGGACTCGGCGTTTTTGGTTTTTGAGGTTCTTGAACATATTGATTGGTTGATTAGATGCAGAACCAATCCGGGTTGTGGTGATTCATGATAACTCGGCTCGACAATCCTCTAGGGATCAAATACCTGGTGAACCGGGCATTCTTGAGGTGCGCCCTGGCTGTTCACGCCCAGTGTTTTTCTTCAGTAGTTCCTACCTCTTGCCAAGCATTGTTGACTTAGGGATTCATTGTAAACACTCAAATCCAGCCATGGATCCGATCAAGAAAACCGTTTATTAAAATTATAGAAATTCAGAAGGCCTGGCATTCAAATGGTTTCTGTGGCCCGAGGCAACACGCTTTCCTGATTTCCTATAATTATTGCAGTGTCACAAAGCTGTTGTTGAACATATTCGGTGAATGGACAGATTTGAAAGTTAGTGGACTGTGCATGGACCATGCATAATTCAACATGAACTCACCGTGAACCAACCGGGCACCCTTGCGTCAAATCGTGGCAGTCAATAGTTGTTCACAGTTTTCCAACATTTTGTCATCCCTAGATCTCGGCGTAATTGCCCGATAATTCGGCGTAAATCTCCGATAATTCGGCGTAATTGCCCGACAATTCGCAATTGTCCGTAACCATGTTTTTGCTTAGTTGGGGTTTCCTATATAAGAATCAACATCTTGGATGGCTGCACTGGAAAGATCTTTTTGTTGGCCCAATAGTTGCAGCTGTTCTACAACCACCCTTGTCAAGGGAGGTTGGATCATGAAAGGGCGAAGCGGCAAAGCATTCTTTGGAGAGTGATCCAGAGAAGCAAAGACAGAACTTTGCTTGCCTGGATTGGCCTTTCAAGAAAACCCTAGGGGAAATATTAAGAAGGTCCGGAAGACAAGGCATGCACTTAGGCAAACATTGTTGAATCTTTCAAGTGTGTTCTCTGTAAGCACTCCCAAACTGTGGATTAACTATCTCTAGCACCAGGTGAAGGATTCCAAGGTATCCAAACTGTGGATGCCAATCCCTCGGTCCTCATATGCAAGCCCAAACTGTGGATGGTCACCCTGTGGTTTGGTTTGGGAAAGGGGCGGGGAAGGGCTTGGTAAGACTGGCAAGATCTGGCAAGTGCTGGTTTGAGAATCTAGCAAATGAAACGCATTAAAGTCGGCAGTTTTCATATTGCTCGGCGTTACTTGTTGGATTCGGCACTTTCGATGAATTTGGCTGAAATCAGGGCACAATGGTGCCTCGGCACAAATTTCTGCCAACGGTTCCTCTAGGTATAGATGTAAACCGTTTCTTTGCCAAAACTTACATAGTGGTGTCCCACTTCGAGGGTTTCACATTGGGTCGTGGCTTTTGCGGAAGAATCTTCGGCAGTTTGTCTGGAGCATTTCAAATTTCGGTGTTGAGTTGCAGGATGCTGGACGTGATATGGAAGATCTGCATGCGCGGCTAGGGATGTCCGCCGAGGCACAAAACGGGTGACCCCGAGGTCAACGTGGAAGTCTGCCCATACATTTTGAGGTGCTGCTCGCTGACAAACATCAAAAGAGACTGTTGCAGAAGAAAACAAAGTCATCCTGGTACCTTTGGTGTGTTATGTTCTTTAATGTAGGCTCTTGATTAATAACTTCCCCCATTTGAATGCACGGACTCGCGAGTCTGAATCGCTTCTACGCCACCCCTTGCTGTTGTAGCGGGTGTGGGTAGAGTATTTGAATTAAAACATGTCTTCATATGGGGGGTTATTAATGATCAAGAGTTTACATAACGGACGGGCAGATCTTTGGGTCTCGCGACAGGATTTGGCTGCGGTGAGTCTCGAGGAGCTCCGCCACGCGGCGCAGCAGACGGGAGAGCTGTTAGGCAGCCGGGAAGCCGAGAGGAGTTCCAATGATGTTCGCCATTTTCGGTCTTCAATCACTCTCAATCACCCAGATGTTTGGATTTCTTTGTTCGACACCGCAGTTAGATTGGCTAACTGGACATGGTCCATCGATATCTTTCTAATCCCCACGGGCCCAGAGATGTGATGGACTTGCCGCAGACCACAAGTGATTGATTGTTGCCCTACTGGTAGCAGCCAATGGCCGAGCACTTCGGCGAATGACTCGCTCGTGGATGTCCTACGTTGTGATTGCACTGTTGTGTCCTTATTTGTGCATGATTGTGCTTGCCTGTAATACCTTCAATCAGCTGTTTGACATGGACAGCACCTGAAGTGACGACAACACTTTTCCCCCTTCGAATCGAACAAAGCAGCTTCCCGAAACGAAAGAGTCAGAGGAGATGGGCCGAGCTCTCATCAGCCCACACCCCCATATCAAAGTGATGCAGATGACAACCGTTGAGTGTGAAGGCCGGCAAAGAGCTGGTTCACAAGCATGAGACACAGCAGGCTGCTCACTTCAAGTGCTGTGACCACTGCACTTTTGTCACCTTTGCGGCCATGTCTTGTGCGCCGAGTGAGTTGTATAAACCTTTGGATCTCACGGGCACCACTGTGCTCATCACCGGGGCTACAGCAGGCGAGCAGCCCGACGATTGTGCAGACGAATCACACTCAAAGCAAGTGAACAGTTTGGTGCTTCCAACATCTAGCTCAGCAGTGGTAAGAAGTCAAATGACATCACTCGTGCAATTGTGCTAGAGTCTATCAACCTTGCCACTCTTGTCTAAAGTGTGGCGAGCCATTTGTGAGGAATTGGAGAAGCTACTGCTTGGCGATTCGCAGAGCTCCACTGCCATTTGGCCATTTGCCGAAAGATTGAAAGAAGATGAAGCACAAAGCGTCTACAGTGAAATCCGCGATCGGATCGTGGAATCTTTGTGTTCAGATCTTTGGCGACAGATAGAGGGACGACAAAGCTCCCGACCTTGGACGTATCCTTTTTCTGCTGAAAGCAAGGGTACTTGACATGGGTGGGCAGTATGCAGCTCAAAAGATTGATGAACATAAGGGGTGTAGGGGGTGTGTAGGGGGTGTTGGAGAATCACGAGCCTTTTCGGTCGTCACAGGCTCTCTGTGGTCGGCGCACTGATCGTCTAGAGGCCGGACTGCTTTTTGAAGCGTCGAAAGACCGCAAGATCTTCGGTCCCGGTCAGTCTATCTGCAAATCATTGGACCATGATCTGACAGCTTCCATTATGGGGAAGGCGCCGCAGAGCCACCAGCGGTTTTGTGAACAGATTTGTGTGCCGAACTTAACATTCGATCTAAGAACTCAAATGGGTGTGTATATTCTTTTGAAAACACTTTGTTTTGAGGTGTTCAAGTTTATGTAGAGGTGTGGAATGTTTGACTCTAGGCTTCTCATAGTCGAAGCATATGCGAAGCCGCACCCGAGGCACAGCTCCGAAGCATAGCTATACACAAACAGCGCCTGGGAACGTCACAGACAAATACACACAAGATCTATGAACACATAGATGCTTAAGCTTGTTGGGTGTACGGTGGAGATGTATGGAGTTTCTTCGACGACCCTTAGAAACAAGGAGCCCGACATGACCACCTAAAGTCATGCGACTGAGTCAAGCCTAAATGAACCGCACGTCCATCCCAATAAAGAAGGAATATACTTGCGCTTGCTATATAGAAGGAATTTCCGGAATATACTCGGGTCCAACATGAGTTGGCAATATATTATCGAGCTCAACAAAGTCACAGTCGATAAAAGCAATGCTGTGAACCATGAATGAAGACAAGCAATGCAATCCAAACGAATGCTAATCCCTAGCCCTTTGTCTTCAAGTGCAGACAATCCCACGCTCTAAAGTCATAGCTTCGATGAAAGACTGTTCCAAGCTTGATGCAAATTTAAATTGCAAGATAAATCATATGGGATATCTTTAAATTATCCACACACCCCTCTGAGTTAGCAGATAATGTTTTTTGGTTAAATTTCAACGGTTAACCTTTTTAGGCTGGGGGGGGTCTGTATGTGAAGCTTACTGCGGTTAAATTAAGAGATCAGCAGGTCGTTCTGATAGTTCTGAGGTTTTCGTATCTTCTGTTTGGACTGCAAACTGAGTATTCTTGAAACTAGCAACGGGCTTGGACTGGAGCCACGGAAATGTAACTATTGTTCCACGGAGCAGATACAATCCCACACACATTTGTGATTTGTAGTAGCTTTCGCACCTCTAGGTTAAGGTGCAAAGGATACAGTGCTTGGTTTGTTGGGCTTTAATGTTCCGAGAAAGGAAGGCTATGAACATTTGCTGTCTATGATTGCTCTTGCATGCTTTTGTAGGGGGCCCCTTGACATTGATTGTTGAAAAATTATCTAACAAATGGTGACATCCTGGATAACTTCTTGAAATCTATGTCCCAGGGTCTCAGTTAAATGGATTACTGTAATTATCCTGGGAGGGTTGAGGGGGGGTCCTTCTAAGATAACCCATATGATAAATCTAATTGCTATGCAGATCTTTTTCCTGATTAGGTTGCATACTACCTGTGTGAAGTGCATGTGATGCCTCAGTCGTGGAGTCTTTTGTTTTGGTTTCTGTTCCACATGAACTCTTGGGTCTCTTCAATGTCAATGGCTGAAAAAAATGACGCAGATTCTCCAATGCTTTACATACCTCATTGCCAATCCATGATATGCTAGGTTCAGTTTATAGCCACGGTGCTGTAAGGGATGTACGGGGAGCGCATTATTTCTTTCTTTGTGGTTTCTCCACTCTCATATCACCTGCAGAACCCACGCTCGCTGATGCCTTGCGAGGCGCTTAAGAAGGCCCTTTGTGATCGCTTCGCAGCCCTTCCGGAGCCCATCATCACGACTTTGGATGTTTCCTGGCAAAAAGATGTACCGCCATCCTTGACATTATGTATTCTTCAACCAAACTCACTGGATCCACCAAGATTCCGCATTTGTGTTGGTGTAGGGATTTTTCGAAGCTGCTTGCAACATGAGTTTTGCTTCCAGATGCTCAAAGAATTTCTACAAAGAGAAGATGCACACAATTCTCAGGTCCAGGACACCGAGAAGATTCGCAAACTCCCAGAGCAGTTGAAGGTTGGCCCGTTGAATGTTAGAAAGCATCATGAGCCATGATCGGTCATGGAAATCCAATAGAATCCGTGGTCAATGAAAGTGTTCCTTATGGGTCGTTCATATTTATTGACAAGGGGTGTTTGTATAATGATAATGATTAAATTGATTAATGTGATCTCTCTCTCTCTCTCTCTCCCTCCCTCCCTCTTTCAGGGTTGCTAAAACAATCTCACCAGGCAGATTCGTCTATGCATGTTGGACCATTCAGCAAGCATTGCCCGTCCCCGAATTGGGGAGGCTGCTGGCATGCCCGCGGTGGACATTCTGGTCAACAACGCCGGCCTCGCGCTTGGAGTGGCCAGTGCAATTGAGCCACTTGGAGCGGAACTTGGTCGAGCTGAAGCCAACCTGATAGATCGAGCCAAAAGACCCGAAAGGATTTGACATCCATTTTTTGGGGGGAGTTTTTGATGACCCATGGCGACCCCAAGAAACACGCTAGGTTCCTTTGAGGTTCCTTCCTTTTGGCACCACCAACGTGGGTTTCTCTTGTGCGGGGCAGGGTTTGAGACATTTGGGAAGAACACAGGTGCAGACTGCCAGTTTCACTTTCCTTGTTCTGCAACGTTGGATTTCTGCCCAGCACTTTGGGGTCTAGGGCTTGTAGGCCAAATCCATACAAAAAGCACAATACAATACACGAGGAATAGGATTGCGGTGCAGCTTCAAATGCACTTGATGCTTCAATATGCGTGGCCAGTAGTCCCGCTATTCCGGTAGGTTAACAATTTAGCACTTGAGAAAGCATGTCACTAAAGGTCCGGAGGACACCTGGACTGGATTTGAGCGACAAAACTTGGTAAGGAATGAGCTCGAGAACATCCAAACAATGCTCGCCACCAATGTCCAAGCTGTCATGTGCCTTTGCTATGGGCATATGTCTTATTTCTCTGAGCTTCAGTGCAGTGGCTGATGTGTGCAACGTTTGCTGCGGGTTAGGTCTTTCACATTGACCGATGCGGCCGAGGTGCTTGGTATCGACTTTTGGACCCCAAATGAAAGAACGTGGCAGAGGTCACATTGTGAATATCTCTTCCGTAGCAGGCCTGCTGTCTTGCAGACTAGAAAGGTGAGAGTGTTTGGTTGTATAACATGTGGTTAGAGCTGTCGGCAGTTTCGCCTCAGGGCCAAGGGAGTTAATCTTTTTTTGCGACTTCCCACCTCTATTTTGTTTGAAGTTTCATAAACAATATAATACAGTACAATTTGTTCACAGAGCAAACTGAAATGACGGACTCAACAATTACTGTAACCTTGCCTTCTGGCGTTGTTCACTTTGTTATCTTGGCGCGAGATCATTTGAGCGCCAGCAGCTGGCTTTTGTTGAGTCAATCAAGTTTACTGCAATGGAAGAGGAGTACCGGTTCGGTGAAGTGAAGATTCATGTATCCCGTGTTGCTAAGGTAGTGATTATGCTGTTTCAAGCCTGCAGAACATGTTCTTCAGCCCTCCCTTATGACGACTGTTTCCAGGTCACGAGTGCTATGTCGGTGGCTCCGCCTACTGTGCAACCAAGCATGCAGTCAATGCGATTCTTGGCTCGGTCAGAAGGGGATGCGATCCAAGACCCTCGGTCTTGATTAGGCTCCATTGGATGCTCCATGGACCTCATTTGATTCGAACGGATCTTCCAGTTTCACATTCCACTTGGATCTTGGACTCCTGCACGCTGGCGGCCTTACGGGATATTAAGGGATTTTGTGGTAAAGCATGGTAAAGATGTGCATTGTGGATTATTGAGCTGTTTTTTCTTTGGTTTCACTTGGGTTCTTGGTTGCTTCATCAGCGGTGGAGTAACACACTCCATCCACGTCTCACGCGTGGATGTCGGAGTGTGGGGTGGTAAAGCATGGTAAAGCTGTATTAAGAAGCCGCCTTAAGCCAGTCTTCACAGGCATTCCAGGGCTTTGGGGGATGAGGGAAACACTGTCGGTATTGCCAGGGAATTCCATTCTGCAGGTGGAATTGCGAAGCTGACAGACTGAGGAGGAAAAGAAGGTAAGGCGCTTTAGGGGGGGGCCACGTCAATTGGGGCCGTTACCCTACCCTCTCGTGAACTTCACAATTCTCTCACTCTCTCTCTCTCTATATATATTTATATTTGTATTTATTTCTTTCCTCTTTTGCATTCTTTTGCTAAGTGCCGCGCTCTTCAAGCGACCTGAGGTTTACCATTGCAACCAGACATGACTTGGCCGGAACGCCTATCAGGCTGATGAACGAAGTTGAACGATGGATTGGTGAACGAACGATTTCTCCAAAAGTACCACGGATTTCGGTTCTTTGAGTCTGATACGAGGTAGAGGCTGGAGGGGCTGCACAGTTTGTCTGAATTGTGCAACAAATTGTTCAAGATGCCAGGGTCACAGCGATCAGTCCCGGGATGGTGGCGACTTGCTCCTGAGATAAGGTGACTTCGCAGGCTCTCCTTTGTACTACCATGGATTTTGTATGGTCTAACCATACATGATTTGGTTGGTTTAGAAGCCTGCGATGCCAGAAATGCCCTGAGCACAAGAGTGACTGTTCCTGACCTTGAATGTCTTTTTCAGTCAGCAGTAACCTCCCTCAACTTCTCCTGCATGGGCTCGTGAATTCAGTTGCTAATTAGGTTCTAAATGCTTTAACTCTAAGCCCAATGTGGTTGCCCCATGGCCGCTCAACCTGCTTTGCTGAGGAGACAGAATTTTCGAAGGTCCGCTTCGGCGATGACGCCAAAGCAGCCAAGGTGTTGAATGGGTCGAGGGTTTAAGGAACGGAAACTGGAGATGTTGTTTGGAACTGTTCTTTCTTCGCAATACAGATAGTCTGCGGACTTTCCCGTTATTGTTTTTGGTGGAGGATTTTGGGATAGTTGGAAGGGAACAGAATTGTCAAATAGAACAATGTTGTTTTATGGGTTGGGGTACAATTCATCGTTCATGCGAGCTGAGCATCCAACAAAATCAGCGAAGGAAAAGATAAAAGTAGTCACACCATGGACATGGGATAGGACACCTGCAAGAAACCTTGATAACCAATGGGAGTCCTCAGGCTAATTAGAGAAGAAGCTAGGAAAGCAATTGCAGATTCTGATTGAGGTGATGTTCAGAGCCAGACAACTCTTTGCCAGGTCTATGAGAATATTGTGCCTTTGGTCGCGGAGGACATCGCCGACCAGATTATCTATGCGACGACCCGGCCGAGGACTTTCGGCGGTCAATTGATTGAATCCTCCCTGGGATTCCCTGGGATTCAGCCAGCAGCTTCCCTGTCTTTCTTCTATGACCCTTGACACGTAAACTGTTGCCGTATGCTGTCATGTTAGGCACCAGACACATGCTGGCTTAGATTGGCAGTGTTTGTAAGCTGTCCTGTCCTCTAGGCAGAACACAGGCAAAGAACCCTGGGGCCAAGTCATTCGGTCCCGGTAGTACTATGAGCTTCCAGCTATCAGCAGTGAAATTGCAGATCCTGAATCTTTACAGTCGCAGCATGTCACCGCCATGCAGACCAGGCTGTGGGCAGAACACCAGAATGTTTGTTCCCTTACCAGAAGCTTTTTCCATTTGAGGCACGTGCAGATTGCTGACATCATTTCTTATGCCACCAACCAGGCCTGGCGAGGATGTTTTCCTTTTTTTTGCAACTGGATTACAGTCTCCAGAACAGCACTTTTTGACAAAGCACGTGTTTCACGTAGCAGACGTAGCAGACGTAGCACACCACCCACCAGCCAGGGCCACGCGAAGTATGTCATCGAGAGACAAGGCTGCGTTTCATGGTCATTTGGGCAGGATGAAGTCGCTTCTTTTGGTGAACGAGAGCTGTGGCAGTGGCAGGATCCTATCAGCCCAATCCCAATTTGGCAGTCATGAGCGATGGGCGGGATTATATTAAGAGCTCAACATAAACCGAACATCCATTCACTCTACTATTGCTCTTCGACGTTGTGCCTTGCACTGCACTGATGCAGTCCAAAGTGGCGCTATATAGGTTTGCATAGACGAATGTCTGGGATTGTCTCATTTAAAGACATCAAGAAAGTGTTCTTTCAGCTTTTCCTTACATGCTTTGACCACTGCTTTGTCATCCCACCCGCAGTAGATCTAGAGTCATTCGTTGAAGACCATCGTTTCCAGATTATTCAGGGTCCATTAGCGGATCTACTGCCCGTGGGATCTGCCACCTTAGAAGCTGGACACTTGTTGACCCGACCATTCTTGCCCTTGTTCTGGCCGCCCTTAAGGCTTTGCTAGGCTTGCAACCAGGGCCTTGTCCATCTACTACTTCATGCCGGAATCAGCCAGCTAGCCACCTATCAAAGTAGCTGGCGGCTGGCGGGTTTACCCATCAGCAATTTGTCCCGCGTGTAATCACAGACTTTGCGAGCTTTGACATCATTCATGGGATGCCAGGTCCCAGCATGGGAGCTCCAGGCAGGACGGTCAACTATACCAAATTTCCAACAGCAGCACGCATCTCTCAGTATATTATGTTATAAGATGATGATCCTGTGTGTATTATATATATATATATTATATATCATAGATACTACATCTATCTACAATATAATATATCTAATACACAATATACATAATATATATATATATGTCGTCTATGCCATTAGCAGCTTCCTCAATATGAACTGCAAAGCGCACGTCCACTGCACATGTAGTTCGATCCATTGGTCAGCCTTGCACCAGGCTTTGAAAGTTGAAAAGTATCCCAATTGTGCCAGGAACTTGAGGAATGATGAGACAGCTCACGTAGTGGCAGCACAAAAGAGCGCGCTGCTGCAACGCTTCTTTTGTGTCAAAGCTTTTCCTGCGGCACTTGCAACACCAAGAAAGTCTTCATGTCAAATTCCGTTAAGAGCGACGCGCAACTGTCTAAGGTCTTGCTTCACTTGATGCGGGGACCTTGATTACACGTTTTTACTTAGTGACTTAGGTTTCCTGGTGGCAGCAGTTTGGCCTCCCAGATCAATCGCGAAGGCTTGCAATCTCGAGTGCCTGAGGAAGAATTTCCCTCCAGTTCTTCTGCTTGTCATTCACCTTATGCGCGCCCCCAAGTTTGTCAGCAGTTGTTCAGCTCAGGGTTGCTGATCAACAGGTCATTTCAGCCAACCCTTTGGATGCTCCAAGAGTCCAGTTGAATTCCAGAGGACAGTTTTTGTTTCGGCATGTTCGGCCAACTTCAAGCCGATCAGGTGTCCTGGAGCACCTCTTTGATAAATCCAAAGGAAGTCCAGGCGACAAGGGCGTTCTCACCTGCATGCCCGAGAAAGATCCCAAGAATGGGAATCTAAATGGAGGGCCCGTGGCATTCGGGATTCTAATGGAGTACATATCTCGCAGAGCAGGATTCGATTGAGTGAATCCCGTTTGTGCCCGACACTTCTCACCTCTACGGTCGCCTCCATTTGACAGGCTCCTGGTCGCTGCCATGCTGTTCTCACCCCAGACAAATACAGACCTATTCGTGTTGAGAAGATCAACATGACCATGTCATATCCTGTCCATTTGCAGACCAAGTGTAAACACGTAACAGTAGCAAAAAAATTCTTGGGACCAGTGCAGGCAGAGCGGTGAAATGTCTGCAGGTCTTGTAGTTTTGCAGTTGCCACACCGTACTTTGGTCGTTCAAGGGCACTTCTACATGACTTCCATTCTTTTTTCAAGACATGCAGTCACGCACACTTGGATGGTTGCTCGCAAGAGCTAGTATCAGTACGAAGTTCCCCTTGACTGGAAGAAAAGTGCAAACAGAAGGGCGAGGAAGTCCGGAAAGTTGAAGATGTTTAACAAATTGTTGTAGTGCATTAGCCGCTTACTGCAAAACGGTGCAAAGGCTGGATTCCTTGTTCTAGTTAAGAACGGGACCAATGAGGAATTGTTCCAGTAAAACTGCAGGTACGTCCAGAAGGCGTCCCTTCCGGATATCAGTACCGCCACAGAAGCCTCTTCGTTGGACTGTCACTTCTGTGGGGTAGACAGTCCCCCTGCCTCTTTTTCTGCGTTAAGAAACTGTAAGTTAGTAGCGATACCAGGAGCCCTTAGTAGCAAATCCAGGGGCCCTAGTAGCGTCCTTTACGACTCAAAACCTTAGGCACAAGTGTGGACACACACATGAAGCCGTACTCGGCGCGCTGACCCTTGCTTGCAGTTTAGTAGCGTGGCCAGGAGTCGCTAGTAGCGTCCTTACAACCTGGTAGTACCGTCCTAGCTCCTGGTAGCGAGGCCAGAAGCCCCTAGTAGCGTCGTTGGTATCCGCCGGTCGCAAAACTTTGTACACATAGCGCCAATATTGGCGCTTTGGTTGAAAACTACTAGCGACCTAAAAAGCCTTAGAAAGACAGAAAAAGCAAACAAAACAAAAGCAGACTAAGAGGGCAAGAAGGAAAGATAGGCGTAGTTACGAGGCCCACTTAGTTAAATGAAAGTAGAACGCGAGCGGGACCTTTGGTCTTAAACCGCCCGGGTAGCTAGCAATAGAGCAGGAGAAACGGAAGGAAAGGCACCAACACACAAGTGTGTTGAGTGCGATTTCCTTCCGTTGCCCGAATAGCGGGTGGGATAGCAACCGAGGCCCAGGGGTAGGGAGGTAGGGGGGAGGGTGGGTTAGGGTGGCCTGTAGGCCTTGCCATCATTGGCTTTCAAGTATAGCCGATTTGGGCCGGCGCACCCCTTCTCTGAAAGACACCTGGAACCTAAAGAAAGGCCTCAAGAAACGAAAAGCAACAAAAGGAGAGGAAGAACCGAAGAGCATGAAAAAAATCAGGGCAAAAGAATCTCGTGTCGTGCCTGAAGGATCATGCTGGACCCTGCCTAGGATGACTGCTGCTGAGCACTGTACAATGATTACATAGACGCATGTTTCTGGTGAGAAAATCTCAAGGTGTTGATCACAGTAGGCCCTGAGGCATAAGATCAGTGGTATCGTGCTTTGCTGCCAATCAGAGACGATCGAACGAAGTTCACGAAAGCAAAAAGGAATATCAGAAGGATTCCCCCAGGATCTGGGTCTGTGCACATGCGGCGCCCCTTGACGGGGATCACACCACAGCCCTCAGTGGGACCCTGTGGCGAAACACACTTGGATGGTTGCTCGCAAGAGCTAGTATCAGTACGAAGTTCCCCTTGACTGGATGAAAAGTGCAAACCGAAGGGCGAGGAAGTCCGGAAAGTTGAAGATGTTTAACAAATTGTTGTAGTGCATTAGCCGCTTACTGCAAAACGGTGCAAAGGCTGGATTTCTTGTTCTAGTTAAGAACGGGACCAATGAGGAATTGTTCCAGTAAAACTGCAGGTACGTCCAGAAGGCGTCCCTTCCGGATATCAGTACCGCCACAGAAGCCTCTTCGTTGGACTGTCACTTCTGTGGGGTAGACAGTCCCCTGCCTCTTTTTCTGCGTTAAGAAACTGTAAGTTAGTAGCGATACCAGGAGCCCTTTAGTAGCAAAACGAGGGGCCCTAGTAGCGTCCTTTACGACTCGAAATCTTAGGCACAGGTGTGGACACACACACATTACATATACATTTTGCACACGCACACACGCGCACACATATAGTGTATATATAGTAATATACACACACGCACATGTAAATAATGTTTATATTTAGATATATATATATGTAATGTGTATACGTAATTTCGAAGGGCCATAGTCATTTTCATTCAAGCCGCTACCACCTCAAGTTTGCCGCCCCAGAAGACCAGCTAGCGCGGACATCCCGCCATAAGACATCCTTGAGGGCTAGGAGGGCACGAACCTCGCTACCTCGAGGTGTCCCTCAATTACATCCCTTTGCGCGGGAGAAGGAGACTTGGGACGCAACCAGGGCTGGATATGGAAGGACAGTGGTAGGGAAAACCAATCTGACATGCTTGCGTTGTGGGCAGCCTTGCAAACAGGCCCTTGTGCTGGACTTGAAAAGGAAGATTAGCTGGGGAGGGTGGAACTTCACTCTATAGGTGGAGCCTGATGGCCAACCAAGACTTAGCAAGAAGCTTTGTTGGAGGCCCCCGCCAGGACTGACTGATGGGAGGCCAAAGCAAATAAGAACAAGAAGCCGGTCAAGCATGACCTACAGGCCACTTTGCAGGAACAGAGGAATGAGCTACCTGATGCAGTGAAGCATCAGTGTGAGACGCTGGGCACTCAGGCGGTGCCGCAACCCCCACTACCACCACCGGCCGCCGCCGCCACCACCACCACCATCACCACCACCACCACCACCACCACCACCTGAATTTACCCTCCTTGCTCAAAGAACATCTCGAGGACCTGCCAGGCGAGTTGAAGGCAGCGGTGGAGAAGATCATCATGTCAGAGAAGCCAAGCTCAAACAGTCGGTTGGCAGCTTGAAACAGCTTGCAGAGATGAAGGTGCCCCACGCAAGCCAAAGTTGATGCAGTTAAGGCCCAATGCGCGGCTCATCTCCAGGATTTGAAGGGTCTCCAGACCAAGATCGAGCAAGCGCAGCAGGATTTGCAGGAGAACACCAAGCTCTACAACGCGCTCTTGGAGAAGGATAAGCAGATTGAGGCGGAAGACATGCAGGACCTGTCGGAGGCAAAGATCTTCGCGATCAAGCAGGGCATCGGCATTGCGCCAGCTGAAGACCAGTTGAAGCAAGTCGCAAAGCAGCTTGAGGAAAACGCGGCAAAGCAAGCTCCAGCAGGGGTAACGTTTGCCTCAGGAGATGCAAGGGGACAGCGCTGGTACCTCATAACTTCAGGGGTTGAAGGGTTGCGTTCAGTTTTGCGCAGAGACTTTGGCTCAGGTGCGTGGGGCCAAACTTGACGCTTGGAAGGGGGCCGGGCAACGTAGTGGCAATGGAAGGATGCCCAATTTGTGGTGGGGGCATTTTAGATGAACACATGTCTCCAGAACCTATCGTCTTGGAGGATGGGACTAGGGTGGCGCAGAACCTGCGCCTTCGTTTTGCAATCCAAGCGGCGCGTGCTTTGCACTGCCCCTTTCAGACTTTGAACATGAGTGGGCAACTTGGAGGGCGCCAAGCTTTGGAACAGAACAACCTCTGCAGTGACCTTGGCACTGATGGAGGACGACGTTGTGCACATCACCTATTTGCACTGAGGACTGTATGATGGGAACTTTGCAACGATTTGATTCAGGATGATTGCTGATTTTCGTGGCAGACTTTCGGTGGCAAAGTGGCAAATGCGCGCAGCCCTCCACGTGGGCGCTGACGGGGCAACCTTGTCTGTAAGCGGGGTTGTAGGTTGGAACCTTTATGGATGACTGGGGCAAACCCAACCCGGTCCTTCGGGTCCGGCGTTTCTCCGGTTTTCACCGGGTTGGTTTCTTTTCTATGGGGAGAACAGGAGCACGCGACTCCTGCCGCTTCAGGCTCAAGTTTCAAGGGACGTTGAGTTTTCCTCCAACTCTTCCCTTGACCACCGGTGTAGAGACAACAACGTGACTGACCCGTACGTTGTTGGGGGTGAGTTGGTTGGTTTGTGTTTTGGTTGGTTTCCAGTCTTTTGGTGACTGGTGGCTGGTTGGAGCAGGGGTGACCTTGGTCGGCTTGACGCAACCAAGGTCCGAAATGAAGCAGAAACACGAGAGCACATGTGTAAAGTGTGGGCGCGTGTTTTCGAGGCCCGCAACACCCAGGGGGAGGGACGGCCATGATGCCTGTCTTCCCCCGGGACTCCCAATGGCACGTCTATTAGGCGGCTATATGCCAGTTTGGGGTGCTTACTTGGTTGTTTCCCCGACCATGGCTTGGCGAGTTTCTTGGGTTGCGCCATGTTGCACTCACTCATGTACATCAGCTACTAACTTGGTGAGGACTTGTGTGCTCCTCTCCTTGTTTCTTCTCCCATTGCTTTGTGTAGTTCTGGTTGTGTAATATGAGTGGAAGAATCACGAGCCCCATGGGCACGGTTATAAATTGCAGTAAACGGGGTGGCCGGTGCGCCACGGAACCATTCAGGAGTGACAGCCTGTATGCGCCAAGGTCACTACATGTCAGGTCTGTTGAGTATGTATAGCGCCCTACTCATGCTAAACCCCTCGTAGTGTCCCATATGAAAAGAATGTGCAATCGTATTTGTGTATATATTATATATGTATGCAAAGTGGATGTGTCAACTTGAACAAAGTCATGAAGTTTTCGATAATTTTCGGCCGCTTTGCCCTTTTATACCTTTCAAAACTGTATTTTCTGTTATAGACAGAAAGTAGACAGCAAATGTTGCGGTTCTATACCTTCAGTAGTCATAAGCAATGAAAAATCCATCAGGGCCAAGTGGCATATTGTCCAAATCCAATGGTATAGTCACTTGCGCATTGACGCATGCAGATGTATGTGAAAGAGGTATTGAAACTGGCATTGGAACTATCTTCGGTCAAGAATGGTGTCAACATATAACATGAAGGGATCAGTAAAGTTGGTGATGAACAAGACTTTGCCGCATGCGTGGTCCCAATGACATAGCAACGCCTTTCCTATATACTATGTATGGTGCATCTACAGTGCACAAAAGAACCCGGTCCTGATGTACAAGGCAGTTTGCAAAAACATGTGTTTCCATGTTCTTGATGCTGTATATTCACACCGACAAAGACTGACTGAAGAACCTATGAACCTATATAGACGTAGTGGAACAGTGGAACAGTATTTACAGTATTTTTTGGGGGGCATGCAAAAGATTTGGAATACCTACAGAAACAACCAAACCAAGAAATATCTAAGGTGCAACTACTCTTGGAGCTGGAGCACGGGCCCCAGCATTGCCTAGCATCGCTGGGATGTCTAATGATCACTCAAGTTTGATGTAGTGACGTTGCGTTGTTTGTTGAAGACCTTGGGACCGAAAGCACCAATGAATTCACAGAGAAAAGGACGTTGCATACTTATTGGAAGAACTGACATGTTCTTTCCGGGAGCAGAGCCTGAGGGTGACATGCACATGCAGGTTCGTCATGGGTTTCCTGGTTTGTGGGGGGCTCAACGGAATTGCACACCCGACTTTGCTCAAGGCCGATGCTGGAGCGGTACCTGCTGGGAAAGGCACCAGATCTTCTGGACATCGGTCATCGGTGGAATAGCATCTCCGACAATGAAGACGTGGGGTCTGTTTGTGTTTCATGATTTGGAGAATGGACATGACTGACTTCACCATAATGGACAACTTGATCATACTACTGTAATTCATCTAATTAGGGAACATGGCATTTGGTTGTGTTGAGATTGAGATGCTTCCATTAGCTGCTGGCAGCCAGCTGTTTTTGACAGACTGTGCTGTCCCATTTGTCAATTTGGCCTAGACTGGAAGGCCAATCGATCACACCCCAAGCCCTCCACCCAATCATCATGGATTTGAGCGGCCACGCTGCGTTTTGGTCGGGGAAAACACATGTTGTGGATTTCTCGAGTCTGTGAGGAAGCGCGGGCTGGGAGCCTCGGATTCTAGCTTCAGGAACTTTGAGCTCTCGGACTCTAGACCCACAAATAGCTTGAATTTTATGTAGCCAGGAGGGAATATGTTATAATAGTTTGATGAACATTTTCCTTGGGTTGGAGGCCATCGCTATTGGGTATCCTCTCTTCTTAGACCCTGTTTGAGGCCTCACCACTGCATGGCTCCGTGCGGCGGATCACAGAGGCTCCGGGCAGCGGCCTCTCCGTGTCGAGTACCAGTGTTGGCTCGGTTCGGTTCTGGTGAAGCTTGTTTCCGCTGTTTTTGGCCTTGCCAAGTGCTTGGGAGTTGGTATGGGATGTGTGGGGAAATCTGGAAGACACTCTGGCTCTGGCTTTCTCAGATGCAAGGTTTCATTTAGAATTTCATGTTCCCTTTTCCTCCGAGCCCCAAGCTCGGGCATGAAAAGAGTAAAAAACCACACAGTGTGACCGCGCCGCCGAACCTTGTGTAGGGGTGTCGTCCTTTGGTTGTCTTCCTGCTGTCCTCCTGTCACAGATTGTCCTGTTGGTGTCCTCTTCTTGTTCTTCAGTTGTCGTCTTATTGCCCTTCTTTCTCTTGTTTCCGCACCAGTCCATGCTTTATCTGGGTCTTGATGTGCAAACAGTTTACTGCAGTTTACTGCTACTGCTGGGGTTCTCTTTGGAACAAAGTGGGTGGCCACGGCCACAGTCCATGGCTGCGCCGGCGAAACCTGTGTCCGGGGGTTGTCCTCCTGCCGTCCTCCTATGTTGACCAGGGCGTTGTCTCTTTGCGCAGCACTTGTGCATGCTTTGGTGTTTTGTGTCTGGTTGTCCTCCTTTGCTATTGGCTTCTCACTTTCCTTCCAGTGCTTCCTTGTGTTGCTTGGAGGGGCAGGGAGGGCAAGCGCCAATGACTGACTACAGTCACGACGACAACAGTTTTTGCCTGTGAAAATGCTTGGGGTGTATGCTGGTATAACTTTATTGCGCAGCTGGCTGTTGACATAATCGCACAGCTGACAGCTAAGCACACTATTTGTTGCTTGAAGCGGAGGACTGCTGCTTGCAGCAATTTGGCACTCCGCCGCAGCCGTAGATCATTGGCATTGTTCATCCCTTTGATATATTTTTGAGGCCACTGATCTTTTCGGGTTATTGTTTTGTCTCTCCACTCTGAGTCTGAGGCTTGCTGACATTTTGCAGTTGGCGCCCGAGCTTTTGAAAGTAGGAGATAATCCCATGTGTGGAATGTGTCAATAGAAACATGATGACACATGCACACACACATGCAGCAATATGTATCACTTCTTAGATGTGTCTTGGAGGCTTTCCATACTTTGATTTTTGTGTGCATGGCTTCTGATGTCATGGGTTTATTATTCTACCCGGCCCGGCACAGCCATTATATATATATATATATGCACTGCGGTTGCGATTGCAGGACAAGTGCTCATTGGTGCTAACCCCATGAATTCCGTTGACGTATTTCTCTCCAATGAATTTTGGTTTGGACTGGTTTCAATTGGTAGCTTCTCAATCTTAAACTCCAAAGGTGTTTCCAGAATTCCCGTCTTCAAAAAGGCACCGCGACAACAGCAAGCCGCTTTGCTGATACTGCGAGGTCGGCAAGAGCATTGCGCCAAAGACTGAAGCAGCTGATCTCAGCCGAAAGCTGGGACCTTAGGCCCTAGGCCACATAGAAGTGATGCTTTTGGAATGCACACGTTGTCGCGGCCCTTCTTGAATGTAGTTGCGGGCAAAAAGCAGTGGGTATGAAACAAAGGTAGACAGTTGAAATGCACCCAATCCCTAGATTTCTTTCCCAGTTGCTTCGGCAGCAAAACACTTCAGGAGCTCTCAGTTTCTCAGACTCACTTCAGGTAGAAATTCAGAAGAGAAGCTGCCTCCCATTGAGGCAAAGAAGCTCGATGCATATTGGAGCGAATTTGCAAAGAGAAATTGCTTAAAACAGGAGCCATGGCCATGGCTCCAACACTTCAACCTGGTTTTTGACACCTAGTTGCGGCCTGCTTTGCTCTAGGGAATGCGCGCTCACAGCGTTTGGATATGCGTGTGGGTGAGCAAGCGTTTTTGACACGCTGTGCGCATTATTATCACTCTTATTATTGCTCATTGAGGTCTGCTATGAATGCTGTAGGTTGCTGTGCATGAAATTTTGCTCTTGCGTGGTGTACTGCTGTGAGGTTTGGTGCAACTTTTTTTTTCATGTTTCTATTACACTAGAAGCCTTTTGTGTGATGCCCGATTGGCTGTGACTCAGGGTATCCATCCAGTCCAGTCTCTGGTTTCGTTGCGGTCCAGGATTCGGTGCTGCCAGTTGAACCTGAGTCTACAGACGGCCACATTGCAGCTACCACTTCTTGTTCAGTTTTGTGGGAAAAAAACCTTTGCTTGCTAGATGGGAATTTGTTGACGTGCAGTATCATTTTGTCATATGTTGTCCGCGTATTCTCAAGTCGAAAGTTGCTGTAAGATGCCAGGTCCTTTGGCCTGCATTTCTTGCGAAGCTTCGCTCCAGTGTCGCAGGTTCCCAGTTGCTGGTCGCATCCTCGACTGACTTGCCGACGCAGGGGCCTCGAGCCAAAAATCAGTGCTAGGGCTGCTAGGGGCCATTAGGGGCCCTACTACTTGAACTTCAAATTGAGCTATGACCAAAGCTTTCAGAAAAGTGCTCTTCAAAGGAGTTTGATATTGACTCGATCAGCACGAATTCTGCAAGCAAATCAGGCGAAGATTTTGGAACAAGGATGAGTCGGATGAGTTGGTTCCGAATTGTTCCAAATCTTGAGCCAAACCTTGATTCGAAGAGTATGGCCTCTTGGACCCCTTACAGCCTTACAGGTCGTAGTAAGAGTTGCAGCACACTGAAGAGTTGCAAAACAGATCAGTATAACACCAAGTGAACCAGAGATTGGTCCAGAGGTAATAGGTTGCAACTCATGCATGCCTTTGGAGGTAGTGCTGACATATTCGTACCTGAACAAACGTGTTCATGAAAGCACACAGCAACCAGACGCAACACAAGCTTGGAACTCGTCAAGTCCAAGTCATGGAAATCTCCGGAGTCTCATCAAGTGGATCTCGTGTGACATACTCTGCTCTTGTATGCAGGAGACTGTTGCCTTTCCTGTTTTGGGCATGTCCAGAACAAACCTCGGTTTGATTTAATATGAGTTTCTGTCATGGAATCCAACAGAGAATGCAGATACTGCTGGTCACTTTCACAGTTGGAAAAGCCACGAGTAGATCCTTTGAAAGGAGGGAGTCAGGTGGAAAGGACAGCCCCCCTTTCCATATAGCCGAGGCCAGGCGTCAGGCCCTGGTGTGAACTGCAGATGGTTGAGAACAATTTGTCGGGGTTCTTTTTTGGAAGTTCGGAGCCAAGAGAGCCAAGGTCTGGTATTGCGGGATTCTACCAGCTTGACTGGCTTTGAACTTTGTGCCAGTGGTTGGTACTGATCCCAGACTGTCCAAGCGTGACCAAGGCAAGAAGGCAAGACAATTTCACTTGGCTCGAGGTCTGGACTTTGCTTTGGGCCCATCTACTCCGACCTTGCAAGGGTATTGACCGATGCACTTTTTGAGGCGAGGCAGAGCGTGGTAGAGCCGAGGGCGCCTGACGGAGCTGCAGACAGTTTCGAGCTCCCAAGATCTCTGCAGGGTTCGGAGAAGCTAGTAGCTTCTTGCTCCGTTCGTAGCGATGCCCTTTGTTTCTAGTAGCTTCTTGTTACTAGTAGTAGTGCCAGGAGCTACTAGTAGCTTCTTGCTCCTAGTAGGGAGTTCTTTGTTGCTTTTTGTTTCTATTGGTCTATCACCCCGCGAAGCCGATTTTTACGGTGTCAGAACTTCTATGCAATGGCTTTCCGAAAGGTGGTGTGCAGTAAGGCCATGCAAGGCAGTCAAATTGTTGTTTTTTGTTGTGTTTTCTTTTCCAGGCAGTCAAGTTACCAAGCTTCATCGTCCGCTAGCTCAGATGTGAAGAGCACGTTGTGGCACGTGGCTTCTTCAGGTTGTGTCTTGCGGATCTTTTAGACAATCCACACAACACCTAAGTGTGACATGTGACGCCTTTCCAAATGCAGCCCCGTTTCCAAACAATTCTATATAACGCCTTCATTGTATATAGCCGGTTTTTCGCAGCAAAACGCCAAAACAACTCAAAGACCTCAGCCCAATTGCAGACAAAGACACGGGCGACATGTAAAGCGCCTCGTGTACGTACAAACGTTTCCACTGGCACGACAAGTCGTACGAAACGGAGTACACTATATAATTATGTAGTACAAATTAAATCAATCCAATGCATTTCACAATCACCGCATGCGTGCACTCTTGCTGATCAGTGACAAATCTTCCCCTATATGTCTTGGCTGTAATCTGTGCTTGCCATATATTTAGCCACATTCGTTACATAAATTTGCGAAGACTGAACACAGATTGCAAACATGATTTGAAGTAAGATATGAGAGGTGGTTCTTCAGACTTGATTTGTCAAGGAGGACTTCCACATGATCTACTCAACGGAAGGACACGCAGGCCAGCGTTCCGCTGTTGCCATTGGAGCCTTGCAGCAAGCCTGAGCCTGAGGTGTTGCTGTACCTCCTGTGCTGCTGGGAGAACAGTTGGGGATCACCACAGGCAAGATTGCATGCTGCAGTTGGAGGGGCTGAGTCTTCAATTCATAGCGTTTTTCAAGCCATCTACAGCTTGGTGTCATACTTTCAGCATTTTTCAGCCAGTTGGTCCAGCTGTACTTGCTTAAAAAAGAACTCTACAAGTACGACATACTGCTATTACTTTGTTCACACATACATTGATGTTTGTTCACACATACATTTGTGCTCAGTATATAAAATGACCGCCGGAGCCAGGGGCTGCTACATTCATTTTGGGAAGAGCCACAGAGCAGTTGGCAGCAAAGAGATGTGAAACGAAGCACGAATCCTTTGTGGATTTGCCTGAAGGGCCGTTGGTGGGTGACAGGTCTCTAGCCAAATGACTATCTCGCAGTCACAGTCTGCGTTAAGCGCATCTCAGTTGTTCAAGATGTTGGCTGGTGCAGGACTCACATTGGAGTGAAGAGGCTGCGGGAGCAAGACACTTGAAATATGCCGCATGCCAAACACGCTTTCATGCGATTGGGAGACTATGCTGATCTTCTGTAAGCGCAGCAAGAGCCACTTTGGCCGTTTCGAGAACACACTGTAAGTGAGGGAGCCAAAGGTGCTTGAAGATTGATTAATCAAGTTTATTCTCCAAGATGGTATGCCAATGTATGCGAATTTTCTGCGGTCTCGGTCTCTGCGAATATTTGTGATGCCTGTAATGTCTCTCGACCAGAAAACACCGCAAATAGCTTCGTGATGGGTTCCAGTGCCCATGTGCATAAAACACCGTGCCAGCTTGAGAGGCCCAAAACGCGGCAAATGGCAATGTTAGTGAATGAACACACATAGAACCACTTAGTTTTTGAAGTTTGGGAGGGTTCTGGAACAGTGCCTTCAAATCCAGCGCTATTTGCACATTGCTTTTGGAATACGATGTCTCCCAAAAATGCATCAAATTGAACCCTAAATCAACGACGAACTCGATTTCCGCCATCACCTCAAAATCCACCAGTCCAAACCGGACTCCTCCACGCAGGCGCCAATGTCACATGTCTGATGTTGCTGAAACACGCACCAAACGAATCGCTGTCATACCCGTCATCCTCACGGCGATGACCTGCCTACCTGCACACTGGTACGTATGTTTACATTCGCAGGCATCCGTGTTGAACACTTCGTCCTTGACTGTCTTGTGTGGGCTTCCCCTGTGCCGGGAGCGGATGCACTTTGGCGGGGGGGCAAGAACAGATGAGACGAAAAGACCAGGGAGACACAGATCAGGGAGACCATGAGGACCATGAGCAGCGAGACCTTGCAGGCACTTGGAGAACTCTTCGGGGAAGCAACTGAGAACGACAGGTTCGGAATGTGTGAAGTGTGGTTGAGCAGCGTCCAGGTAGATGTCTTGAATGTAAAGAGCAAACGAAGCAGCCGGTGGCCCCCTTTTAAGGCCATATGCGCTAGCTGATCTGGCGCCGGGTGCCAATTGAGGGAACGTGTATTGCAGTGTGGCATGGAACTTTTTGTAGGTTCACAGAAAACGTGTAGTGAAGTATAGGGATGTGCAGAGGAGCTTCAATGAGATCGATGGAGGGAGCAACGAGGACAACACGTCTGCCTGAGCTTCCCACGTCTGCCTGGTTGAGTCGCACGACATGAGCAGAATTTCGGCACAAGCACAAGGTGCGTTCGACGCCACGCCTTTTGGACCATGGCAAGCCCGTGTTTCGCGTATGGAGCTGGAACTCCAGGAACAATCATTCCGTTGCCAAAAGCTCCTACACAAAAGGCTGAGTTGCACACGGCTGACCGAGTCAACACTTCCACTGCTGCAGCTGTCACATCTGTGACTCTCCTTGCACTTCGTAGTCGTAAACATGCGAGAAACTCGGCCACAGCCTTTGATGTTGATTTTTGGGAGTATTCTCTACAATCCATTCCAAATCACCCAAGACACCAATTCCGGACTCCAGGCTTTGTATAGGAGAAGTTTCGAGAACATTCACTGAATTCACCAACTGAGGAAGAGCCTCACGGACTTCAAAGACCTCTCTTCAGGTGGTGGGCCCGGCGGTGGCAGCTGCCGCCGCAGCAGCCAAAGTGGCAGCTGCAGGGAAGCTAGCAGCGGCAGGGGCAGCCGGCGCAAGTGTGGCTGCCGGCATTCGAACCTTGAACAAGGACAAATTTGCTGCTTTCAGAGGTGCAGGTTCTTTGAGGTTGTTTTTGAGGCTATGAGGCTCCTGAATCTGTCATGTTGACGTTGAATTCTTATACAACCTGCCCAGCGTATTACGAGGGTCCTTTTTGTAGCCCACAGTGTGCTCTTTCAGCGAGCATACACTGGGGGTTCTGTGAACTGCTGAAGCGGAGAGTGCCTCCCCTGAAGGAAAGACCTGAGCAGCACAAGAGTGGCCGGCGCCCGAAGATGGTAGTTCTGGGGACCGGCTGGGGCTCGGTCACGTTTCTTCAAGGCTTGTCTGATGATATTGCGAAATACTACGACATCACAGTAGCCTTCTGGTTGCATCATATTCTGAAACAAGCAAAAAAAAGAAGGTGAGAACGGTGAGAAGGTACCATAAGTTCCCTGCGCGCAAAAGCAACACCAATCTTGCGGCGGTTGTGTCAGCACATTAGGAGAAGTGAAGACACGTGGTGTGAGACATGTTTGAGGAGCAATGCTGCCGATGTCCAATACTTACTTCACAAAGGTAGGCCAACCTCTGTCAGGAGTTCTGCATTGCCTTGGGTTTTGCTTCTGTGCCAATCTGCATGAAGTAAACACTGGTTCGATAGGCCCGACTGGTTCGAGGCTAGGTTGGCTAGGTCCAGCTAGGTAGGGTGGAAGCGCACTGCAGAACCCCAAACTCTGGACCGGGAGGTTGGATGAAAAGGAGGAAATTGGCCATGCCTCGCAATCTGAGGTGTCACCTCGCAACTTCTTTTTGAGTCTTGAATGCAGTATGCACCGTTGCATGTTGACAAATCAACAAGTCATGCCGGTGTCAAAACGAAAGGAGTCATAAGTTCTAAGTTCTAAGTCAAGAATTGAAAGAAGGTGCGACCTTTGCCATTTGAAGCAAGTTGGTCAATTTGTTCCCGGTTGGTGTAGGGCCATGTGCAACAGATCCGAGGTACACACCCCTGCTGCCAGCAAGTACGATGGGATCAATTGAAGAAAGGTCGATTGTCACGCCCATTCGGCGCGTGCTCAAAGACAAGGTGGCTTGCCTTGCGTCAAAACAATCGTCTAGACACTGGCACACTTCAGGAGCAAGCTGCATGAGTGGAAAGCAACAATGTTCAAAATGAAGAGACACTGCAGTTCCCTGTGGCAACACTTGTAGTATTGACACTTGGTATAGGTATAGTATGGGATAGTAATTACCAAATAACTATATGTCATATATGTTGGTTGCATGTGTTCCCAAAAGTATGATCATTAATGGTCATTGAATCTGGTAAGGAATCCAGCATCCCTTAGCTGGATTGGATAAGCTTGCAGGCTGACTTTTTAGAAGCCAAATGCGAAGAGATTGATGTGAGGAACAAGAAGTTAAAGCCGCTCGGCTTGGCTGTGGGAAACTCCCTCTACCTCTATATTGAAGCTGTAGAGATCATAAACAAAATTGTCACAGGACAGAACTGTACAACCTGCACTAAGTGGCGGATCCAAAATTTGTCACGGCAAAACGATTCATATTCGCTAGCTGTTTCTGTTCAGCTTTGCTCGACCAGGTGTACCCGTGCGGGGACACCTGACAATTCAGCGGATATCGACTACGAACACTTCCCACAGGAGCAGTTGCTTTCCTGAAGACCCAAAATATTCACCAATTTGGTCCAGCCATCCGAATCCTTTGAAATCTTCCACCCCAGGCCCTCTGCATTTGTTCCAGGAAGAAGTGGAGGGGAAGATCACCTTTGACGTTGATTATGACGCTTGGTCCGGCGTCAGATGGCCAAATTCAGTAAGATGAGACTCGCCAACTCGTCTCAGGGACTCAGAATGCAGGACACGTACCACTGACTGCGGTCAATGCAGGATGTGCTGATCTACGGCATTGGTGCCCAGACCAATGATTTCAACACTCCAGGAGTCCAAGAGCATGCTTTCTTTTTCAAGGAACTCACGGATGCTCGGAAGGCTGGGACAGCACGCCAAACAAGCGCTTCCCTGCCCCAGGATCATTTTCTGCCACTTTTTGCCAGCACCCAGACATTTGCCTTGACGACCGGTGTGCAAGATTCATGATAGCTCCTGCCAGGTGCGGGACAAAGTCACCGACCTTTTTGAGAGGCACAGTGTGCAACTGTTGTGAGGACCTGGCATTCACAGGGCAGCAGCGGAATCGTCAGGATGGCCATGACAAGGGGTCGGGTCGATAATCAAACGGCCCAACGGCTCCTCCTTATCATCCCCATGTGGAGTTGCTTTCAATCAACTCTGCTGACCATGTCCTGGCACTTGGCAGGGCTTCTTTACCAAATGCAACCGAAAAGCAGAAGAAGAGGTGCGGCACAGTCCTGCTAGGAGGGAGACTTCGTTTCAACCTGAACTGCCATGGTCTCAGGTTGGTTTTGCATTGTTCCGGGTTTACCAATGCAATTCATACTCCATTCCAGCGTTGTAGATCATGATGTCTTCTTTTGGGGGGGCCCTGGGGGCCTCCAAAAGATGACTAATTAACGTCATCTAAAGACTGGGATGTTTTTTTTCCATCATTCGGAAGCAAGCTCTGCATTGCTTCGACATGGTTGTGCTGACCTGTGACGAGCGGGTATTTGTCGTATTTGGTTGTGTTTTTTGGGGGGGTATTCTTCTGATCTAGTGGCACCGCCACTTGTAGGTGGCTGAGCTTCGTGCCACTTCGTTGCACTATGACAAATTCCTTCAACTTGAGAGTTTCAGGTCCACAGGCTTACTACCGACGGTCGTACCCATTGACCCAAAATAGCCTCTGGTTGGTTCAGTCTGTCCTCTTGTCTTTGAGGCACGGCTTAGACTTGACCGGGCTAAGGGTGGTGGGCGGTGGACCCACAGGTGTGGAGGTTGCCGCAGACATGGCCGATTTCCTCGCAGGGGATGCCACTGATGCGTGTCGTTGAAGAGAGCATGGAGTTTGGGAGTTATGATTTGATTCTTTACATCTGAAGCAAGTGGCCTTGAAAAAAGGGTCTTGCATTGGCTTTGTAAGGATTTGTACCCGAAGCTCATGGAGTACGTCAATGTGAAGCTTGTCAACACAGGCCAACAGTACCCTCAGTTCAACCTGAAGTTTGCTGCGGTTTGGGCTTATGGGCTACAGCAAGTCGAAGCTTCTGCTCCCAAGAGGGTTGCGGTGCACTTCAAACTTCAAAAATGTAAGATCCTTTCTTTTTCACGTTAGGTTAAAGGCCAAATGGCGATCAATTTGATCACAACATATCAAATCTATCCCAGATCTCCATAGCATTGTCAGTGCTCCCGGATCTCCCTAATGCTGAGAAGACGACCTGTTACATACTGCTCTCCATGCCTGTAATATATATATATATGTAATTATATACGTTATATATATATATATATTGAACATGTATATGTGAATTGATTATAGTTGTTTTGATTCTCTATATGTATATATATGATGGAACCCCCATCCTTTCTACCGCTCCAGCTCTTGATATTTTCTTGCAAAAGGACCGGCAGAACTCACTGAGCTCTCACAGCAGGTGACTATTTGTTGTCCACCTATGACCGTGGAATCTCCGAGAAGTGTGTCGAGGTCTTCGAAGAGAAAGGCGGCAAACGTTCAATCGGCAGATGTGAAGCCTTCCTTCCCGCCTTTGTTTGTTGCCTTCCAATTCTTTAAAGGAATGCTGGGTCACTTGTGGCTGCTCCGTTTGTTAGTCGGGTTGAAACACAGCAAGGCGGCATTTCAAGTGGCTAGCCACATGGAGGGCTGCAGCCCATCACATATCCAGATGGAGTCTACTATCAGAGTCCCAATAGCTAAAGGAGGACTATGATTGATCATGTGGAAAGGCGTGGAGGTCTTGGCTGGCTACCGGGTCACAGAGATTACCAAGAAGGAGATTAAGATGAGGCAAAAGTCAGGAGAAGAAATGCGCCTTGGACCTTGTTTTACTGGCTTACAGGGTGGCAAGAGAGCTGCGAGAAACTGCACCAGAGGATCCAACGAAAGTTCCAGTCGGAGCTCCCAAGAATTGCACCGCTTTGTCCCCCCTGGCTGTGGTGAGATCACACAGTTTGCACTAGACTTTAAAGGTGTGATTGCTTGTTCCATCCTTTTGCTGGGATGCATGATGCTGTTTTTTTGGTTTTCTGGTTGCTTTCAGTTCCTTACACTTGCCTCTCACTCCGAGAATCTGTGGTCCTTCAGTTAGCGTCTAGTTTTCATTATTTACATGTGCCCCTCCAATCTGAGATACCATACCCCATCATACCCCCCCTTGTTATTTGTGGTGCTTAGTCCACCGTTCTTCCAAATACTAATGTCTTGACACCCTTCATTCTGTTTGATAATGCTCTGCTCTCAACCTGTAGCCAGGTTGATGGCGTGCCACTAATTGTTTTGGTGGTTGCTTTTGTTGCTTCCTTTCATTTCTTTGCTGGCATTCATTTGTGTGGGATGCTGCTTTCTTGCTGATCTCCACTTTGCATTGCCCTCCATCTGACTTTGGAGGGCTTGTTTGAGTATTTTTGCTTAGGTTTGTTTGCTGCTCGTACTAGTAGCCATCCATTGTTGTTGCTCCTATTCCTTTCACATTTGCCTTCCCGACTTTTTGGGTAGTGTACTGTAATGCAAACCTTGTGGTTGCAGCGTCGTCTCGTGGCTGGTCACAAATCCGAGAAACGTGCTGTGTGCAGATTGACAAGCTACCAGGAAACGCTGGCCTATCTGACCTTGCCACGGTGGCCCGAGCCGAAATCCAGCTAGTGGCCCAACCGACCAGACTGTGACTATCTCCCACCAGCGAGCCAGATGACCAGCAAACCCCAGCAACCTATGGCCAGATTGTAGCAACATGTTTGCGGTTGAGGATGAAATGCTGGAGTTCCTGCTAAGACAAGAGAAGGTTTGGCAACCACAGTACCATTCAATTCAAGTGAAAAGATGAAACCAGATGCTGTCTATCTAGTAGCACTTCTTTACCTTCCAGTTATCCCTCCCTTTGTTTCTCTTTCTCGCGATCATAACAATGATCACACATCCTCCATTCTGAATAAAATGTGTGTATATATATATGTACTGTATATTTTTGGCGGGTGCAGTTTTCGGGCTGTATTGCAGCAATTGCATGTTCATCAACACTTGCTGAGGGCTTTGCCATATGGATGCCGCTTGGCACAAGTTAAAAGGGGTGGTGATCAGTCCTTTTTCAAGTAGTAGTAGAATGGACAGTTGCTTGGTTATATTTACAGTATATGCTTCCTTGTTTGTATTCTGACATACCTACGCTCCTTCTCACGGGGCGAAATGCGTGAAGAGGTTGCAAGGTTCCGGAGGTGGTATGTGCTGCGACAGTTTCGTAGACAAAACCAGTCCAGTATTGGTGAGGTTGCCAGCCCGCTTTTGTCTATAGCTTTGGTATCTAGGTCGTCCGTTCATGCAACCACACCAGCTAGGCGTGGTTTGGGCAGCTGGCATCAAGCAGAATGAGCTAACAATGGACCTCAAGAAGTCCTTGCTGGACTTGAATGAGGGCGTGTCGGAAGGCAATACGCCGCTTGAAATGCATTGTGAGTGAATTGACGCAAGTCTCAGAATCTACCGCCGTATTTCATATTCCTTGAACATGCGTTGTTGCCTTGGGCAGCTACTTGACATGTTTTCAACGTGTGTCATCATTGCTGAACAATGCTGAACATACGGGTAAAACGACACGCCGATACCGCTGGGCTCAATAGCAATCATGTAGCATTTCCCGACAAAATGGCAATTATCGCTGAAAGAGGCAGGTGCGAAGCTCACATGCCTGAGGAGAGTTTGGTATATAAATATGCAATATTACATAATATATATATATATGCTGTAGAGATCATAGAGAGAAATCAGAAAGTGTGGATTTCACGTTGCAACACAGTACAACCTTCGGGTTGAGTGGCCACCAATAGTTGCGGTCGAAGACCGCCCATTCCCCAATTCTTCAAGTGCGACTTGTTGCTCCTAGTAGCGATGCCAGGAGCCCCTAGTAGCTTCTTGTTACTAGTAGCGATGCCCGGGTTCCTAGTAGTTTCTTGCTCCTAGGAGTAAGGCCAGGATCGTTACTAGCGAGTTCTGCAACTTTTGGAAACTGAGGGCCATTTTGAAGACCCCCGCCAACGGTATCATCACGGACGACTGGCTGCAGGTCCGAGGCAGCGGCGGATCCATATACGCACCCTGGCGGAAGGATGAGAGAAGGAACTTTGAAATGGCTCCAGTTCAAGTGTAGGGTATGCGGTGCTTGAAAATGTCTGAGCCAAAGTAATACAACGTGATAAGGCCTTGCAATATTTTTTTAGCTGGCATCTGACAGCTTTTGGTGCTTGCCTTTTGGATTCTTGCAGTGTTTCGTGATGCCCTTGTTCCGTTGCTCGAATTTGATTACTTGAGTCTGCTCCAACTTGCAGAGCAAACAACTCTTTGGGGCAAGGTATCGGCGAACACACTGAAGGTTAACGAAGGTTGCAGGTCTTGAGTCACTTGTTTTGCAAAGGCCTTGGGAGATGCAGCGAGTGTGAGGCACGAGCGAACCTCACCCTACTCAGAGCAGCAGCTTGGATTTCACATCTTCACCACAAGATTCAGACGCATTGTTCTAATAGCTTCTTGTTTCTAGTAGTATGGCCAGGAGCCCCTAGTAGCGTCCTTGTTCCTAGTAGTATGGCCAGGACCCTAGCAGCGTCCTCGCTCCTAGTAGCGATGCCAGGAGCCCCTAGTAGCGTCCATGCTCCTAGTAGCGATGCCAGGAGCCCCTAGTAGCGTCCTTGCTCCTAGTAGCGATGCTAGGAGCCCTTAGTAGCGTCCATGCTCCTAGCGGATAAAACTCAGCAGGTTGGATAGTTCTTGTCGTTTGAGGATGGAAAAGATGTTAGAACGGCCCTTGATGGGACAATGGGTGTGAGCGGATATCGCAAAAAATCAGAAGGAAAACAACAGTTCAACAGGCAAACGCTTCCAGAGCAATGCATGTTCCAAGGATCAAGCCACTTGAATCAAGCCCTTGACTCTTTTCCTTCGGTGCCACAGCAACTCCCCAGCCAGAGGCTCTTCACAGCAGCAGACCTGGACAACTCCGGAGATCTCACCTTGACCGAGTTGAGGGATCTCTTTCAGGCGCGCGGACAGCGCACGAAGGACCGCTGCCATTGTTGCGAGCAAATGAAAGAGGGTTTCAGTGCGATGGTTCAACTGGAACTCACTCTTTTCTCGCCGAAGGAGTTCACCTCTTTCAGAGGGATTTGATCATGGTTCACATGGTTCAGTGATTTCGCGTGGTTTCCTTCCAGGTCCTCTACAGTTTCGTGAGTTTCCACAATTAAGTGAAAGACCCTCCTTTCCCATCCTATCCCCATGTAGCAGCAGGCGGCTGGAAAGGATTCTTTGCTTCTCCGCTATATATATATATATATATCTGTGTGTGTACACATGTGTGCACTACGTGCAGCTGCAACAATTCGCTGGCCAGGGGGCATCGGACGAATTCCCCCAGCTGGAGGAATATGCGCAGTACCTTTCAGCCGTGGTTGACGAGGAGTCCAACCCGAGGATAAATGCTATCGCGAAGGTATTTGGCGAAGCTCTCGAACGCTAGCAGCCAAGAGAGGATGCTGCTTCATTCATGTTGTGTGATCCACTTGAGTGATCTAAGTGTGCTGAGATATGCTGAGAGCTTAGGTGAGAGACAGGCCTGGAAGAAGGCCAAGGCATTAGTGTCTCAAAGGGCATCGGATCGAACCAGAAGAAAAGGCGTGGAGAATGTGGAGAAGGATTTTGCTGAGGCAGACCAAAATGCCAACAGGCTGTTCGACCTCGAGGAACCAAGGGTGGAGTACGGATAGAATCCGAACGAGTTCCCGAACCCCCCAAAAGGAGTAACAAGAAACATTAGAAACCCAGACTTCGGGTTCCGAGCACTCAAGTTTCCAAAATATTCAGACTACTGCATAGGGTGTAACTGCCAGAGTGAATTCTAATTGGCCAGGTGATACGGTGATGGGTTTGGATGCGCATTCTGCCAGGAGTTCAAAGGCCTTCTGGAGCGGATTGATGCAAACCTCCAACCTTTCCCTCCCACCGCACAAGTTGCAGCACAGCAAGGTGTGGAGAAGTAGTCAATGGACGCCTATTTTAAAGCACAGTCAATTGAATTGATATGCACATCATTGATTCGTTGATTTGGTTGAAATATATAGTGGTGTGCAATGGTTCACCGGAACATAAAGGTTTGTTGGCGCATATACGGACATACGGCATACGTGAGACTCAACCTGAGCCTGTGCGGCAGAGTGTTCCACCATTTACATGGGCTGGAACTGACCCATATACAAGCAGGATGAAAAATACAAGAACCCGAGAGTGTCCAGTTCGCCTTTAAATCAAAACGGTTGCGAGAAAAGACCGTGCAGGATATACAATCCTGCCCCAAATTGCGAGATATAGCGAGGCTGCAAAATGTCGAAATGGTCGGTCGGACTACCAACACCAAATCGTTTGCAGGCAAGTACCTCAGCTCCCTCTTCAACCAAGCCATTCTGGATGGAGACATCGACAGCTTCACTGAAGTGGCCACGGCCAGTGGACCCTTCACATACTTCCACAAGGGGTCCTTGGCCTACCTGGGAGGCCAGGAAGGAAGATGGGGCTAGGTCATGCACTTGTTTGTTTCTTTTGTATAGGTCAGTGCACTCATGATCACTCTGCTAGACTCTAGATTTCACAGAAACTTGACGCAGTAGGCACGCAGGCCCATGCTTTTTGTGCCAACAAATATAGGTCAACTCCATGAGTTCAAAATCGATTTGCCTTGGAATCCTATTGGTTTGAAAGCCTTCAGCCAGAGCACACTCCGAGGTTCTGGTTACCGGTTTGCTCTTCTTTTTTTCGTTTCCTCAAGATCTCGTTGCAAAAGGAGCCACCCTGGTTCAGTTGCCATCGAGGAAGCCCTTTTCCTCCCAGGCGGTTCCGCGGCCTTCGACCTGCCGGTCATCGGCCCGATCACCGGCCCAGCGGCTGGGGTGGCATGGAAGCTCTACGAGACATCGGCTCAGCTCAGCTTCTTGGCACTGCAAAGGTCGGCAGACGAAGGAGCAACCGGTGTTGAACCCACAGAAGATTAGAATCACATTCTGATATGAATGATTACTGTGACGGTCATTCTGAACAAAGTCACTAACTTGTTGAAAAGAACGAATCCAAGGATCCCAATTCCCAATCAAAGAATTTGTTCGATTAACAAAATTGATTGATATTGCTGGTGCGATTATCCTTTATCGAGTGTGGAGCAAAGAGGTGACCGAAGACAGTCCATTCCCTTAAAAGGAGCCAGCAACAGGAGGTTTGCTCTTTTGAATACGGCACGTACAGCGAGCTGTAGAAACCGTTGAACACCCTTTTCATCTCTTTTCTCAATTGGACAAGTCAATGATGGATATTTGTGGTCCTTTGGACGTTGATTTCGAACACCCCGGCTTTGGAGATCGATTTGTCATTGGTCAACCTTGCTCGACCCGAATAAGCAGCCTCGAGGCTGGAAGAACCGTGCCTTGGTAGGCTTGGATTGGCTCCGTGGAGAGGTCTTTGGCAGGGACACCTCACGCATTGCTTGAGGCGCGGAGGGCACGCAAGACCTCCCAAGACCTCAAATGACAAATCACGAATCCCTGTGCTCAGCCATGGACTACGATCGGATCTTGAACGACCAGAATCTGGCCCTGAAAGGTCAGATTCTTGAGACATTGTGCTGATGGGAAGCAGATGTGTGTTGATCTCCGAGATTCTTTTCGTTAGTTCTCTTCAGACATCAAACATGTATACTGATGTGACCTGTTAGCTGGTGCTTTTTCTCTACCTCATTCTACCTGGAAGGCATGCTGCCTTCTGCCTCGCAGATTCCTGGGATCTACCAGGTGGTTTCGCCATGTTTCGCCCCATCAAGCAGGTGCTGGATACGGTGCCGGCTTCTAAGCATTTGAGCCACATTGCATATTTGTAATGATTGTTTAAAGAAATAAAACACCCTGAGCCAACCAGCCGAGAGAAGCTGCGTGAAGATGAAGATGTACGATAACCATTCGTCACAGGGCTATGTCAGCGACCTAAGGGTGTTTGCTTGAACCCACGAATGAATTCCTTGAAGAGATGTACAGTGCAAAAACAAAAGTAAGAGACAGCTGGACCTCTCATGCTTTGGCCATGCTGGTGCCTTTTCGCGATGAGTATAGCTACAGCTCGCATCGCCATCTTTGATCGTGATCAGCAGATCTCTTTGTGTAGAAAAGAAAGAATGCTGATTCAGCGTCGGGACAGGATGTTTGGAGGAAAAGGAGCGAATGCGTTGTAAAGGTGCTGCAGGGTTGAAGGTTTGCGTCATCCCTTCGGCCGGTATATAATGGTATATATACGGTATATATAATGGTATACATATAATATATATATATATTCTGTTTGAATAATAGTAATTGTATTAATAGTAACTAATAAACAATAGTAGTAGTAACTACTGTAATATAATATAGACTCCAGTGATTCGGCCACTTCCGCATGTTTCTGGCGCGTGTCCAAGGCAGCTGATGTCCTGGCTTCGATTTGGCCGCCATGAGTTCAATGCCTCAACCGTCCAGACCTCAAGCTTGTGCCGAAACTGTGCTCTCTCCTCTCTGGGCACAACGAAACTCTCAGAATTCTGAAGTTCTCATTGAGCTCGCAGGAGGTGCGCATGTTGATTTTCCATTTTGCAGCCACTTGCAAGTGGCTGCCAAGTGGCTGCAAGTGACTGCTACTTCTGTCCGGAGAATATCATGATTTCTCCGTACGCAGTTCTGAAGAAAACCAAGATTTCTGCAATGCTGTTCAGCAAAGAAATTCCGGTTTTCTCCAGAGCTGCGCGCGGAGAAATCATGAAATATTCCAAGACTTTACTTCTGCAGAGCTAGCGACAAAGAAATCTTACAGCTTCACACAAAGAACTCAAAGTGCAAGTGTTGAAGTTTACTTGCTTGAGTGACAAGTGACTGCAAGTGACTGCAAAACCAAAAATCAAAATGTAAGTCACTTGCTCGCTCTCTGCAAGTTCTCATTTCATGATTGGTTCAACGTGAAATCAATGCTTGCCGATGCTACTTTGGGCTTGATAATTCTATCAATAAATTCCATACTGAAAACGTTACAGTATATATCAGCTCTATATTGCAGTATAGTGTTGGCTTACGGCTTTGGATCGAATGAACCTTCTCCGAACTCAATGAGGCAATGAAAGTCAGCGAGGCTCTGATCGTGCGGATCTTAGAATAGTTGAACCAAGGGCTCGCTTCTTAAACAAACATGCTTGCATGTTAAGCTATCCAATGCGGAGCTTGCATCCACTGGCCCACCCTAGCCTGTCTTGGACCCGGCAAATGGCATGGTTGAATTCTGACTCAAGAACGTGTATGTGCAGTGTCCAATTGCCAGCGAATTGACGGGTCGCCTGGCCTTTGCTGTCATGTGTCTATGTTTATTCTGTCACCAATGTGCAAGTACGTCATGGATATCACAACATTGTCATTGAGTCCTTACCCAAGCGACCAGTGTGCCCGTGATTATAGCGGGGGGGCTGGTCACCAAGCCCATCGAGGCAACTTCAGTGCCCATCTGAGGCATGGGAATTACCTTTGCATGCCCGTCCAACCGAAAAGCTCCGCAAAGCCAAGTGCTCAGAGTGTGGACATGGGACAAGTGGTTTTTCGAACAATCATTGAAACATTCTAAGCTGGTTCGCAAGCGTTGTTTTGCTAAGGGGTATCCTTTCGCGACCCCGCAAGAAAAAAGGTAGTTTTTTTTTTCGATTTTTACGTTTTTTACCGTGGATATGGTAGAAGAAAAAGGAGCGCGCCCCCGGTAAAAGCGATAAACACATAAAATGTTTAATTTTTACCGTTTTTACCGCGGATATGGTAGAATAGAAAGGAGCGCCCCCCCCGGTAAAAACGGTAAAAAAAACACGATTTTTACCGTTTTTAACGTGGATATCGTAGAGAAAAAGGCCCCCCCCCCGGTAAAAACGGTTAAAACATATTTTTTATTTTTACATTTTTTACCGCGGATATGAAATTTACACATGGAGCGCCCCCCAGTAAAAAAGAAATAAAACCACAGATTCTTACCGTTTTTGCCACGGAGATGGTAGAAAAGAAAAGGACAAGTCCACCTACAAAAACGGAGAATAACATGAACTTGAATTTTTAACGATATGGTAGAAGCAAAAAGAGCAAGCGACTCTTCATTAAAAAAGGTAAACAACAAAAGTAACAATTTTCACTTTGGACCGTTTTTACCGCGAGAATGCCTCGGGACCACATCGCAAGCTAGAAGACCTCTGTCAACAAACAGGTTTAATGTTACAGCCCGGCTATCTTCCTATAACCAGGTGGGGTTCACTCCTCCTATCATATAGGAGCGTGTGCCCTTTTCGACAAGAGGAGTTTGGTGATTGATCAACATTTCATGACTTTTAACTTTTGCAGGGCAATGAAAGCCTACATCACTTGGATCGAAAACTTTCGATTTTTACCTACCGCGGATATGGCAGAAGAAACATCGGTGACCCTCCGTTAGAAACTAAAAAATCATAGACCCGTTTGCCCCCCTCGATCAAAACGGTACAAAAAGAACAACAATTAATTTTACCGTTTTGATCGCGGATATGGTATTGAAAAAGGAAGCGCCCCCCGGTAAAAACGGTAAAACAGAATCGATTTTTGCTGTTTTTGCCGCGGATATGGTAAAAGAAAAGGAGCGCCCCCCGGTAAACACGTTAAATAAAAAGGACGTGTTCTTTTTTGGTTTTCGATTTTTACCGTTTTTACCGCGGATATGGTAGAAGAAAAAGGAGCGCCCCCCGGTAAAAGCGATAAACACATAAAATGTTTGATTTTTACCGTTTTTACCGCGGATATGCTAGAAAAAAGGGGTGCCCCCCGGTAAAAACGGTAAAAACAGAAAATTTTTGATTTTTACCGTTTTTACCGCGCAGATGCCTCGGATTAATTCCGTAACCCCGGCAACTACGCTAAACCAGCACAGAAACATTGAATCATGCTTTCGTGGGCAAATTGTCAATGAACATAATGAACATGCTTGCGACGTTGAGAAAGATACGTAATGCCGGTGGTTGAGCACATTGAAACAACTTCTGGACGAGTAAGTTGGAATACAGTTATGGTCATCCGCTGGACCAAGCCTTAATTTGTTTTATTGTTTTGCAGTTTTTGTGTTCAGCCTTTCTGCGGCATGCTGTGGCAATTCGAGACTGCCTCACTGGCCCATGTTCAGAGAGGTACCAAAGCCAACTCGAACTGTTCCTCGCCAACCTGATATCGCGGGATTTCATGGGTTTGACTCTGAGTGGGCACAAGTGCAGAGTGATGCAGCTTGGTTTACCCCAACATGGTCAAAGATACTATATAAAAAAGATACTATATAAAGATACTATATATAATTCTAGAATGATACACATTGGAGACCCCACAGCCTCATTTCATTTGCCACTGAGGCATCGAGCAGTGCAGTATGGCTGGCAGGTCGGGGCTTCCGGGGCCCATGTTGCCGACCCCCACGATGTGTTGCCGACCCAGGCTGTGCGAGAGATACGGGAGGCAGCAGTCAATGCCCTGCTTGACACTGAGCCTGGTGTGCAGATTCATCTATACGTACGCAGCATAACGTGCTAAGTGTCTGGCAACAATCTGAGTCTCAGCATATCTAAGGCCAGCAGTGAAAGGTGATGTGGATGAGCTTTGGCCACTGATGTGGCTGGTACGCCGGACATGGAAAGATTAGATTGGTTCATGTTGACACAGTGTGCCGCGGGTAAGGGGTCCGGACGAAGATGTTTTGCCCATGCTATAACAAAACCAGAGAAGAAGGAATAGCTCAAGCAGGTTCAAGCTCAATGCATTTTATTAATGCACTTTGCAATGACAGACTACTTGAGACCAAAGTGACTTAAGCTCTCATTATCGCATATGAGCAAGGGTCAAAACCTGCCTAATTGATCTAATTGTGACATGAAAGAGCCTTGTCATAAGGCTTTCTCGCGTAAGCCAAAGACTGAGTCGCGTAAGCTTGCGTAAGCAGATTTTTCAGAACACATGTTGCGTAAGCAAAGTCGAGAAAGTTCAAAACCAAATTTGAAATTGCTGTAACCTTGATCAGGGAGATGCGGAGTTGCAGTCGGTTGTACTTATTTCAACATCTTATTTCGAGAGCCAATTTGTTGTTTTTCCTCGCGTAAGAGAACACCTGAGGCGCGTAAGCATCGCGTAAGTGCACGCGTAAGCAAATGAGCAACTATCGAAAGGGTTCACCTCAGCAGTATGTAGAGATGTGGAATATTTTCAGATATTGTTGAAGAAACCATGGAAAACGATTAAAACAATTTAAAACATACCAAAACACAAAAACATATACCTGTTCCAGTGCTCTATGTGCGCAAGCAATGTGTAAGTTTGGTGCACCTTGTTTGTGCGCTCTTCGGAAAGGACATGTATACACGATTATACACGTGTGTGTGTGTCCCACTCTTTGAGACTCCACATTGATTCATTTGCATACTCTTCACTTGTAGCAAGGGGCACCTGAAGCAGAGATAGGGCAGGTACCAACGAAGACACCGATCTCTTGCTTGTGATATTGACGGGAGATGTCCTGTTGATGTGCCTGCTTTTCACGTTTTCATTCTAAGCGTGGTGTGTCAGAAGAGATGCTCTTTTGGAGCGAAGCAGAACAACGATACCAAGCGATACCAAAACCAACGAAAATATGCCTGGCAAGAACCTGGCCCAGATGAACCAAGCTGAGTGAAGCTGACAGCGACATTAGCCTGTGACAAGAGACAGGCTTTGTTGTTTCTCAGGGTAGAAGGGTAGAATGTGTGATTCTCCTTGGAAAAGGATACCAAAACATAAAAACGATACCTTTCCAGCTACTCCATTTTTTCATACATGCGTTTTGATCTTCGCTCAAATCTTTAGAGCCTTGGGACATTTGTAGCCGCCGCTCGGATCGGCCGGGGGAGGTGCCCAGCCTGCAGCGATCTTTGCAGCTTGTCAGCTCCGCGCACATCTCCTGGATGCAGAAGGCGCAGAGAGCGCTAGTAACAAGTGCACCGCTACTAGTAGCAAGGACGCTACTAGGTTGGAGGCAATCACTGCTAGGGTGGAGGCCATCGCAAGTTGGTTGGAGACCAT
>CAXAMN010007803.1:232717-274409 GCA_963970005.1 Durusdinium trenchii | reverse complement strand
CCCATCGGTGAAGCGGCTCCCAAGCGACTTGCTTCAACTGTTTTTTTCACAGCCAAGTGCGCATTTGCATGCTCAAAAGAAGCATCAAACGTCACGAAATCGCTTGCTGTTGCGACTCCAGGAGGCAAATGCATGGAGGTCATGGAGGGAGAAATCTGGCAAGTCATCCCTGGATGAAGAGCAGCACAAGGATACCTGAAGGTCCAGAGCTGTACAAGTGAGTGGCCGCAAGTTTGATGTCCACATATGCCACGTATGTCCACTTCTTTCAAGGACCCAAGCCTCTTTCCGATCAAAGGCTTTCAGCATGGAGAGCTTTTCTCAATGCAAACTGCTCGACATGACAAGGCTGCGATTCGAACCAATGCTGCCATGCAGAGATCAAAATGTGCTCGACCGATGCCCCACCGTGACACCACGACGGGACGTGCTCGACAGCTTGACAGCGGGAGGTCACGCTTGACAGCGGTCGTGCGTGGATGGACATCGCAGGTCACGCGGTGTCACCGGGACATCCGTTTGGATGTTCGACCAATCCGATGGAGCCCAGCGGTTCCCCACCGATGGACTGAAGACAAGGTCCTCGTCTTTTGTTTTTGTTTTGCCGCGCTTCTTCGTTGTGGGATCCGACGTCACGAACCACTCCCATGATCTAAGTGGATCTACAGTATGTGCCAAGACTCCCGAAGTGCAGAATATGGTGCAGGGATGATCACAATATACTCCAAAATGGTTTCAACCTTTGTTTCCTCATTCGTCAATTGCTCTCTAAACAAGCCCCCGAGAATCAGAGCTGAAGCGCTTCAGCCATCGCCATTCCCAGCCTTGCAATCAAGGCTGCAGCGGCTTCCTAGCGAAGCTTTCCTTGAGGCCAGGGGAGCTGGGGTTGGGTTTGACTGCACCAGCACCTCCATTCGCTAGTTCGAGGTGTCCACTAGGTGAGGAAGCTATACCTTAAGCATTTTATAAGAAACCACAGATTCATTTAAAGTGATTAGGTTTTTTTTGTACAGCATTCACACCCTCCCATGATTGTGTTTAAGATGACCTCAAAACAAGAAACACACACACACACCATCTCCGGTCTCATCCAGTATCCGAGGCTTGGGTCCTGCAGGCCAAGAGCGTGTTGACGGACTTCGAAGCCGAGGACCGCCGTTGGGGCCGTGGGGATCCACCACGCTCGGCTCGGTCGTGCCGCGCGTGGTCCCTTCGGTGTCTTCATCGTGAAGGTCAAGATACCGAAGGAACAAGGCAACTGGGTGAAACACAACACACATAAACACAAATGTTTACATTCTTTTTATATGCATCAAGATGTATTGTCCTCCCCGATCCAGCATTTTCCCACCACCTTGTCTCCCAGAGCACAGCATGGACGGCTCGGGTTTCGCTCAGCCTGAGGAGCTCCTGCTCTGCGATCGCAGTTTCAAGCAGCTGAACGTGACGAGCCCATGGCGTGTTTCGGTGTCTGGGGCTTCCGTCGCTGTCGAGGTGTTCTTTGTGTTTTCTTTCTCGTGTGCTGCGCGAATTTGTTTGAGCACAGCAGAGCCGCTTCAACGGTTTGACTTGCAAAAAGTTTTTAATTGTATGTAACTGTTCATCAATGTGGGATAATTTGATCAGAGGTCCCGATGGTGACTGATCATTGAGAGGTCGAGGTTTGGATTGCACATATTTGCGACATATTTGCACTTACCTGTGAAAACATTGCAGTTTTAGTAGTTCAACACGACTTGATCGAGCAACAATTTAAAGGTGAACATCCCACAACTTTAGACTCATGTCATTGTTTCGTGTCGACCGAGGACTTCACGTCGGCATCGACATGAAGCGCGACCCTTTAGGGACTCTTCGACTCCTGCCAACATGGAGGCTGTAGGACGCCAAAAGTGCCGTTTTGTCCAAACAGAACGGATGGAGGATACGGTTCGTTTGTCCAGCAAAACTCTTTTCTAGGAATGCATGTCTTCTTCTTCTTAGATTGAGGCGATTGAGGATGGTGACGCCAAAGCAGGGGATTGTTTTGTGCCAGATAAGGTAGTTGGGCTCAAGCTTGAGCCCACTAGCCATACAATGACTCACCGAACCAGCTAGAAACTTTAGAAACTTGATGAAACTTGCCACCGGGACCTTGTGTTTTCTTTTGGGGGGAATGTCCAACATCGTGTCGAAACGTAGATTGCCCTCCTAACCCTGTAAGATGCGTGGGAGATTATAGGAACATGGGGAGGTTTGCTGTCAGCAGCCCCTCCCTGCGCAAGCTTCAAGCTAGTGATGAGATTCGATTTGGAGATATGGATATGAAGCTTGAAGCTTCTCTCCTTCCTTTTTTCCCTGCGAGCGAATTGTCTTGTCATAGTCTTGGGAACGGAATGTCAAACCCAACGGGCTCATACGCAGCCGGCAGCCTCCATTTCTGTACATAGCCAGCTCGACAGCGAAGGTCCTTGAGGGGGGACGAAAACGACAAATTTGGGCTGAATGCTTTGGAAGAGAGCTGACACCGGGTGCAAAAGACAAGGGACCCAACTGTGCTGAGTCAGCACAGCCAAGACATACCAAAACAGTGCCTCAAGGACTTGCATGGAGCCACAGTCCCAGTGCTTAGTTGGCACTCCCTCAAGCCTGGGTTCTGATCTTCTTCAGTGTTCTTTTAAAGTTGCTGGTGTTAGGAACTGGTGAGCGGCGGATTCGTAAGAAGTGTTGGATTAAGTTAGATGCATGTAGATGGCTAACTTGCTGGGTGTGTGGAACTGCAATATATACGAAGCATATATGAAGCATGATTGGTTAATCCTCAGATGTGACCCCTATAGGCATACACCTCACCATAATTAGGGTATGCTCACAGTCCCATCCGCTGCCTGCAATTTAGTGTCTCAAGCGTTTCTGGTGTTATTCAAATCATGTTTGCTAAGTAGAAACCGTCCAATGCATTTTGGGACCAGGGGCAAGTTCTTCCACTTGAGGTCTGCGGTGTCTCAGTATGACGGATCACGGCCCATGGGGAACCCAGCCCATCAGGACTTCCGAAAGGTCCAGCCCTTGTCATGCTGTCCAGCTCGGTTGGGTTTTCGGACTGGTCAGGAGTGTGACGTGATGCGACATGTTATGATGGCAATACCACTGACTCCAGTGATGGTTCACCAGCAAAGTCCTTTCTGGGAATTGGGAACACCTTCCTAATGACACGGAAAAAGATCTTAGAGAGAAACTGAAAGGGTCTTAGATTGCCAAGATAGGGATGAGTCACCTTGGGTGACGAGCTATAGAATAGATGGGCGGAGAGATACGTGGATACTCAACCACAGAGTGCCAAGTGGCCAAAGGCCAAAAAAGGCGAAGGAACGTAGCCTTGCCTTGAAGCTGTGGCAAGTGCGAGATGACTTGGTCATGCTCACATTCCTGCTGTGTTGGGCTTTGGCAATTAAGTTTGCCTGGCCAACATGCCACCATGCCTCCCCTGTGTAACCTGCGGTACAGTCGCGCGGCCCACGTTTCGGCACAGAAGAAAGGCAGGGAGTGTGCGCAGCATGGGTTTGAACCAGCTCTAACATTGAACTGGAGTAGCCCAGGTTGTGGTAGCTGGCTTTCACATTCCCTGTTGTTTGTTTGGCCATGTTTGGCCAATTCCCCGCCTCATCCCAAATGACCTTTTGAAGTGCTGCAGAGGTCTCAAGGTGTTTCTCTCGTGGCTGCTCTCGGACAGGTGGTGGGTTACCGCGTAGGCATTGATCAAGAAGAAGGGCGAGAAGCTGCCAATACTTGTGAAGCAGAAAGCTTTTGAGAAAAAGAACCACGATTTCTTTAGACCCAAGACTTGTAAAGTGTTGTGTGTTCATCATGTTCAAAGAACTGCTTCCGTAGTGGGTGGAACCGGGCCAATGGTGCATCCAATTTGGAGAGATTGGGGTATGCGGTGACCCATTTGGAACGTCTTCGGGTGTTTCCAAAACAGGTTCATCATGGTTCATCTCCCAAAATCTCCACCCTGGAAGAGCCCAGTTAAGTATAGAGCCATGTTTTTTCCACGAACACCTCAGTCGATCACACCTTTGCACCCGGCTGTTCGAAAAAGGAAGGATTTTCTGTTTCAGATGATTCTTCCAAAGGAAAACACACCTATCCGGGGCGCTCCCGCCGGGATTTCAGCGGATGGCAACTGAGCAATGTTGTCCAATGAATCCTTCTGACTGTTTCCAAGGTTGGATCGCCGCGGCTCGTTTGGAAGAGGTGGCCGGTAAGGCAGGTGTTTGTGTCAGGAAGATCCGATTGCCGGGATGCGGCTCAGACAATCGTTCGACCCAGAGATCAAGAGATCCACTAATATAGGCTATAAGTAGCTTCTTGTTCCTAGTAGGGATGCCAGTTGTTCCTAGTAGCATTCTTGCTCCTAGTAGTACGACCAGGAGCCCCTAGTAGCTATATAATCTATATATACAAGTCATGTTTGTTTTCCTCTATGAGAGAAGACCCAGCTGATTTCAACCACTTGGCCCACTTGGCTTGACAGGTGCAATCTGCTCGACAGCTCATTGCTCAGGGGTGCAAGCATTGCCCCAACAATGAGGACGGTCAATGGGGACTTGGAAGTTCGGATTCAAAAAAAATGGAGTGGTTGATGCATTAAGAGGAATACACCCGAAATCATCCTGCATGGGAGTTTCAATCCGTTGGTCTTCGGATGGAATCCTTACTGTAGACGGTCTAAAGAGTGATTAGGAGAAACGCAACAGTTTTTGGAGGAGTCTACATAGAAGATGTATTTTTCTGCCCGAGAACCCGCTTCATGTCAAAAGCCTGGAAAGGTGTTTGCACGCGGCATTGCTTCAGGAGTGTTTGTCCTCGGATTGTTCGTCATGCCAGCAGTTCCTGCCCTTATTCCCATTGTGTGTGGTTTCCCAATGGCAGTTGACACTGCCAACATCGATGGGCAACATCCTGCTCCACCTAAATCCAATGCACGAAACATCCACAATGGCGCTGGACTGTTTCCCAACAGCAGCTGGAAGCCGGTCTTCAGTGGTATTACAAACCATGTGCAACCCTTTAGCCCGCTACAGTCAGCTGGTGTTCTTTAAACCATCAACAAGAACCTTAACTAATTAAACCATGTCAAGTGCACCACTGCACCATCATCAATTCCACATTTCAACAAGTGGTCGCCGGTTTCCATCAACCACGCCAGGGCGGCCGTTTTGTTCGGATGGACCAGGACGTGTGGCTTGAGGCCGCCCGCTTGGAGAAGCCAGCCAACGCCAAGGCGGTGCTCGCCAAGGCGAGGGAGGGAGGAAGCGGGAAGGATTTGAAGGAACTGTGTGATTGATGTGTCAACCTCTTTGGTGCGTGGGTGAAGGCCATTTGGAAACCCGGATGTTTTTTTTGTCGGAATATACACCAAAAGTCTGGTGAAGAACCCTCAACCCAACGTTTGCTCTTCTGGTTTTGGCTAAGGGGTCTCTCTCTCTCTCTCTCACACGCCCATTGGGGTATGCTTCCAAAAAAACACGCCCAGAGGTCTACATCATGTTTCATCATGTGTCGTATGGAGCTTTGACCCACACCCGACAGCCCCATCCCGCCTTGGGCTTCCTTGGCTTCGTCGACATCCACTTCGTCACTCATGAGGCGGTGAAGTCCCTGCCCCACAGCGTGCGTTTGTGGATCGACGCCGCCAACCGTGAGACGGCGCGGTGCAAACGACCCACTCTGGGGAATCCGAGGGGAAGACGATGGACGGCGGAAGACGACCGGCGAGCTGGGAGAGGAAGAGCGAGGTTTCGAGGTGTGGGCTATGACGGGTGAATTTCTGTGGCACAAGAATGGGATCTTGCGGAAATGGAAAGAGTTTCAGTTTTGAGACTATATAGTAGCAAGAAGCTAGTAGGTTTGAGGCCATCCCTATTAGGTTGGAGGCCATTACTAGTAACAAGAATGGGAAGACTCCCCAAAACTGAAGGAACGTGGACAGCCTGACAGCAAAGATTTCCGGTTTCAACAAATCCAAGGCAGGTTTAAAAGCAAATATGTCCGTCAGCGCCAGAATTCGAGTTGCTAGGAAAGCTTCGAGTTGCTGCACATGACACCACATTACTCTATCAAGCTGACACGGTTCGTAGCTGGGATCCGTTTTAATATATCATAGCTGACACGAATCCTTGGAAGCGGTGCAAAACCTGTGCACACCTGAGAGTTGGTCGAGACTCAACACGTGCTACTCCATAAACAACACAGTTCAGATGCCGTTCAGATCCGTTCAGCAAGAAGCAGTCTGGCTCGGTCACCCAGTAATCCATGCCAATTCCTGCCAGGACCTTCAAGCCAAAGGCCGTGTGCTTCGCAAGGTGTGTGGGTCGGGTCGGGGTTGAGGATGTGGTTGCCCCGTTGCCTGTAGCCTGCCCCAAATTTGCTGGTGAACAAAGATGGAGGAATTCCACAAGAATCAATCGTTACTGATAACACAAGCCTCGCATCATCTCCTCCTCACCCACTGATCACAGCTGCATGAAAACGTGAGCACCAAAAGGGGTTCGGCCTGCCCGTGCCACACGTGCCACCTGATGCCACGTGTGCCACGCGGGTGTGCGAGACGTTGAGGCCTTGGAGTTCATCCCCAACTCCGTGCGTCTTTGGAAGGAGGCAGTGAGTTTGGAGGAGCGAGCAAACGAGAAGAAACGACAAGAAACCGAGACCGAGAACGGTTTGGCACGTGCTGTCGGGGTGTGTTAATGCGGAGAGATGCCGAGTATTGGAGTTAGTTGAAAGGAAAGGTTGGTGAAATAGCGGTTTGACCCTGGTTTGCAGGAGCTGTGCTTTTTAGGGGGGTTGGAGAAGTTCCACCTATTTTATCATGTTTTGCACTAATTAGATCAGGCCTCCAACCTTTGATATGAAGGTGCATTGAATGAATCATACAGCAGGCTCTGAGAGGTGTGAAGAAGAGATAAACACTCTCGAAGAGGCACATGGCTCTCAAGGCAGGCCATGCAAATCCTTGCTTCTCCCTGTGTCTACGAATATCTTACAAGCCAAAACCCTTGCATGTGACATGTGACGAGCCTGCCCCAACTTGTGTCCCTGTAAAGCTATGCTCTTACATCAGCTTCCCACACCCAAAACACACCAATACTATCCAATCTCTATTATAGATTCATGATGATATATCAGGACTTACAACAAAGCCTCCCTGAGGCAGGCCTCGTGTTTATCCCCAGACCATGAATTACGTATATGTATAATATACATGCATATATATATATATGGAATCGTTACATAATCTACCTCAAATGTAGGCAGCTATTTACAGCCTTCGGCATGCCGCCGGCCACCAGCTCGAGCCCGCATTGGCAGGCAGCCTAATGATGCTTATTAACAGTGTTCCACAGTTCTATTTTCGTTGACAGGTCTCAGTGCAATCTGACAAAGGAAACAAAGTTCGAAGCAGATTCTGATTCTCCACCTAAGAGGGGGGGGGACAGGAGGGAGGGGGGCAGGGCAGGCCGTCGAAACATCCGCGCGGAGAAACAAACCGTAGATTGAAACCAACCGGGGCAGGGCAGGCTGTCGAAACATCCGCGCGGAGAAACAAACCGTAGATTGAAAACCAACCGTAGATTGAAACCAATGGAAACCAACACAAGCCAGACGAAGCAAGACAATCCACAAAGCCGGTACTTGAAAATGAGTCTTCTTCCAAACTACTTGGCCTTTTGCATGTTTTCCTTGTCAGATCTTTTTTTCGACCGTCTTGAGGAGTTGCGAGTCGCACAAGATATTCTTTTTCACATACAGAAGGCTTCAAAGCGACCGAAGAATTTCTTGATCTGGCATGATTTGTCGTTTTTTCTCCAAACCGTTTGAAATGAAAGACCCAGAACGACATCGAACAACAATACCCTGCTCAATCATACTTGTTGGTGCATTGGAGAGTTGCACATTTGGCTGGGTGAGGTTGTTGATGTTTAGTTCAAGGTTGTTTGACCATGGAAACGGAACGAATCCGAATCAGAGGTTGTCTATTCTGATCCAGCGATCCGAACCGGCATGTCTCAGTCGAATCACCTAAGAGGAACCAATTGAAACCAATACGAGCAATGCGAACCAAGACTATCCACAAAACATGACCTTGAAAACGATTCTTCTTCCAAACTACTTGGCCGTTTGCATGTTTTCCTTTTCAGATCTTTTTTCCGACCGTCTCGAGGGATTGCGACACGCACCAGATATTCTTTTTCACACACAAAAGGCTTCAAAGCGACCGAAGAATTTCTAGATCTGGCATGATTTGTCGTTTTTTCTCCAAACCGTTTGAAATGAAAGACCCCGAATGACATCGAACAACAATACCCTGCTCAATCAGACTTGTGGGTGCATTGGAGTTGCACATTTTGCTCGGAGAGTTTGTTGATGTTGATTTCAAGCGAAGTCGTTTTACAATGAAATGGAACGAATCCGAATCAGAGGTTGTCTATTCTGATCCAGTGATCGACATGTCTCAGTCCAATGGTTGTCTATTCTGATCCAGCGATCGACATGTCTCAGTCCAATCACCTTAGACGTAGAGAGGGCGGGGGGGGGCGTCAGGCTGTCGAAAAATCCGCGCGGAGATACAAACCGTAGATTGAAACCAACACAAGCAATACTAACCAAAACAATCCACAAAACACGCCGGCAGGCCGGCGGATTCCAGAAATGCATGGTCAGGGATCCTAGTTACATGGATGATTTGGAGTAGAGATACCAGTCATTCCACCTTCGTTTGCTAGGACGAGACCGAAGCACGCGTGATGTTGAGCCGCGCCGTGGAATGTGTGCCGCACTCGGCCGGGACGCCCGGTGAAAAGAGACTCCGGGCAATTCATGTGGAATGTTCGGAATCATGTACAAAAATGTCAAGTGTTTTTCCACCGAAAAAGACTTCGACCCAAGGAATATCAGCAGATCTAATTGGGTAATGGAATATCTTGGCAAGTTCCAACATTCCCATATATTCCCATGCACACCCTGAAGTCTTTGGATTTATTTGTGACCTAATGTGGGGCAGAGATACATTATACTTTCACATTCCAACTTGGTTTCTTAGCCGGCATTTGTGTGTAAATGTGCCAGTTCCCTCATATCCCTCATATCCGCAAGCAGTGAGACAAGCTGCGGGAATTGCCGTGATTTTCCGTGCCTTCACCACGCAACATGGATTCATTCTGACACCTCGGTGTGGCTCGGTGGCTCCGAACCCTGGGTGGCTCGGTTCCAAATGGTTTCATCCCACAGTGCCGTGCCTTCTCGGAGTGTTTTTTCCAGTTCAGGTGGAAATGTGGCTGGCGCTGGCGAAGCTGTCAGCCTACAAGGAGACCAGCCCAGGTGTGTGAAGTGGCCACGGAGAGCAAGGTGGTTCACCGGTGGTCGACCTGAGTCCCAAACGTCGAGTTGAGCCCCCTGAATCAGCATGCCAAACATGCCCTAACAGGTGGGCAGAGTGAATCAACTTGGGATGTTGATTTGTCAAGCCGCAAGCCTGTTCTCTATTTTGGAGTAGTACTCAATCGTACCCAACTTAACTGATCCCAAATTCATGGTCTGAGCTTTGGAACGACTGGACTGGGTAAATCAGGAAGTGTAGGGAATCAGACAGCGTGGGCAATGGTCTTGGTGCCTGATATTTCGTTGAGTTTCTCGTGTGCACTTTAAATGTTAGAGAGAAGATCCGACAGTACCACTGCAGATGACGATTTGACCTTCAAGTCGACCTCCAAGAACGAGGTTATGATCGTTGGATCAGTGGGACATGTAAGTATATATTTTCAACCACACCAACAGTCATCCCTAGAGAAAATCCCTAACTGCTCCAAGAACATGTTTTCCTTTGGGCTCCATTTTCTTGTGGTCGGTCAGATCCAAAATGGCTCTACGTGTATTGAACGATTCATTGAGAAACCGAAATGAACCGAGTCCTCTAGACCCTAGTGTTATCCATTTATACGATATGAACACTCCACACATGGCCATACCGCGTCCGTGGGTCTTCTACCCGCCACACCTTTGCCGCCCTGCAGGACGCCCAGAAGGTCCTCAACGAAGCGCGCAAGCACATCCCGTGCCTCGGTTGGAGCGACCACATGCGACCACACTGGTCACGGATCCGACGTGGAAGTTGTGGAAATGTGCTCATGGAAATGTTCTGAAATTACACTGAGATGTGAATTTAATGATCCAGATATATCCAAACAAGATAGTGTATCATCGACACATTGAAGACATATTATTATGGATAGATGGAATGAGTTGCTAATAGGTTGGTGCGGTTGGGTTTATCAAGCTAAAGATGGCAAGATGCATTGTGTGATTGCTTACTTGCTATTCCGTTTTGATATGTTTAATGACAATGGTCATCCCATTCACACACGCCACATTACACCACCATCACTCGGTCAGTACCTGTTTCGTGGATCAGGATATGTTCGCATGTTGAGGAGAAGAATAAGTTAAAGTCAACTCATGAGAGTTCTTGCGCAAATCGTCTCAACTGAATTTGTGCATAAGTCCATTGGTCCACCTGTAAAATCTGAGAAAGGTTATTAGGCAGCCAAGCACACAAAGGTCCAGTAATGGAACATGGTTGTGTCATCTAAAGAGAATATGATAATCAACTTCAGTGTCACTGCCAAAGGGTCCAGAAACATCAGTTACACGATGACTTGTAGGAATGCGGAGAGCTTTGACACGTTGGAGCCAGCATTGGCACACTGGCACACTGGTTAGTTGACATCGATCAGGAGGTCTCCCAGTGGGGTGTTCAGAGACAAACCTAGGTCAAATCAGCAGTAGCTTTGGTTTTTGAACTCCTTATTGGAATACCACATAAATTTGGGCGGCTGCCTCCTATGTTGGGCTTGTGGTCCTGCTCCCTTCGGACCCACTGGTGCGGTGCTTCCCCGCCCGGTCCACCTCGGATCGCCGAGGACCAGCCCTGTGATTTGGGTGACCGTCGGACAGCCCAGCGAAAGCAGGTCCCGTGAAGGGTTGGTGGTGGTCCATGAAAGTGGTCAAAGCACCAATGGGAGCTTCACGACAGAGGTGCAGCAACGAAAAATACCGATGTGTTCGTTCTTGGTAGTTCAGCTAATCAATAGTACTGTGCCTTCACAAATGTACATGTTGTGAAGCTGGAACATGTGGTTCCAAGTTTGACAGTGTATCTTTTTCAGAAGGGACATGGATTTATATTAATTTCACTCGTAGATCCTGCACAGCCTGAAGCTTAACGCCGGCTTAAAGGCTACTTGTCAGCTCAAGTTGGAAGAGTTGGACATTCTGGGGAGGGCTCAGCTCTCACTATTGTGAACCTTTGGGACCTGTTACACCCATGTGAACCACCCATGTGAACCACCCAAAACACTTACGTGACCTGTCCTGTCCGGGATACCCCTGTGTCCACAACCGGGATTGGACCAAGGCTGCCAAGCTGGAAGAGACTCAGGGCAACGAGAAGATGGTGCGCACGTCGCAGGGGTGACTCACCTATCGTGCAATCAGGAACGGATGGACATCGAAGCGAAAGGGGTATGGACACCGCAGCGAAAGAAAAACGTCTTGAGGTTTGTTGTGAGGGTGAATCGGTCACAAGCAGTTCTTCAAAAGTGGTAGAAATCCGAATTCATATGATGGAGACTGATTCAGCCCTTCAGGCTACAGTTTTTAAGTATTAATAGATGGCACACCTTCAGCTTCGGGTGCTTTGTATTGTAGGATTTCCCATGTAAAAGCAAGATCTGTGTTTTTGTTGTGTCATGTATGGTGAACTCGATGCTCTTTTGCACAAGAAGCACCAGTTTGTTCTGCAACTCCTTTGCTCACCTTTGATGGGGATGAGCGTATGAGCTCAATTCAGGAGATCAGTCACTTCAGCAAAAGCTTACAAATGAGAGAACTACCCCAAATTCACTTCAACCTACCAAGATGCCACATACTTCCCTTCACATCCACGTACTACCCGGCTACCCGAACCCCACCAGAACTCGCACACAGCGCGTCCGCAGCCTCTCACGCCTCCACAGCGCGCGCCAGGTGGAGCTGATTTTGACCCGCGCGATCGACTCGTTGGCAGCGAATGGCGTGACTCCCGACCGTGACATGTGGCTGAAACAGGCTGAAGAGGCGGTGGAAAGAGCTTGGGATGTATGTGGTGGCAGGGGTTGGTGGGATGTATGATAGCATTGGAAGTGTTTGAGAATGTTTGAGACGCTACTGACATCTGGAAAAGAAGACTTTATAGTGCTGCAAGGTAGGATGGTTGCTTCGTGTTCGTTGGCGTTCTGGGATCGTTCTCGTTTCACTCATCCCATGAGAAATCCACGGTGGGGAGAAGGATGGGACATCCATGGTAGTTGAGCACAGATAGGACCTGGTGCAGCAAGAATACTCCCATGGGACCAGGGCAAAGAGGAAACAGCAGAAACAGCTGATCTTCATGGTGAGAACCCATGTAATTTGACTTTAAAACTAACCAAACCAACAGAAGCAGAAATGCTAAAACACCTTTTCTCTACGTCAAGCGCTTTTTGAGCTTGGAACTTGTCCGCTCAAGATGCTAGGTGGATTCAGATTGCACATGTTCATTCCAAGGAACCTCCTCGGAACCTCCCGGTGTTGAGTCTTTGGACCTTGGTCAAACCAAGGAGGCGACGACTGGATCAACCGACTGGATCATCACTCGTCCGTTGTGAAGACGAGTCCGGTGAGGGCCCGGTCACGGCCGCACGCTTCCTCCCGCGTCGACACGTTCATCAGTGTCCGGTGAGGGCCCTCTTGGCAATTCCTTATGAATCCCACTCGTGAGACAGAGAACCCAACACGCCAGTCCACTCAGTCGTTTGAAACTGGTAGTTGGTCATTGCTGGGTCCCCAAGTGCTGGTCGTCACTTGTCGCTCCCGGAGAGGCAGAGAAGACTGGCTTCATTAAGACGTGCCAAGCCATCATCAAGGTCACCATCAAGGCACCGGTAAGCTTGCTGTGGATCGACAGATCTTCTGATAGATGGTCTCAAGCGATTTTTGGCTGACACATTTGACCAGGTGGGTGTGGACGAGGATGTGAAAGGCATGAAGCAGAACTGGATCCAGGCGGGTTCACTGCGCAGAGGTGGTGACCAGCTGGAAAGCAAGTACCGAGTCGTACCGAGTCCAAAAAGAGTCCAACGAGCATTCTGTTCATGTGTAGTAACTCTATACGCGCGGTACTAATGGGCTTGGTCCAACAGCCATGTGAGAAGCCACTTTAGTTTGCTCGTAGTTTTTGTTTGGTCTATTTGTGTCATGTTGTGTCTATATAATTGAAGAAAGAGAAGTGAATTTCAGTCACAACATTAGATTAAGAACCTTTGGGCGTGAAGTGTGTGGTATGTGAGTAGGGTGTTTCAACTTTCTCTCCTGTCTCTTGAGCCGCCATACAATCAACTCAAGGTAAATGGGTCGCAGGCAAACCAACTATGTCCGAAAACCGAAGACTCAGACAAGCGAATGATCAAACTAAGCGTGTTATCTGGTGTTTGTTTTCTTTGCTTCTTGTCCCGACTACATGGAACCAGCCGTTGGTCCCGACTACTATGCCGTGCAGGATGCAGACGCTGCCATCAACAGAAACTCCATCGAGGCGAGGATCACAGCTGGCTGACCTGGTTTTGCAGAAGATATTTTTCCGAACTGGGTAAATCCTCTCCCCACCGTTGGGATCAGCTTGACTTAGTGAGTAGTCACCCCTAGGATTTGAACGGTATTGACTTTGTATAAAAGGTTGTGTTTCGATGGTCATTCTACTGGGGTTGGTGTATTCTTGACTGTTGGATGGATGGTTTCGAGTCTTTTGTGTCGCCATCCTAGACACCGATGCTCACTCGATGTTGTTGATCACTGTCCCAGGCACTCGTTGGGCAGTGAAAACGCCTGCTGCATCAGGTGGCCCGAGCGATCTACAACAATGCGGTGATGCACTTGAAGGGCAAGAAGGTCGCTTTACAGAGTGTTTGGGTCATGGTTTGGGTTCTAAAAACAGAGTGTTTGGATGCTTGACCGGAGGGGGAAGTGCAGGCACTACAACTGACTAAATGTGTTTTCTTCCGTCAGTTAAGACTACCTTTTGGAAGCTCCTAGTCTCATCTATTCTCAGACCCAGACATGAAGACACTGATTCCGTACGTCACCCTCTTCGACTCTGGACCACTCTCAGGGCCTTTGGCTGCGCCTGGCGGAGCTGGAGACGAAGTATGGCAACGCGGAATCCTTGGACAACGTGCGGCCTCCCGGGTCGCCGCGATTGGACGGGTCGGCCTTTTTGTTTTAAGCACGCCCTGAGTCAATTAGGTAGGCGCCGACTTAATTAAGTAAGGATGTAAGCTACTAGCAAGAGGAAGCTTCTAATTAGCTAGGACACAGGATAGCTCGCTCATGTGAGAAGTAGTGTGGATGCTTAGTTTTCAGTCAACCCTAGGAGGGACAACCAGAACTGCAGCTCACATCGCAGCAAAGCCACCTGGACCTAGCTCTAGGGGTGTATCCAATCAGCCCAGGAGTTTCTGAAGACCTTCGGCCGGATCACGCTGCGCTACGCCGCGACCGCCAGCCGGCCGCTCATGAGGTGCTGCAGCGTGCAGTGACCTACTGTCCCCATGCTGAGATCTTGTGGCTCATGGTCGGGTTTCCAAAGGGAGTGGAGCAGAATGATCAGAATGCAGCTGTCGATGATGACAAACACCTGGCAGATGTTGTTTGCTTGTTCACAAAGGCAGTTTTTGCATGGTTTTGTTGATGTTGTTAGGCCCTTTCTGGCATCTCACTTCGGAACAGAATTTAAGAACTCCAAAACAATGATACTGTGTCACCAATTAACTAAACAACCTGATCTTTGGACACATCCCAGAGTTTTGATCTACCCACCAGGCCAATCCTTTCCCTAAAGACTTGCCAGACTTGCCTTTCAACCACCTCGAAATACTTTGACCATCTTGCCATCCAAGGCGGCCAAGCAGAAGTGGCTCCGTGGAGATGTGGCTTCGGCGCGAAGGTGGCTCCGAGTCGGTCGAAAGGGTGTTGGCGCGCTTGGACTCCGCTTCACAGAGGTGCGGTTTCTGAAGAAGGCGGCCTTTTTGTGGTTGATGTGAAGATTCTAATATAGCTTCTTGTTACTACTAGTAAGGCACTTGTTACTAGTAGCGATGCACTTGTTCTTAATAGCTTCTTGTTACTACTAGTTGGAAAGCTTTCGGATGTTTGTTTTTCAGCACAACTACTCTAATGCTTTTTGAGGGGCCGCTGGTGATGGAATTGTTTGCTTTGGGACACCCAAATTACCACATCAAAATACTGTCGTCCCTTATCATATATAAGGCAATGAAGATACACATATTGTAAATATATATATTGCCATTTGCATATTCCTGTGGCCCTAAATGAATGGCACAAGCCAGAACCGGCAATCTGGCCGTTCTTCATATTCATATATTCTTGTTTGCTATTTCTTGGCATGTTCGGACTTCCCAGTGGGTCGGGTGCACTTCCCTCATCGTTTCACCCGGTTTCACCGGACCATACCGTGCGAGCTTTTTGGAGGATCCTGGCCGAAGCCTTCAGTCACTCCAAAGAGTCAGAAGCGATTCACTTGGCCGCCGCCGGGGGGCTTTGTATTTTTGTTTCGGATGCGAAGGGGAGGTGGGTGAGGGAAGGTCAGTGTGGAGTTGGGTGATCAAAAGATTAAAGAAACGAGAGCTGTGAGATTGGTCGAAGCGGCCCCACCACCTTTTGCCAGCAAAATCATGTCCATTCATCATTTGCTGTTCATGTGTGTTTTTTTTTTTCCATTGTCTTTCGACATCCAACACGATCTTTCGCGTGACCCCGACGAAACAGGGGTTCACCCAACGAAACCCGAAGGGACACACCAATCCAGGTGAAGCTGGAGAGTGAAAACAACGAGATTCAGCGAAGCCGTCTGCTGCTGGCTCGAGCTGGATGGCCCAGTGTCGGGATGCAGCCGGTGAATAGGAAGTGGAAGATAGATGGGCCAAAGAGATGGTATGAACACTCTGTTTGCAGACTCCTTGAGTTCCTGATTGGGTGTTCTTTCAGGGTATTGTATATTTCATGATATGTCATATGTCAGCATCCAAGTGATTTGGTGGGAAACGCTCATAGTGTTGTTATACACTCTGTTTGAGGAATCGATGTTGTGCACAAGGTGTCCAGTTGTCTCCTGACACCCTACTCATCCTTACTCTTTCTCCTGAAGCTACTCAGCAGCTCCGTGCTGCGGATTTGGAGGTTTGTTGAATCTTTTGTTGGACTTGGAATGGAGTCTGGACACTAATAAAGGCCTTTCCGCAGCCCTGCAATGCGCTGCCTCTTGGGTTGCAACCGAGGGAGCCTCTTAGCTAACGCAGCTTGAAACGACTGAGGCCCGTCAGCAGTGTAACACGCCCAAGGCCACTGGGTGCGATGCTTGGGAGGAGACCAATCGAGGAGGGATGCTCTAAGTGGGGATGGACGCTTGAATTGTGACGGACACTGGCGAACACGTAGGGTTTTTGCATGAAGCAGCTGTCAATCCTAAGACCAAAAGATAGGACCAATGGTGAATGGGAGATCTTTGGACTGAGACTATGCTATTCTCTTCATTTTTGGTGAATGATTAAAACTATAAATATTGCCTTATACTGCCGACTCCACAGGGTCCCTGTCAGATTCATCACATTTCTCGCAGATATATGTGGTACCGAGAGGGAACCTTAAACATGCTATCCTGAGAGTTGCAACTGTTCTAAAGTATCAAGCGTGTGTATTGAGATGTATTGAGCAATTTGTTGGTGTCCAACATCGTTTGGTTTCCGAAGACGGATCTAGATGTTTGTCAGCGGGTCGATGGTCGTGAACTGCATTGACCTTGCCAACCAGCAGGCGGGCAGCCAACTATAGCATATGGCATGCGGAGCAATAGCACATCCTCGATTAGGATCAAGCTACTGTACAGGGGAGGAGTTTTAGACTGCTTGTTGACAATATGTGTCATTTTGAGAGGAGCAGACACTCCAGAATCAGTGGGTCCTCGTTGCAGTGGCATGCCCAAAAGGTCGGGTGAAAAGAAAAGAAAACACCAATTGTTTCACTCAGGATTTCAGGCCTACATACACTTCAACACACCCGACGGTCAAACCGTTTCATTTGGATCAGGTCTGGATGCAGTCAGTTCAGCTGGAGAGGGAGCAAGGTGCGTCCTGCGAAGAGACCCTTTGTGCTTTTGATGCAATAATCAACCAGTGGCCCCATTGGCCCTGTGTCTGAAAATCTAGATTGATTACCTTACTGGAACTGTAGTTCACTTCTGCCACTCATAAAGCCTTGTGTTTGCCAATTCATGCCAATTCCATTCGGCATGCTGGTATCAAGCTTTTAGTGTTTATTGGTTACCATAGAACTATGTGCACAATGTCCACTCCCATGATGAATGTGCCACACCCACTGGGGCTTGGCGCACCACCGCATGCCAGGCAGTTGGGACCCTTTGGCAGCAAAACCTGCTATCTCCTTGACACCCACCAGTCCCATTGCGCCCATTGGCCCCACCCAACGAGGAAATCTGGACACCAATCTGCCAGTCATCCACCCCAGCAGACCCAATCAGCATGTGGACTGAAAACTCCCCTCGCTTGGAGGGTCGGTGTCATGGCACGGCACGAATGCTGAAAGATTTGAAAGGCAGTCTGGAAGGAGATGATGATACATTTTATGGTAGTTTGCGTTGTGTAGTGGAAGAGCAGGGCGCCCAGACTCCTGATCACTTGATGGCGTGTTGGCTGACCAACTGGCGCAAGTGGTGAGCATTGCTACGAACTGAACACTTTGACAACAGCCATTGGGACTGGTCCCCTTCAGCGGACAGGCAGCTCCGTTTAGGCAATAGGACTCTGCGGATGGCATAGACTTTGATCTTGAGCTCTGAGAATGTCTAAAGGTTGTGCAAATTTCGCTAGGTGTGCGTCAAACTGCTGCAACCTACAGCGCTGAACAGGGTTTTCAAGCGGACTGAATTTGTAGAGCTCCGCGACAAGAAGGCCAGGATCGCAAGGCGAGTTGATGGCTTTGGGTATCACGTCCTCAGCACATAAAGATTCAATGCCGGACGCTGTGGCCATAGAAGGGAGGCTGGAAAAGGCATCACTGGTGCAGCAACGGACCATGAGTATGATTGCAAATGCAATGTGGGCGATTGTGGGCAGCTCATGATGATGAACGGGGGCTGCTACGAGGGCTCAGGAAAGTGATTATCACTTGCTGTGAAACACGACCGCAGTGAGGTCCGCTGGTCAGCCCATCGAGCATGGCGAGCATGGCTTCAGCTCCAATTCGTTATTTGCAGCTGGTACATGGGCCTGACGGCCTGACCAAAAAATGACACTGAACAAAGAGGGTCGTTTCAAAGGAAACACTAGAGTGCACTCTTCATGGGTCGACAACTTGTGTGCTTTTGTTGTGCTGTTTTGACAGTCCCCTCGCTTGTGATCATTGTTATCGCTGTGTCCATTGTGGGACTGCGTTCTGCAAGCTGTGGAACAATAGGATGAAAAGGGTCATTGTTGCCGGGTGTGGGAGCAGCTAATTACTGTAATGGTACATATACAAGGTACTATACTGCAACCATATGGTACAATGCTAAATGATCGTATAAAGATGTATAAAGTATAATGACATATATGACTGTAATACTAAAGTATAACCTGGATCACTGAATGAAGAGCCGCCTTGGTTCCGCCAGGTTTGTACCAGCAAGCCTTGCACTTGTCAGAGGAGGGTCTCAAGGAGCAAGAGTCATGTGAGGTTTTCAGGGCAGAGGGATCTATTACATGTCAAACATGTAAGTAGTAAGGACAAATTAGTTGCAGTGTTTCTTCATTGAGAATATGTGATTACGACACTGATCCAACAAACTATGTAAAGATGAGGCCTCAGGCGGCCTGAGGCCTTTCTCAAGGTTTGAACCCACATGATCCACACATGTGCCCTCCACCGTCTTGTGGCCTTCGGTTGCGGAACGACACTCGCTGGTTGTCGCCCGTTTGGGGTTTGGATCTATCTGTCCCAAGGAGTGTTGCAGGTTGCGGGGACAAACCGTATGAGGTTCGGTTAGATTCCCACAAGGTTCACTGGTAGCCGAAACACTTGCTATTTGTATACTTTGCAGCCCTTACTGTGGTCCAAACTATTCCGTGGACATTATTTGAGTGTGAGATTCCCTTCTGCGAGTGCAAGAGGAACGAAGTGTTAAAACCAACCTTGTTCCTTCAGGAGCACCCTTCCTTCGCAAAGATGTGGATGATTGGTGGGCAGATCCACATGGAAAAGCCTGGAGTCCAGGAGTTGGCAGGAGTCGGAGATGGGTGGAATTGTGGAATGGAACTTTTTTATATGGAGCAACATTACATCATAAAGCTCGGGCCTTTCAAGTATGACGTATTTATATAGAATCATGTATCATTTATCTACATAAGGTGGTTTCAGGTCTCCATGTAGGTATACAATGCCAATCTGTGGAGTGTTTTGATTATGCAGTGTATTAGGGTAGCGATGTCACCTCCGACGGCGTACTTCTCGGAGGGTGTCCAGGCAAGGACTGTGGAGACGGAGATGAACTGCTTGAACTCGACCTCCTGCGCCAAAGCAGTGCACTGCGAAACATCGATCCTACTACCACCAGCCCATGGATCGATGTTTCGATACGTGGACAGTTCACCTTCGAACCTTTCAAACATGTTCAAACGAGCTGGAACATGTCCAACAAGAGATACACTCTTCGAGCCTGAGTCACCCTGATTTTTTGGAGTCCCAGCGGTCCCAGCGGCCAAACGGTCAGGTCGAAAGGGTTGAGGTCTCGTCTCGGGTCGTGCCACCCAGGTCACCACCAGAGCTGGCGGAGGCGGGAGGTTGACCATGGAGTGTTTAGACCCGGAAAGAACAGGAGAAACCACACTGTGGAAGAACAGGATTCCAAACCTTTGACATCCTTTGACCAGGTTATGATTCGGAACTTTCTGCCATCCCGTATTGGTAACATGTGATTGACCTGCCGGTGTTACACTGAAATCCCGAACGATGCTTCTGGAGAAACCCTACTTTGAAGTCAGGAAGTTGCAGGGACTGATGGGAATTCAGGGATGCAGAGATTGAACACTTGTTTCTAGTTTTGTGGAATTGGCAATCAACTGTTCACTCCCAAACTGACTTTTGCGTCATCAATCTGGTCTTCTGTTACCGATGGAGTGACAGCACCCTGTTTAGTGAGAAACAAACACACTCTGGGCCCATGGAACATCTTCAGGAAATCTGTTGGCTGAAATATAATGGCGAAGTTCTCGTGCTGCCTCTTCAGGAATTCAGGTTGCTTGACAAATTTTGAGAAATTTGGTTGGTTCAGAGCTGTGCTCAGATCACTTACTTGAACAATTTTTTGGATCGGTGGATAAAGCTGTTGCCAGCAGTATACAAGGTTATGCTTCATCGCATTTGATTTGTCTTGAAGGCTACGAAGTTCTTCGAGCGCGGTCTTCAGAAGTGCCCCAGCCATTGCCTCAGACCGGCCGCCATCGGTTTGACCAACCCGTCGGCCCAACGGGTGCACCCAAGCTAAGAGACCCCTGGAAGGTTGTTTTATGTTGTTTTCATGATTGGAGTACCCTCAAGATACCAACATGATAGGTGTGGTTTCACATGTTGGAGTACCCCTGATAGGCTGTTTTCGTTTTTACTAGTAACTAATGATTGGTGAGCCTGGTTTTCCTTTTTTGTTTTTTCGCAAAGCCTGAGCATTGCGGCGTAACCTTGCGCAAAGCTCGCTTGTCGAGCACCTGATGCTCATGCATCCAAAACTCTGTTCCTTCATAGCTGCAACCCTACAAGCTACAGCTATCCTGCTGCTGTTTGTAGACCATTGAACATTTAGAACAGCAACGGAGAATTTGCACAATAGTTACATAATCAATTGTTTCGACTTCTGCACCTTATACCTACTTGAGGAGGACAGTCGGATGAATTCTGTTGATCCAAGGGAGCGTGCCTCTGTGGCTGTGCGCCGTGGAATGTGAGTGGGCGGCCCAGCTGATTTTGCAGATCTCAGATGCATCTCAGAGTAGCATGTTCTTTTTTCCACACTTCATAGATATTCCTATGCGAAGCCATTCTGGAAAGAGTATGTCCTTGGGATTGTTTTCTGTCACATGTTTCATGTTTCGTATCTATTTAGGATGACCAAAAAATGCACGATACACATCTCCTGGTCCAGGAATAGATAAAAGAGATGAAATCCCACTGAATCGACTCCTTTCCATGGTTTGCTTTTGTTGCCAGAGGATATCGACCAGAATCCTTTGTACTGCAGGAGCTCGAATCGGTTTGATCTTTGTAGATGGTGGTTCTTAGGTTTTACTGGTGCTGGGGTTGACTGTTCGCATTTGGATCAAGTGACTTTGAACTTACTTGTTGAATACAAAAAGCAGATTTCAGTTGTTTGAGCAGAAGATCTTGGAATATGGCGTTGAATACATCCCTTTCCCACAATAGTCTGTAACTTGCGGTAACGACCGAACGTTCTCACCGCCCTAAGGATCAAGCAGCAGAAGTACACCAAGGTTTCACTCCGTTGCCCGGTTCTTTGGTCAGTGCAGGTGTGTCCTATGAAAAGGTGTTTCAGCATGGTCGAATCTATAGCTCGGTCATGTTCGGTCTCTTTTTTGGTGTTCCTTATCTTGAGGTAGCCCGTCTATGTCCATTTTTCAAAAGTGTAAAGCATCATCCACTAGACCATCTAGTAACAAAGGACTGTCTATCAAAAGGACGTCTCTCTCTCTCTCTCTATCTTTCTGTTTCACCCAAAATTGTAAACTTTCTCCACAATGTGATATTCGGGAAAGACATTGAGTCCTGTGTGTCTTCGGAATCGACGTTGCGTATGCGCCACTGCTACACTGCTACTCACTCCTCGGGAGGGATGGCCGAGAGGTGGCAAAAAGTTCTTCCATGTTCTTCCAAACATCAACATTCCCTTTTCACGCCAAGCGGTTGCTAAACTGGGGCACCAAAACCCGGGTAACTTATGGACCTACCTCGTTCACCAGCCTGAAAAGAGGACCTTCCCATTCGAAGAAACCCACCTGGCCCTGGAGGTTCATGTTCCGTTCAGAAAAAGAGTACTCCGCCTCATGGAATAGGACACGGGATCTTTCCGTGTAGCTCCGTTGACTGTCTATGATAGCATGTTTTGGTTGGTTGAGTATGGTTGATTTGCTCTCCAAAGAAAGTCCGAACCCGGTGGAGGTCAGTGGTCAGTACGGTATGTTCCGACAAATTTCCTGGTTGATTGCGGGTTCCAAGGCCGGGTCATGGCTGGGTCCCGGAATGGCTTGCAGGCACGCTCCTTGTTGGAGAAGGCCCGGCTGCGCAACCCAGGCAGGGGCGGGTGGCGACAGACGACAGAAGGAGGAGGACGACCCAACGCGCGGATCGGGTTATTCTCCTAGTGGCTTTAAACGTAGATCACCTGAAGCATTACGGATGCAGCTGGATATGTGACTTTCGCTTTCAGAAGATTGGTCTTAAAATGTCTTGAACTCAAATCTCAGTCTCATGATCAAACTGCCCCCATGTGCCACGTGATTGCTCCCTTGCAACTACTCACTTAAGCATGTGCGATCCGTTTGGTGCCCACATGCTTCTCCGACATGTTGTTCTATAAAATGGAACGCTTTTTGGTGGATCACGTACGATCACGTACCACCCCTCATCTATACTCATCTTCGCGCGCTCTTCTCGAGGCGCCGACCTCTTGTGGCTCAAAGGCGTCGAGGCACCGGCGACGTGTGGCGACGTTGCTGAGCGAGCCTGATTTCAGCGATGGATTTCCACATCCACTCTTTCAAGAATGATATACATCGCTGGAGATGCACCCACAAAGGCGAATATCCCGCATGATGGACATGTATAAACTATAGACATGCAAAGACGGTCTTCTTTTTCTCACGTGCGATCCTTCCGCATCCATCACGTGCGGCCCTCGGCTTGATCAGGTGGAGTTGTTGGATGGTAGCGAGCGCTTGTCGCACCATCTCATGAGCAAGGCCTTGCAGGATCCGACGGATCTGACGGATCGGAGGGGATCGGAGGGATCCGAAGAACAGATTGAAACGGATCCCTTGGCCACGGTATTATGTTGTCTTTACAACAAGTATAAGATTGAAACCGTTGGTTGTTGTGTGTTGTATGGTGTCTTCGGTTGATGCAGTGGTGAGATGTGGTGAGCCTTCTTTTGGAAGCCCAGCAACACCACGCCGGTTGGTTCACTGAGTGTCCTGACAGACAAGAGGCTCCTCCTATTCACTTCCAGTCGGCCAAATTTTTGCAATTGTCACAACAAATCTTCAGGTGTCAGCATGGTTTCCCTCCTACTACAGGTGTTTCGAGGGCCTCTTTGAGACACCTCATATCAAGCACTACCAACTACTCAACTACTTCTCAGCAGTTTTTGGTCGTAACCTGAACTCCGGTTTTTGCCGTCACTCCCGGAGCTCCGGAGCTCGGCGCGGGAGCTCAGGAGTGCCCCACCAGCGGCATTCTATGGGCAAAGGCTGGGAACGAGAGGCTTCGTAGATTTGGCCGATGCAACCACCGTCATCTTCAAAGCAGACGTTCACGAAGCATGGGGGTCGTGTTCACCGATTGTCAAGACCCGGATTGAAGGGGAAAATGGATGGAATAATTCGTTATATACACATGTGTAGTGCCTAGGATTACTAGGATTGTTGACCGTTTCCCTTCACGTTTATCCGTTTGTCTCCAAGTCACCCCTCAATGCAAGGAAGGAAGGAAGTTGATCACTCATTGGGACAAAGATAGGTTTTTGATGTTGAGAGAAACTCGTCTTCAATGGTGATTACATGTGATTACATACAATATAGTATATGATCATTTGATTGCAATGGCCCACCCCTAAGTCTAGGATTCAGTGTTGATCGATTGAATCCACGATTCTCGACCATGACATAGGCATATAATATATGGGTCAGAACCCCCTGATTCCCAAGGAAAACACCTGAACCATGAATAGACCAACTATGAAAGACTAACTATTGCCCTGAAAGAATATTCACCCGAATGGGTTCCCTTTTTTCCCAGAATTTTCGCATTGTTCTCGTATCTCTCCAAGTCGATCCATGTCCGAGCCGTGGAGAACGACGGGTTGGACTTGACCAGAACGCAGGCCATCGAGCTGGAGCCGAAGCAGGGGCAAAACGCCAAGAGCCCGGCGCCCGGCGGTCGGAGGTGCCGGCCGGTGGATTCCAATTGGGGTGACTACCCGTCAGTGGATTGGTAGAGTTGGAGCGTGGTTTTTCCAAGACATGGGCAGCTGGATAAGAGGTGCATGCCACCATATTGGAGTCCCCTTGTCAAAGTCAACTCCCGAGGTTTTGGATGCTGTTATGGAGATTGATTCCCTTCAAGCCCAAGATGTCCGAGCAGAAAACCAACTCTGAATCAGGCAAGTGAGGGTCCATTAACATCTCAATGTTGGGATGTTTCTCTATCATGATAACGACCCCCCTGTCTTTGAAAAACATGTCAGAATCTGCGCTTCCCACATCACAGAAAGCAGACAACCTGCCACATGACATATGAACCTTGATGAAAAGAGCACCTGCCACACATGAACCTGAACAACTGCCACAAATGAACCTGGATCAACCGAACACCTGCCGCACATGAGCCTGAGCAACTGCCACACTTTGACCCGAGCAACTGGATACAAATACACAAAGTAAAGCCTGCTCAACCCGAAAGCTTTCTTGCCACGTTTTGAGCTGGTGTGTCTCTAGCCGGATGTTCCAATGAGGGTATGTTCCAGGTCTTTCTAACTCCTTGAAAACACTGTAGATTTTTGGTCATGTCAGCTCTTTGCGCTGCGCTGTCCCGGGTGTAAGGCTGCTCACTGCAGAATTCAATGCTTGTTTGTTGAAAGCAAAGTTCCAAGGAGATATAGTATTTATATTGCCTGGCTGTGCTTGAGGTGGTTTTACTTGTTCCCTATGCGTAATTCCTCTTCTAACGAATAGTTTTCCGGGCTCCTCAAGCAAATCCAAGGTTGGCATGAAACAACAAATCTGACAGACACACAATCTATTGAAACAACAAACCTGATAGATACACCAGCCTATTGTATACTGGCACTGGCAGTGGTACAGTTACATTCATGTATACTTAGTATACTCGTCATTGTTTTGTTGCTATACTAGCATTGAATCATAATCTTGAATAGTATTGGCCTGTTGACGCATTTTACACCCTGAAAATTGTCACTCATGCTGCATTTTTGGAACTCTATAGGGCACAGATGAACCCTGGGTGTCGCAATGGACTTTTTGGATATGCAGATGCAGCATCAATCCCTGACTACCTACCTCGAGAAACCTGTGGGCATGGATCAGGAGATGCCTAGCCATGAAAGACATGATGATGGTGGAGATTCCGGTGTTGCGTTGCTGCCAGTTCAATTGGCTCAGCCTTCCATGAAATCATGTTCCCAACCTCTTGTGAAAACTCTTGGGCTTGCTCGACAAAATGCAAAGAAGACCTTTTTATCTGAGCGGGGGGCATGGAAGCTGGCCATGCAGTTGCATCAAGCTTCATCAAGCAAAGCAGAAACTTGTTCTTTGCTCAGTAGCTTAGTGCGAAAGTCCACAAGCCATGCTGTGAAAATCAAGAGGACCAAGAAAGGAGGATTGTTTACCGAAGGCCTGGTGAACCTTGCTCATCGCAAGCTCGTAACCAAAGGCGACCGGTGGCATGGAAGATCTTTTTGTTGTTGGAGACTTTGACACGGTTGCAATGAAGGCCTCTCAGCTAAGAAAGCTGGCGGATTTGAACCTGCGCCTTCTTGTCAGCTTTGATCTTAATGGGTGTCTTGAGCAGAATGTGGACATGCCCTTCAAGATCAACTTGAGTGCATGACCAAGCATTTCAGACTTGCAGCGTTGCATGTGAGTGGATGAAGCCTGAAAATGACTTAGTATTTTACGCTGGCAGGAATCTAGAATTAGAAGGAAGGTATGTAGAAAGTAGAACAATCTGAAATTGATTTTCAGCCTACGTGGAGGTCGCGAACTACACTGACTGACGATTGCTGATACAAAGGAAAGAATGAGAAGAATCAATACAATAACCAAAGCAGACTAGATAGTATCTGAATAATGTAGAAATTTATAGCAACCAATCGCTGAAGAAATTCTTGGCTTGGAAGACAGCTGCTTCCACGGTCTTCCACGGGCACTCAAGAATCATTGGGCCATTGGGTCTTCTTTGGAGTTCTGCTCCTCGCAAGTTTCTACAATGGCTTCACGCGACAAAAGAGGAAGAGACCAAGAGGAATGAGGCGAAGGGGAAGCAAAGTTGCTTTCAGTTCCTGAGGGATGCGTTTGGCGACGTGAGCTGCCAGGGCATCTTCGACTCCTTCGCTAGATTGGCAAGTGCTGCAATCTCACAGCAACTGAAGCCTTTGCGCAATTTGCTCTCAGGCATGGTATGGATGTGAGCTTAAATGAGCTTCAGTCCCAAGACTGATGAGTGGCCGAAAGGCTATTGCATCACAACCTTCTGCGATGTATTCTTCATGAAGACAGATGAAATCAAGACACCCAAGCTGAAGATTGAACGAGTGGTGGCATTCCAGCGATTCCTGGCTGCTTGTCTACGAACACTTTGTCAATGTTGTTGTTGACTTTCGTATCCAGCCTTAAGCTGACAACTGTGACAGATAAAGACCAAGTCTGCTTCAAGTGAGCTGCTTTCACAGACGGATTATTTGTTGGATGTTTGCAGAATATCAGGCTGTTAGCTGGCATCAAGAAAGGCATCTCTGAGCGCAAGCTCAAAGACCAATATGGAGATGAATGCAAAAGGATTGAAGAGTTCTATGGTGATTGCTCCCTGGAGGCCAGTGCCACACTTGTTGGCCCTGATAGAGCAAGCCGCTGCAGAGATACAGGTCCTCTCCAAAAGGAGAGAGGATTCAGTGGCTCTTGCATCGAGAAGCTCTTTGCTGAGGCTTTGAACGGCAGAGTCTGTGGGAAGTTTGAAGAGTTCTATGGAGCAATTTCTGAGCCTTCGTCGGATTTTGTGTGCACTGTTCCAAGTCGACTTTCAGCTTTGCGCGCACTGCTTCTCAAATGCAAAGGCAAAATGAAGCAAGGCATCGAATGCCAAGCCAGTGTGTCAATTTCGGTATACGCCAACCTCTGTCCGCAACAGTTCAAGGTGTGGTTGCAAAAAAGGAATGCAACAAACCGAGCAACCTTTTGGTCAACCCTCTCAGTCGATCATTTATTTGTTGCCCACCCTCTCCGAACTAAGTCACCCCGCTTGCAGGCATGGAGGGTGTGCCAGCGGCGGAGTTTCAGAAGTACCCTGTACATCAATGAAATGTTCTGTTGAAGTTCTGAGCGCGAGCGGATGGGCAATGATTAGTACAGTCCAATAGCTTTTGCGCTGGTAAGTTATGCGATTCGGAAGATGACGCGCCCTCGTGAGCAACTATGACCATGACAACGATAGCACGCCTCCAAATTTCCAAAAATACGTACTTAAACTTTCTGAAGCTTGATACACAGTCGAGGTTGCTAGCGCCGCTAGCCTTATTATACCTGATGGTAGCATGTGATAGTCGCATATTTGGTAGGTTTTTGCATGTTTGATGGCTCAATCATACATGCGCATATGTTTTGTCAAAGCACAACGGTAGATGAATACAAGTCAGGAAAGCAAAGCAGAGGAACTCCAGTGCTGCAACGTGGCAGTGAAGGGTGAGTTCATGAGGAGAAAATGTGGCGGCGGTATGCGTCGCGGCCTGCGGCAGTACAGGGTGGGTCATGTGGCAGCTGTGTGTCAGCGATATTTTGAGGCCACAATATGCTGACATTTGTCTGAAAGAAAATCATGGAAGAGAAAACTCTAGACTCTAAATCTCACTGTGAACAAACAAAAGATGTGTTGTGGATGAACCAAAGCATCCCAAGCCTACCGAACCCACCGCCGGAGAACAGATTGACTTGCCAGGGCTTGGGATGGCTTTAGGTTCTTGGCCAATCTAAAACCCCATGTAAGGAGTTTTATATAAAACAGCTTTTCAGATGTTGTTAAAACCATCCGCGAAAGATTCGCTAAGAGGTGCGTGAAAGTATTTTCCGCGAAAGGTTTATCGAAGGTCATCGCTTTCATATGTTTTCCTTTTACCGACCAACAAAGAAATACAAGGAAATCCTCCGGCAGAGCCGGTGGGCGGAAGTGTCCCCGCATGTCCCCATTGGCCCATCATCATTGAACTGAAGCCTCAACATTTCGGTGCCCAGCCCTGGCAGTGCGTAAAGGATTCTCCGAGCTTCGCGAATGCGCCGCTACAGTGGAGGCCCCCCAGCATTCCCTAAGCTGCGTCACCCTGTTTGGTAGCTGGCACGAGGATTGGGTTGAGTTGTGCTTGATTATATTTGCACAGTTGTCGCACAGATGCTGCAAGTGACCCTGAGTATAGCTGTGGAAACTCTCAACCTTCTGCTGGGGAAACGCTGCAAGATGTTTGTCCCTTTTTTTATGACACTATGAATAGTCCTGGCTCGTGTTAGCTAGACTTGGTTGTAGGACCATGCTTCGCGATGAGGCCATGAAAGATCCGCGAAAGATATCTCTTTTTCCGCGAAGCATGGCCATTCCAGGATGAAAGAATATTGATCAACCGCCCAATGACAACGATGCAACAAAGGATGGTAGTGGAAGAGACTATGCTCTGCTTGCTGCGTCTGACAAGGGCCGGGCCGCTTGGAAGTAGTGCAGTTGCTGCCCGAGGCTGCCGCTACAAACGCAACTGGGAGCACAGCTTTGCTCGCCGCAGCCGCCTTGCTCATCGCCAACAAGAATGACAGGGTTGAAGTGCAAATGGTGTTGCATAAGGAAGGACCTATAGGTCCAGTTGCAGTCCCAACTTCACGCAGGCACCAACAGATTGTGATCAGGTTGCACAGGCCAGAGCAGCATACGAAGCCAATGCGGACCTTTAGTGCTGTAGCGACGCAATTGTCGTCAAAGCACGACCGCAGGTTTAAAAGAGTGTGCTGCGTTCGTCCTGTGACCATGGCTGTTGTCGGGAATCCTCGTTAAACCACGGACAGGGTTGCTCACGGCTGTTCAATTAATCTAAATTTGTAAACTGGCTGTTTGGCGACAACCGTGAAAGTATCGTTTGGACATGGGTTGCGACCAGCTTGGGTGTGAGTCAGATCAGGCAGCTTACTTGTGATGTTCCCCGCGCTTGACACCTTACCACACCTACTTCATCCTACTGTTTAAGGAGCGTAAGCCTGTCATCGTGCTCACACCTTAAGAGTGCGCTAAATTCGCCCCACTTGGGTATAGGTGAGTCATGGCGAATTTAGAGCCGTCCCTGGTAGGTCTCAAGTCCCAGCCGACCAAACACTTGATAGGGCACACCCATGTCATTGATGTCTCCATAGGTCCAAAGGTTTGGTCGCGGAAGTGGTTATCCTAAGGTGGAACAAAATGATTACTGTAAGGGCTGTTTTAGTTAGATTGCTTATAGCTTTAGCTAACGAACTACAGGTTAAGTTGTTCTTCAATAACTTAACTTGTAATTCAATAAGTCAGGCTAAGTAGTTGTAACTATGTTATGCTTTTCTTTTACTTAAAGTTACTTGCTCTTGAAAAGTTTGATATCAGTATTTCATATTTGTGCGCATCTTATTTGTAGAGTATATGATGCCTTAGAGATGAACTAGTTACAACTACTTGTTTGGAAGTTACAACTAGTTAGTAGGCATGTTTTACGTAGAAGATTGGTTAGTGCGACGCATATTAGCAGATTTTGGTTCAGAGCGTGGGCGCGTACACCATGTCTGCAGAGATAGGAGTGAAAATCTCGAAAGCGAAGGGGCATCTGGATTCTCCACTAAATCGTGTATAATGTATACATACATATAAACATATGGAATCTGGTCGTTTGTAATGTTGGCCCGATATCGGCCACTCCCTGTGAGACAGGGTCTACGCGGATGTTGGCCCCATTATCCGCCTTACACACATATATATATATATAGTAATAACAAACGCGAATGTCGGCCGCCGCCTTTCAGGAAATTGCAAATTTGTATACGGTATATTCGCAATCCACTTTTGTTTCAGCGCAAGTTTGGACGGAGAATCCAAATGGACCACAGTGGTTTGGTGGAAACCTGTCGAAAATACACGTTACTGCATCCACTAACGGGTCTTGCAAAACCACAAAAACAAATACGACAAAAGAAATCTGCGGAAAAAAAATATGAAATCAATGAAAACGTTTCAAGTTATTAGTTCATAGATATAGACTATTTATCAATTAACTTGCCAGCATAGATATAGACTAAAACAACCCATATAGGACCCATTTCATCCGAACTCCTGCGATGTCCCACTCTAAGGTTTTTTCACCTTCAATTGATGAGTCACACCAAGTGCGCTGAACATCCCTGAGCCATTTTTAGGTGTGGATGCCTTGAAGAAGTGTGAGAACGACGCCCACGTGATCATTGCTGTGGCCCGGGCAACCTGATCATTGCTGTGGCCGGGGCAAGTCCCAACAAATGTGTTTCAAAACATACAGAGTTACAGAGTTTCTTTGGGTTGCACCAGATCCAATGAGTCAGTTTGTCGCCAGAAAACATTATATTTTGCAACATGCTATATGGGTTTTCACCATCTATTGCATCAATACCAAAAGTTGGAAACATCTTTGTGGGAGTTAGAATCGAGGCCGACAACCGTTTGAGTTGCTCTGGTTTGCGTATGTTTGGGTGTTTCAGGTTGAATGGTCAACTCTGAAACTTGGAAAGCAGTAAATTCCACAGTTGAGGTTCCTGACCTCACTGGGGGGCATGCACTCAACCTTTAGGTTACCTTAACTGGGACCCCAAGCTGTAGGCGAAATAGCTCTGTGTTGGAAACGAAGTAGTTGTTTGCCAGGCCAAGCTCTTCTGGCGCGATGGAAAGAACGCCAAGGCACGCAAATGGCCCGGGCACCACAGAGGTGGGGAGCTGGTTGCGGCCGCGGGTTTGGATGTGTTTGATCCATTTGGGTCCTGTAGGTTTGGTGACCAGTTGTGTGTCCTGTCTAGCAATTACAGTGGCAAAAATCAAAACGCAATCCTGGAATCATCATCCAATGTTATGGTAAAGGTACTGGCACTGTGCATATATGTCAGCGGGCTGCGGCACTTTTTCCGTGCGGAAAGATGAGGTTTTGATCATGTTAATCTCGGAACCACCAATTTTTGTGCATGTGTTGTTGTTTGCACAGAAAACTGGAGCACTGAAACACCTGTTGAATGGTCTTAGAAGGTCTGTTGAATGGTCAGGATTCTGCCTGGTTGGGAAATGGGGTCAGCTTCGTTTGAGTCGTATCACCGCACGTGCGTTCGTTCCTTCTCCTCACGCGTCCTGGTGCGCACGTCCGTTTCATGACGGAATTGGATCCAACAGGTCCCACCTATTGGTACAAAAAGGTCATGTTTACCATGGACGGTTTTTATTTTAGACAACTTCCCCAGGTGCCAGAGGTGTTTGATGCAAGGCACCGCCTTTTGAAGATCGATGATGCTTCCCCACAATTGGGTCCCTTCCTTGTTAATGGAGATCAATTTGACGTCCCAAACCGCTTTGGGGCGTTTGCTGCCAGCCCGAGGTTCAACCGCGCAGTGACCCTCAACCCTCGTTTGGGCGATGTGCCTTGGATCACCAGTGGCAAGTTTGACAGTTGCTTCTGAAGATAGTTGATAGTAGGGTGCCATTTCGATTGCTCCTGTTCTTCCCCAATTAGGTGCCAACTGCCCACATCAAAAGTTATGGGATGCCCTTTAATTACTTTATACTTTACTTGCGCAAACCCATTGTGCTGCACCGGCTGACAAACTATATACGTAGCCTTAAAACTATTGCTGGACAACCTTAATTGAATAGAGAGCGTTTGGATTGGACTTCTCCGGGAAGAACGATGCTCACTGTTCTTGCCTTTCCCCCAAATGGGAAGGAATATGTGTACACTACGGCTCTCCATATCTTGGACTTTTGTCCTGATTCGATCGCCGGACAGCATCTTTAGCTGGCAACCTACTCATTAGCGATGAATCATGAAAGATCATTGAAAGATTTCATGTAAAAATAACTACACATACATTTATGTATATTCTTAACCAAAAATAACAATAACACCCTTCAAAACCCTTCAAACCCGTCCGACCCCCGACCTCGCTGTCGGCACCGAGGCCTGGGGCGCCTATTTGGCCTTCGAGCTCGAGAACGGCACCTCCCATGAGCAACGCGAGGCGCGGTCCCAAAACGGCACCTCCTACTGGGTCGAGCGTGGGTCGCGCTGGGACGGAGGAAACGGAGGAAAATGACGAGAGAGGAAGGAAATGGAGTCAATGCTGGTGACACAGTGGTGAAGAAAATGATGTTTGTGCCTTTGAGGGCTTTTCTTTGGGTGTTGCATTCCCCCAATGAAATCCTAGTTGGTTCACCCAATTGAGTGGATGAGATTGGTCACGCGGTGATGCCCACCGTGTGGGCCGTCTGATCCCCGATCCCCAGGTGATCCGCAAGTGCGTGGATGCCGAGCCCAACCAGGCGAACGACGCGGGGGACCCGCGAACGACGCACTCATGGGACCCTTCGAGTGGTCTCGCATTGGCTATGAGTGGAATGGAATGGGGCTAGGATGAAGATGCATGGGTTTGGCGTAGCGAACATCCTAGATGTATCAATGATGTATCTGTATCTACATACGTATCTATATGAGCAACAGCATTTATTTACCGACATAAAGAACAGTTAGGAGCTGGCTATTTTTGTTTTCAGAAACGTCGTGGCCCCGCTGCACGAAGACGAGATCTCCTGTGCTGTTTGCATCCAAACGATGCCGTAGAAAACGTGAATAACGAGATCCAGACAAGCACCAAGAGCAGTTTCATTTCAAGATAGGGAAATGCGACCTCAACCAAATTTAGTATTAAGTAAAAGTCGTCGCTCATATGTCATTAAGAGCAAGCTCCGGCAGGCAGATGTTCAGTGCGTTAAGGTTCTTGTTCCAAACTCACTGAGTTATCACCTGTGAAGGTGGTTTAGCAGGGATAAAACACAGGTCACTGCCCGATGAACGCCTGCAACCTCAAAAACATCACCACTTTGTGATATTCATCAGGAATCACAGGTTAAATCTACTTAGAACAGAGCACAACCTCCAACATTGGATCACAAGTCTTCAACAATCGCAACTGCCTTTCTTCAGAACATTTGCTTTGGATGACGGGCAGTGAACCGAGTGCTGCCTCAAGGAGGAGAGTACTCTTGAAAGGTTGTGGGTTCCACGTTCCACGAAAGTGTGTGCCCCACTCTACGGTAGTTTGCATGACTTTCTCCAACTGGTAGATCTATAGATTTGAGTCAGAATCCGACCCCTGCAGACGAACAGGGATGTCAATCTATCATGGTGTTTGGGTAAAAGAATTGATGCTTCTTGACTCAAAATCACGCATGGCACCTTCTCAGCCCGTTTGGCTCGAACCTGCCATAAAGCCACGCTTCTGAACCGGTGGCAAAAGGACGTTTCTCGACCATGGCAATGCCAATACAGCAGCGGCTCGGCAAAGCACCAACAAAATATCTTACTTTGCCGTTGGATATCGGATGCACTGGCAAAGTGCTGGGATATTGAGAAAATCATGGCCTGGAGCGGAATACATTAGGTAGAATCAGTAGACTTCTCCAGGCAGGGTCGCTTCCCACAGTCAAAGATGGACCTTCATGGGTCATTCTTGGTCCAGCTGTAGAGCTCTTCAGTGCATCAGGGCAAAGTAAATGTTCTGTTTTAAGAGACGTCACTGAATCACCATTGCACGACTTCTACTAGCCTGTATGTTCGAACCAGGTTCAGGATGTTCACCAGTTCTGAGGTTGATTTTTCCCCATCATGTTTCCAGTTCCGTTTGGAGGATGGGTTTGGATCAACGCTTGGAGCTCATGGAATTGGAGCTCCAAAATTTGCGGCCGCTGGGCGGCCGAAAAGCGCGTTTCACGAGTGCAATTGGCGAGACGACGCGACGTGCGACATGGAGACGTATTTGTTTGGCAGAAATCAAGAAACATGATCAAGACGTGGTGCTTGGATGCGTTCTTGTGGAGCAGAAAGATATGTCCCCGGTATGTCCCCTGAGCTTGGCCTCTCACAGACATCATTTACACACACACACATATATATGATTCTACGGCCCCGTTAGATAAGAAGCTTCAATGTTACGTTGATTCCGCAGTGTTTCTCTTCAAGCTGGACTTTGGATGGTTCGCTGTCGCCTGTGCTTAACCTTTGAGCACGAGCCAGGTGCAGTGAGCTGTTCCGGTTGCAGGGCCATACGGAGGATCCGCGACTTGTACTGCGGAGGGTTCTTGGTCAGAGCCCAAGAGAGCCGTGGATTGGAGATCCTACGGTCGTGTGTCGGAGCCCTCACGGACTTGGCAGAGGAGGCAGCTCCAATCCTGGAAAAAGAGCGGCAGGAATCAGGACCCTCCGAAGCAGCTACTGCACCCAAGACTGCTGGACCTCTCGGGGAGCCCGTGGCCCCTGTCGTTGGTCGGTTGCTTGAGTCGGAGAAGGAGGCCGCGGAGTTCGTGAAGACCGAGGAGGACGAGAAGAAGGACGAGCAGACAACCCCCGGGGTAGGAGAGCTGCCAACAGAAGGTGTTGAGACTGAGGTCAAAGCAGAGGGAGAGGAGTCAGCCAAGCCCAAGAAGAAGAGGAAGAGAAAGCATATAAGCCGAGGCCCTGAGCAGAAGGACCAAAGGCGGCGAAGGAGAGAAAAGAAGGCAGAGAAGGAAGTGACCCCCGCTCCTGAGGAGGGAGCAGTTGAAGCAGCGGCGGAAGAGGCAGCCGTTGCAGAGCCTCCCCCGGAGGTTCCAGCCGAGGTACCGCCTGAGGTACCACCACCTCCACCGGAGGTACCAGAGCGGCGAGGACCCCTTGGTCTTGTACCGGCGCCGAAAGGCACGGTCAGCAAACATTTCAACCATTTCCAGTACTTGCCAAGGCCGCCATCTCCGCCTAGGAGACCCAGGTCGCCGAGCCAACCCCCACCAGGGTATCACAGCAGTGACACTCGAGGCCGACGAGGACCACCATCGAGGTCGAGATCATACTCGGAGGCAGGCGCCCCTGAGAAAAGGAGACGAGGCTCGAAGGGAGTCAAGCATCGGGAACGCGGCATTCAACGCCGCCTTGCAGGGTTGCAATAGCAATGGCTCCAAAAGCCAGAGCAGAGGGGAAAGCCGCTGCCAAGGCCAGAGCCCGAGGAGTGAGGTTGAGGCCAGCCGCCAGAGGAGTGTTGAGACGGCCTGTTCATGGCCCCCTGGACGGAGCTCCTGGTCCTCGGGAGCTCTGGAGGGAGGGCGGCGAGGTTGCAGTCCACGAGATTGGAGTCGAGGACATGGAGATCGGCTCCTTCATCGCCTTCACCGACGCCTCATACTACGGAGCCAAGATGAAAGTGGCTGGCACTTTGAAAGGGGTGGATGTGCAGCCGGAAGCGATTCACTACCACCTCAACGTGACGGGTACGACATCAGAAGGCCTGCTCAAATACCAGAGCGGGAGACCAGGGACCATGATCAGGATTCACCGTTGCCCGACCACGTGCACGGGCGAACGCATCGCGGAGGACTTGGTGCATGGCCTGAGGATGCAGCGCCCCTCACGGCTGGGAGGAGAAGAGGGTTGGATGCGAAGTCTCGAAGCAGTCGACCCAGTCGAACCAGGCATGGACGAACTTGGCGCCTTGCGTGCTCGGGACGCCGGTTTGGCTCCTGTTCGAGGAGATCATCCAGACGAAGGAGGAGGCAAGGCCGCCGAGGACAAGGGCAAGCATCGGAGCCCCAGCCGAAAGAAGGAAAAGAAGAAAGAGAAGAAGAGGAGCAGGGGCAGGAGTTCGAAAAAGAAAAAGAAAGGGAAGCATCGCAGTCCGAGCCCGAAAGACAAAGAGGACAAGGCCGAGAAGGCCAAGAGCAGCAAGAGGAAGAGGTCGAGCTCTACCTGCAGCAGCAGATCCGCAAAGCTGGATGGAAGGCAACCCCGTCTTGCATCCATGAAGGACTACGACAACCTGTACGCGGGGACAGGGTTGGACAGGAGAGAAAAAGTCCGACGAAGAGTTCTCCATCGTGCCAAGAAAGCTGCAAAGCGCAAGACCAAGGACAAGACGAGTTCCGGGAGCGGAAGCTCCTCGTCGAAGGAGACCAGCGACTTTGGCGAGGAGGTGGAGGACACCCTCTTCGAGGGGGAAACAAAGATACAACGGGTAGCGCAGAGGGCTCCTGGTGCGTTGGCATGGCAAGCCATCACAAAGATGCGTGCCAACCTGTTGCAAGAAGCGGGAGCCGAGCAGGAGAGAGGCTCCTTGGGACCGGTGGCCATGCTCTACATGAGGCAGCACCTCCAAAGGCGGGCCACAGGGCCGGCCGCCAGGGAGCTCTTGACGCTGGCAATGGCTGCAGACATGATGTTGAAAGCAAGGCCCGCCAAGGCCCTCGACGTTTTACTGCAGAGAATGAAGGCGGTAGAAGCGGGACTCATGGGAAGTCACTGGTCAGTGACACAACGGTTGGAAGTCGGGCCGGGCGACCTGTTGAGCATGACGGGACAAGAGGAATTGGTTTCAGCGCAACGTGCAGCCCACACCGAAGCACGGACCCGCATGCTCGCATCCTATCCCGAGGGGCGAGCGAGGAGCGGGAAAGCAGATGGCAAAGGCAAAGACAAGGGACGCGACAAGGGCAAAGGAAAAGGAGGCAAGGAGAAGGGCAAGACTCACCCCAAGGAGGATCAGCAGAACAAGTGAGGACTCCTGGTGGCGGGAGTGTTTTGAGGAAGAGTATGATGGGATGCATTGAGCAGCCGGGAGACGGGACTCCTGTACAGGTTGGAGACCTGGGTGGAGCACTGGGAACCGGTGCTGTCGAGCTTGAAGGGAGCTTGAAGGCTGTGGTAAATCAGCCTGCTACGATGTCGACCTTGTTGGGAGACAGGGCACTACGATCCTTTCCACCGATGCCCCCGCCGTTTGTGAGCGAAGAGGGTAAGGTGAAGGCGCCTGACGCCTTTGAGAAGTCGGCGCAAAAAGAGTGCGAGAGTGTGAGTTTCGTCGGTCGACCTATCTCGGAGCTCGGGGGACTACTAGTTCGTTGGTTCATGGAGGTTTCACCACTTCGCAGCCAGTCCACGGGCAGGGGAATCACTAAGGCTGTTTTTCCTTTGCCCACCTCCATTGAGCTTTTTAGGGACTTGTGGCCGTCCGGGTCCGAGCAGGTTTGGCAGTGGATGGTGTGTGTTTGCACCGGGTTGAATTCGTTTTGGGGAGGACCCCCTTGCAACGTTTCAAAGGCTTCAGAACTGCAAAGAAAAGTGATGAGGGGGCTTTACATTGAGGTCGAACGGTTTTGTGAACTTGGATTGAAGAGCGTTGGAGTTGATTGGACAACGTTTTTCGCTGTTCGAGGAATAGATTACAAAGGTGAGGAGGTGAAGGTCGCAAAGTGGGTCACATGGGCAAACATCGGGCCGGCGCTGCCAAAGGAGATTGGGGCAGTGCCGCTGGAAGAGGTGTGCTCCTTGGGATGTCGGGAGTATGTTGAGTCGTTCGATCGGTTCCTCAAGCCTTGCAATCTTTGGGGTAAGGTCACACAACCCAAGGTCATGGTAGAGGATGCTGCCTGGGGTGAGATGTGTTCAGGGCTTGTCAAGTCGGGTGTCTGCTGTTATCTAGAAGAATCGGAGGTCTTTCATATCGGGAGTACCCCCCTCCTGAACGGACTATTTGGCGTTTCTAAGGAGGAGTGGACACCTGAGAACGTTGAGATTTGCAGGTTGATTATGAACCTGGTGCCATTGAATGAGTTGTGTGAACCCCTCGGCGGAGATGTTGACACACTCCCTTCGTGGGGCATGATGAATCCCTACTTCCTCCAGCCCAATGAGAACCTGTTAATCTCCTCCGAAGATGTGAAGTGCTTTTTTTATACCATGCAGGTGCCACGCTGCTGGACAAAGTTCTTGGCATTCAACAAGGTTGTTCCCGATCATGTCTTGCCACCCGAACTTCAAGGGCATACCACCTACCTTGCGTCAAGGGTCTTACCTATGGGGTTCCTGAACTCGGTGAGCATTGCTCAGCATGTCCACAGGAATCTGGTACGTTGGTCAACGGTGGAAGGTAGGGCTGCGCACGTGGATGAAGCCGAGCTGCGGAAAGATAGGAGCTTCACCGTGGCTAACCCTTGTTGGCGTGTTTACCTAGACAACTATGACGTTCTCGAAAAGGTAGAGGCAACTGGCATGGTTGAAGTTGAAGGAACGGTGCCGGAAGGGATTCTGGCACTGCGCCAGGAGTATGAGCGATGGGAGATCCCGAGGAACGAGAAGAAAGCAGTCGAGCGTTCATCCAGGTGTGAGCTTCAGGGCGCAACGGTCGATGGACACCGTGGAGTGGCCATACCCAAAGAGGCAAAGCAGGAGAAGTACTTCAGCCTGGCAATCACACTGGTGCAGCAAAGGAAGGTCAGTCAGCGCCAGATGCAAGTCGTGTGTGGTGGACTAGTCTACTTCTCGATGTTTCGAAGGCCAATGTTGGGTACGCTCAATGCCGTTTGGCGCTTCATTGAGAGCTTCAACAATGTGGAGGCGAGGTATCAGGTCCTGCCGCAAGAGTGTAAGTTGGAACTCATCAGGTACCTCTGCCTCATGCCGCTGGTCCGCATGGACTTCCGCACGGAGGTGCACCCGATGGTGACGTGCTCGGACGCATCACTGAGTGGTGGAGGAGTTTGCTGCTCGTCTGGTCTGACTTCGGTGGGCACCATGGCCGTGGAAGGTGGTCTGCGGGGGCAGAGACCTCAGCCCCTGGATTCGTTGCAGGTGGTGGTAATAGGACTCTTCGACGGGATCGGGGCGCTCCGGGTGGCCACTGAGCTACAAGGTGTCTCGGTCCTGGGCTACGTCTCGGTGGAGAAGGAAGCAGCCGCTCGCAGGGTTGTTGAGACGCATTACCCGGGTGTCCTTCACTATGATGACGTAGCAGCGGTGCAGGATGAAGATGTCAGGGGATGGAGCCTAAAGTTCTCACAAGCAGCACTGGTTTTGATTGGAGCCGGTCCACCGTGCCAAGGCGTGTCGGGTCTCAACGCCGACCGTAAGGGGGCGCTGCATGACGCTCGCTCCTGCTTGTACGTCCACGTCTCAAGGATTACGCAGCTGGTCAAGGGGCACTTCCGATGGTGCCAAGTGCATACTTTGATGGAGAGTGTCAGTTCGATGGACCAAGTCGACAGGGACCACATGAGCCGTGACTTCGGTGCGCAACCGGTGCACATCGATGCAGGGACCCTCACGTGGTGTCACAGGCCACGCTTGTACTGGTGCACTTGGGAACTCGTCGAGGGTGAGGGAGCCACCCTAGACACATCACAGATGGTCAATGTGTGGTGGCTGGTGGCCAGGCAGGAGCTGGCGGAGGTTGTTGAAGCAGGTTGGGACAAGGTGGTACCTACTGCGTCTTTTCCTACCTTTACAACTTCCAGGCCGTCGTCGACCCCCGGAAGGAAGCCAGCAGGGTTGCGTGAGTGTGCGGCTCATGAGCTCAAACAGTGGAGAAATGATCTCCATCGGTTCCCGCCTTACCAATATATGGACAGGCATAGCTTGATCAACCGCCAAGGAGAGCTCCGCGTGCCAACCGTCGCTGAACGTGAGGTCATGCTAGGTTTCCCGGCTCACTATACGGCAGGGTGCTGTTCCAAGGGCGATCGCAAGAAAGAGGGATACCTGGATCGGAGGCTTACATTGCTTGGCAACTCATGGAGCGTACCGGTGGTTGGTTGGCTCCTAAGCCAGTTGATCTCGCGTCTCGTGGGTGACACACCCATGACCCCTCAGGAGGTGGTTGATAAGATTCGTCCTGGAACCGCCGAGAGCATCCAAGGACGGTTGGTCAGGTTGCCCCTGCGTCGTGCTCAACCGGGGGCAGGATCGGAGCAGGAGTTGGCCTTCAAGTTGTGCAACATGGTGAGCATGAAGGGTGAGGACATATTGCTGACCACTCCGAGTACTCAACTGGTGAAGTTTCATCGGTTGAGAGCCACCATCCCGGCGAAACTCTGGCGATGGCGTGTGGTGACGGGATGGAAGTGGCGACATGGGAAGGAACACATCAACTCTTTGGAGCTCCGAGCGATTCTAAACAGTGTCCGATGGCGTATTGAGCATTGTGGACACATCAACCGTCGTATGTTGCATCTCACAGATTCTTTGGTATGTCTGCACGCTTTGACACGAGGCCGAACCAGCTCTAGGCGCCTACGGGCAACTATGTCACGCATCAACGCTCTTGTTCTCTGTTCCAACGCGCAGTTCTTTTGGGCATATGTGTCTACCGACACGAACCCGGCGGACAAGCCAAGCCGCTGGGGCTCTCGTGTCAAGACCAAGTTTAGAAATGCCTAAGCGAATTTTAGAAGGAGGAACAGAACAGGAGCGAGCAAAGATGCGAAAACAACTCGGTAGCCTCAAAGGGCTAACTGTGCAGCCTTCCACGAGGAAGAGATATGACAAAGCGGTCGATGGTTTTCTGCAGTTCCTCAAGTCAGAGAACCTCCACCTCCCTACTGATAAGCGTCGCCTTGACCCGTTGGTTTGTGACTACCTCGAGCACCTCTGGTCTACTGGCAAAGGTCGTGGGCTAGCGTGTGACACGCTGGCCGGCTTACAGGACATTCAGCCTGGACTGCGTAACCATATGCCGGCAGCCTGGAGGCTCCTGCGAACATGGCAGCACAATGAAATACCAAGCCGAGCGCCGCCCTTACCTGAGCATGTCGTGCAGGCGATGGCCGGATGGGCAATTTTTAATAACCACCATGCCTTTGCACTTTCACTGTTGATAGGATACTACTGCATGCTGCGGACTGGTGAAGTCCTGGGCTTGCTTTCAAGTCACATTGATTGTGCCAAAGGAGCTCTCCAAGCTGTTATCAGCTTGGGCTTCACCAAAGGAGGTAAGCGGCAAGGAGCCGCTGAAAGTGTGGTGTTAGGGCTCGAACCGGTTGTTCGCCTGGTCAAGGAGTGGAAGAAGGGAGTGCCGGTGGGAGCACCCATGACCTCAACGCCTCCAAAGTGGCGACAGTTGTTCAACCTTGCTTTAGAGAAGCTTGGGGTAGCTTCGTTCCAGTTTAGGCCCTACTCGCTCCGGCGGGGTGGGGCCACGTTTTTCTTCCAAAAGCACCAAAACCTGGATAGGATACTTGTACAGGGGCGTTGGCACACACAGAAAAGTGCCCGCCTATACCTCAATGAGGGCCTAGCAGTTCTGGCCCAGATGCGTTTACCCCCACAAGATTCAAGATTGAAGCCTTACTTGACCGTGTACAGGAACTTTCTCTTGCGCCCAGCCTTTCCCACACTTGAGCCTCCTGTCGGAAGAACAGGGGGACGTGGAAGGGGACCAATGAAAGCCATGAAGCGAAGAAAATGACCGTTCAA
>CAXAMN010007803.1:143591-232707 GCA_963970005.1 Durusdinium trenchii | reverse complement strand
GACAATATCGCTGCGAAGTGGATCAAAAGTGAGTTGAACGCTTCTTTATATATATATATAAGTCCTTGGGTGATTCTTGACTCTCCACAAAGGGATGAAGATTTGGCAGTCCATTCTAAGCACTGCTTGAGTGGTTCAGAAGCTGGGAGGCACCTCGGCCCGCACACCCTGTTTGAGGCAGGAAAACTGTAGCCGCAAGGCCATGCGAAGCTCGGCACCTGGCGTCCTTCACCGAGGCAACGCAACAATGTGGCCTCGCAATTGGCCAATCCGAACCCCTTCGCCATGCAGATGCAACAAATGCAGCAATTTGCCACTTGGCCCCGAGAACTTGCGAAAGGATCGAAAGGGTTTTTGAGGTGCCGGTGGAAGTGGTTTGTTTGAATGGTTGAGTGGTGATCATGTCGTGGAATTATTGTAGACTTGTAGACAGTTAGACTGTTAGACCATGTTAGACTTTGCTCCCTGTTCAGGAATATGCATGAGTACTATGAAATACTCAACAAATGCACGTTGAACACTCAGGAACGGGGATCTGAATAAATCGGATTATTTGAAGTGGTTTGTTCGAGAGATCGCTTCCGTTCATGGACATGCCTACCACCTTCGCACATTCGGGCTGAAGAAATTGATTGCCAAATACAGATCAAATCTGGGACGATAGTGACGATCGTCATGTGTCACTTAATACCGCTCAACCCGCGAGCCTGAGCATCGCTGGTCAGCCCGTGTCACACCACCCGATCCAGGCTCCGCAGTTCATGGGTCCGCCCATGTTTCAGCTCACCCCGCGGGTGGAGCAGGGCACTCCGACCATCACAACGGCAGCTCCGACCACCGCCTTGGCGATGCTTGGAGTTGGAAGAGTTGTGAAAGAGAAGAGGTGAAGCAGTTGGTTGATGAGTTTGAGTCCATATCAACATATATCAACTGAAATTTGTATTTCCCATTAAAAAGGGAACGTTTAAGCGGCAACACGACTGGCCAATTTAGGGACTTCGACCTCACCAGGTTCGCCGACTGATGTGCAAAGAACAGTGACTGAGACCTCACCAGGTTTGAGACCTCAGTCTATTCCATCGATCGGTGCGATGACGTGAAGAATTGGACTGCGACACGGATTTTTTGTTTCTGTAGGGGACTCTGAGAGACTGTGGGATAAAGTGGTAAACCAGAGTAGATTGCACTGATCGCATATGGGTTGGTTCAGCTAGTATAGATTTGTTGGTTGATTCATGATGCTCCAAAGCTCTATAGAGGAGAATATACAAAAATATCAAACAGTTGTGTTGTACATACAGCAAAAAAAACGTTTCCTGTGAATAAACTTACCCTTTAAAGATTCAATCAAACAACCAATGTACACAGTACATGCACCACGTGTCCGGGGTAGTTGTTCGTGGGTCCGGCTTGTGCAGCATTCTTAGCCCAACTGCGTGATATTCGTGTCGATCCGCGGTCGTGGGGTTATACATGGTTCTACCATTGGTCAATGCATCCCAAGCCCCGCCTTTTGGGCCGATCCATGCTGAGCCCGTCTTTTGTCCTGGAATGACACGACAAATTTGATGAAGGCAGGAATCGGCAACTGCACCGCATTTGATTTGTCAATGGTGGCAGAATCAGGGTCAGCATGAGTTAATTTGCCGGTTGAGATTCTAGATTCATGTAGCGGGGGAGAACGGCTGGAAAGAGGTGAACTAAATAAATAAATATGTATATACACTAACATACATCAATCAACTATATATAGTTATATCATATTATATCCGGTGTCGGAATCGCTTCGATTCAAGACTCCAGGATGCGTAATAGCAATCGTCTCACCGCGGTTCATTACCTCGACCGGATCAATCGACCGAGGACGGTGAGCCCCGAAGAGCAGGAGAAGAAGCGGAAGGCACAGCAGGCGCGGTGATGCGTTCCGGAGAGGTTCTCCTGGCGCTTTGGGAAGAAGTGGGATGAAGTGTGCGTTGGGAATGCTTCAGAGGGATTCAGTGAATTTGTATGAGTGGGTTAAGTCTTACCATCCAAACCCACGGATAAAGGATACTTATCATGTACAGTAGTCAGTCAGTATAGTCGAGTTGATTTTGTGGTGCCCCGTGGCTCCGGCTCAGCGGAGCAGTGGACAACTCGTGGACTTCTCTCGTGACTACTCAATTGAATTGGGGTATAGCGGGGTATAGCGGTCCCCAAATAGATAGAAACGGTTTCCAATACATATTGAAAGGGCTTGACTTTTCTATCTATTTGGGGGTCTATCTATATATATATATATAATTCTATATATATACACACACTGGGGTTCTGGGGTAGTTGTGTGGGGATAGCCCGAACAATTGTTGTTTTACTCATCGGTTATATATATGTCCTGTGGATTTGGTGTCCTCACTCTGATCAATGTGGCAGTGAGGGTTATGTCCCAGTTTTTTTGCAAAACACACAACTACACTTGACATGGCTGTGAGGTAGGTGTGGTATCAATTTTCCATAATTTTCCCTACCAAACAGTCAAAAACAACTACTGTTGCAAATTTTAAGATATGTGAAAGCGGCTGTGGCGACGACCAGTCGTCGTCGCAAGCTACAGGAGGCGATGGCACTGCATCACGACTTGCCACTTGGCCCACGGCGATGTTCCGCACGGGGAGGGATGTACCGCCTGTCCTGTACGGAGGGTGTCCAGCTGATGACGAACTTAGTGCAAAGCTGCAAGTCCAAGGATCCATGAGGATCCATGATGGATATTGAGTGTAGTGGTAAGTGGCACTCCCTGGATTTTGCACCAATCTTTTGCGCAACGGTCTTTCGAAGAGTTCAGACCCCGATGAGCAGAAGCCTCCGGTTGTCGGAACGCCTCGGGAATGCCAGGATTGGTTGCATCGCCGCAAACCACGCCCATCCTAGGGTTATGGCCATAAAGTGCCGGAGAAAAATTCTGAGGTTGATGGCGCATACCTCGCTGCAAAAACAGCATGCTGATCTCATGAAGGCTCACAAGGAGATCTCGCGAGAGAAGCAAGACCCAACTTACAGCTGCCCACGTATACTTCTTGAGGTGTCCTGCGCGCCACAGGTTTCATGTGCTGTGTTTTTTAGTAATCCATCCGAGCTTTTTTGCCGTTCAAAAGTATTTCAGAACAACGGGAATATCACCAAACCGATGGTTTTGTGCAACAGAGACACATTCCACTGTTCTCCTTTGTGATCACTGAATTAACCAGAATTGAGTAATTCACTTGGAAAGACAGACCACTCGAAAGCTGTAAGCAATCAGATGCGACGTTGCAACTTTCCAAAACTGATCATGATTTTGGAGGTAGTATTTCCCTAGCACCCATCATCCAGCTGTCTCCTCGAGGTTCTCAGCAGCCGTATTCTTCCAACATGTCCCCGTAAACGCCATCCAAGGTGGCGTGGACACAGACAGTTGTCCCGATTGTACATTCTCTGGTAATTATGCTCCAACAGAACAAGATCAAACTCATTATGCCCAAAACAGATGACCACCATTTTTTTCCTTTTTGCTGGCATGCCTTTTGTAATGTGATCAAGCATCAAAAGAGCTCCCTTTTTTGGGGGGGGGTCTTAACAATAGTATCCATTTCATGTCCTTTCATTGTATTGAATGTTCGTCAGGAGCTCATTCAAGCCTTCAAGAACCACAGCTTCGCTGCGGCGGGCGCGGCCAACCCCAACGCCAAAGTGCCTCTTGGTCGCCAATAGCACGACTCTGGTGAAACCGGGGGAGGGGAGGGTGGACGGGTGGATGTTGTCGGGGGCTTGCACTGCAACTAATAGAAGGCCAAGGAGGTGCTTTTTATCCAGAAAACCACCTAGACCTAGCGGTTTGGATGGGAGTGCTGCCTTTTGTTTTTTTTTTTGGCAGGTGACCCGCATTTCTGAATGTTTTGTTGCAGGTTTTTGGCCTTGTCCAAGCTTTAAGGTGGATGTGCTGGTTTGGGGTGGATCAGGGCGCTGCACACATTCTTACGTGAACTTTCTGCTAAGCTTCCTTCAAAGAGTTGACCAATTCCTTGAAGAATCTCCCAAAATTTCCACTCCAAAAGATGCCTCCAGCTTAGCCACCGTACTCTTTCCCAAAAAACCTTCCCCAGTCAACCACGCCCCCAGTCAAGCGTCGGCGAGCGTCGCGGAAGCGCACGGAACTGGTGCCTTTTGTGAGGCAAACGAAGCATCCGGCACTGGGCGTCGTGCGGCTGGACTACGACTACCCGCCAGCGCCCGGAGACTCCGACCATCCAGGCGACTAGACTCGTGGGAGATCGCAGTCCGGACCGTGAGAGGAGGAGATGCAGGAGTCACAGAATCGAGGATTCTAACACGGGTGAGACTCGTGGGTATTGTTGGCTGGGCCAAGAGTTGTTTTTGCTGGGGAATTCATTTTGTTCATGTTTGTTTTTTTGTAGCAGACAAAACTGCAAAGCCATGGAAATTCAAAGACAAATTCAAATCCTTGACATGATGATACCTGATGTTCTTCAACTGCCTGCACTGGCCTAGAAATCACTGACCTTTGCCCAAGCGCCGAAACGGCCTTCAGCAAGCTTCGGCTATGACGTCTACTTCCGCTGTGTACCTGGCTTGACCTTCGAAATGTGCCGCTCGATGGCTTGATGACGGGACGGAGCAGGTCGGATGGAGCAGAAGAGATGTCGGGCGGGGTCCCAAGGTAGGAAACCCTTTCTGTGTTGGTCGTTGGAGCCGACCTGGAACCCCCCAACAAATGCTTGAGCAGATCTACCTGTATGAGACACAGATCAATGTTGGTTCTTGGGGTTGGAACACAATACCCCAAAACTTGAGGTTGATTTTTCATGCTTGGATGAGACACCTTTTTCCCACTGGATAAAGAAAAGATCAGAAAACACTCAACAACTCCACTTGATCAGAGAGAGCTTCCAGTGATCCGACTCGGACTCCAATTGGGCAGAGCGACTCGGTCCGAGAGGTGGACTCCCGAGTCGTCATGGCGTGTTGGCATGTTCGGATGTTGGGAGGGGTGCTGGTGGCTGGTGAAAACCACACAGTTTGGTCTTTCTTTGCATCAACGTAACTCATACATCCACCATGAAAACAGGCTTCCCACATCACGCTATGCCATATCTGTGGCACCGCGTGGCATTTCTCGCAGCAGAGAGAGCACTTATTGAGGCCAGACAGGGAAGTTCACGGAGGAGGTGGAGCGGCGCTTTGCCGATGCCATCAAACACTTGGAGGCGGATGTGGATGTGTTGAACCGAGGGGAGCGCGGCGAGGGTACGCTGTGGTTTTGTGAAGTTTAGGTGGTGATCTTGCGTGAAGATGTTGTTTGACCTTTCTTGAGGCAACCAGCCGATTTGCTGGCTAGCCTCTATTTAAGTAACATGGTATCATTCCGCAAGACGGCATTGGCCCCTTGGGCTTGACAATGGTTCATGTTTTTGCTAATGTTTGTTGGAATCATGAGGTGCACTTCGGAAGGTTGCCCATGTTGTATACTATACATTATGTGATATTATGTGTATATACCATTGTTTACCTCCAGCAAACAGATGTAAGCCTAGCAGCAGCATAAGCCTGGCACCAGGAGCATGTCCTTTTTCTGCCACCTGGACAGCTGAAGCCCAGGCTCGTGGAGTCTCCGCCATCACTGGAGACTGTGGCTTCATGTCGCTTAGAGACGAAAGCGGTGACGAAACGGGGGCGACGAAGCGACCATTTGGAGCCCAAAAGGCGAGCAGGTTGCCACAATTCTCAGTTGCCTATGAGGACCACTCCCATCACAAGATGCCCACGGGGAACTCGCAAGTTAGCAGGACACGGTTAGGCAGGAAGTAAGCAGAGTCCGGCTAGAAGAGTGCTAGTGCGCTGCATCTTTGCGCGTACGCTACAAAAGTGTTGTTTATCATCAATGCTTGTCACCACCTAGACCTAAAGGGTAGGCTACAAAAGTGTTGTTTATCATCAATGCTTGTCACCACCTAGACCTAAAGGCACTCACATCGTTCGCCTCACATTTGTTGTGAAAAAATAGAAAAATGTGAAAAAGTGAAAAAGTCGACTCGTTTCTTTTCTGCAGCAAGCCCATACATGTTGCTACTGACGGAAGAATCCTGCACCACTTTGGTGAGGCAACGGGTGCAGGGCTGCTGGTCCGTCAGGTGTGGATGACTCATGTGTCAAAGCGGTGCAGGATTTCCTCTGTCAATAGTAGTACCACGCCGCAGACGCAGCGAAATCCGGCTTATGGGTATATCAAACGATTGTGCTTCGCGAATATGTTTAAAGCTTCTAGCGCTGGGCAATCAACACAGGCAGGTTGCCAAAGAATTGTGAGTGAAAGCTAGCTGCTCAACACCACAGAACAAGCGCCCTTCACAATTTGCAGTACACTGGTCGATTCGTTTTCATTTGTTCATTTGCTTGGACAACTGATGAGATTCTGGGCAGAGCACTGCATGACCGTCATGACCCACCCGGTCGATTGATTTCCTGCTGAGGATGGCATTCCAAGTGCTCGCGAGGTCCCGCTTTGGTGGGTTGCTTGGTCGGGTGCAGTGGCCTCAGTGGCCCTGGTGATTGCAGTTACCTTCCCAATCCGATGTTATTCATTTGAGGTTCCAATATGTTTAAACCAAGGGTCCTGGCCTTCTATGGCCCACATATACATATAAAAAAGAATTGGTTGTTGCAGGGATTAACGATTCGGCTCTGAGACAATGCTGGAACGCTGCGTTCAGCGGCATCAGAAACTTCACAACCCAATCAATTGACAACTGGGGGCCGCTGGGCCACTCAACGTTTTTTGCGGTTTTTTGTCCAGAAAAGGAAGTGACAAAAATTTTGGCAACTGTTTCCAGGTCGTCACTTCCTTTTCTGGCCATACAGTATCCACAAGAACACTGAAAGCGGCCACAACGCCCAAATCCATCCAAATTCGTTTCCTGGTGGAGCCCAACACAACCCTTGAAATGGTTCGAGTTGGGCCGTCAATGTGATTCAACGATTGTTTTAGCCTATGGAACATATGAACATGCAAAAAGACCGCTGAGGACTGGGAAATCTGTCAAATTCCAGCTGCTGTGGCCTTTTTTTTTACCATCTCCCACCACTGTGGGCGCATGTCGGGCGCACAAACTCGCGGATGCGCGGGTTGCCTCACTCATGGGGCGAGTTGCCATGCGGCGCAGGAAGATCGCGGCGAAGCCGATTTTCATGTCATCGATGGTGCAGTGCCCCATCATCGCAGCCTCCATGGAGCCTTGGACAACGTGCAAGAAGCGAGTTCGCGAACCGATTCGATCGATGTGTTCAGCAGAAGAGCGTGGGAATGGCTTCTCGTCCTTGTTTTTCATCGTGCACGGCTCGAATCATTCGTTTGTGTTTTTTCTTCAACATGCACGATTCCCATGGGGACATGTTCATCCCCAAGATCGGGGACGTGATTCCTGAGCCCTGCTTTTTTCCCTGTCGGGAGATGTGTGGAGGGTCCTTCGAGACCAAGACACGGTTGCACCCGCCGTTGGTAGAGGAACATTGATGGTTTCACCTGCTGTTTCACTCATTGCTTCTTGCGCGATTTCGCAGGGGGAAGGGGTTCTTCCTAGAGAAGGGAGCAAGAGTACATGCTTGTGTATGCTTGTGCGGAATATACATAGATGCTCCGGTTGGACGTGCACAGGTTGGAGTCAGCAGCTAACATGGTTCAAAGTGCGGCTGCTGTTTTCTCGACCTTCAATGAGAGTAATTATATACGAGTACCACTCTCCTTGATGCTGGGTGCTGCATGCTCGGCAGACTTTCCAAGGACCCCAGGGATCAAATTATGGTTCTCACCGCCAACGAGCACTCCTTGAAGCGCGGAAGATGAGTGGATCTGGATCTGACGAATGTGGGGTGGGTCACATCCACTTGGCACTCTCATTTGATGTTCATTCTGATTCCAAGGGTTTCTTCCTCAAAAATGTAGGAGATGTGATGATTTGTCTCTCTCTAGCTGGCCTACGTACTGATGGAGGAATATGAAGGAGTGATCATTTTCATGACCTTGAAGCTTGATCAAAGTATGGAAACGCTTCTTGGGTTGAGGGGGACAGTTTCTACAGAACACAATATGGACCTGGGAGAGAGGTGATGTCATTGCCCAGACAAACCATTTGACATGTTCCCTTCTTGTAACTGACTTGTTCCGAAACCCTTCTTCACCGGACTCGGCGTGTGCGAAACTACGACATCCTGGGCAACATTGCAACCCATAAACCGCAACTTTCTTCATGGGTATGTAATGGTATGCACAGGATGTGTTTGTTCAGCGTTGGAACTGACTCTTAAGATCCCCCCATCCCACCGTGTCTTTCCCAAATCAAAGGGGCATCTACACAGTGGCGAAGGTTGGTGTTTTCGGTCGAGGGTCAACCGACACTAGAGCTAGCTTTTGCTACTGACCTCAAAACGATTACAGTATATATACAATGTCATTCCAGACCGAGCAAGAATCGTTCTGTGACTGCCAATAATGTGCTATTTGACCAATGAATACTTGTCTATGATGCCAGGAGCCGTACATTCACTGTCACATTTATGGTTGCTTGCGCTTGCCCAAAAGAATCCAAAAGCCATGCACTTTATAACATATATCTTATGCTGATCCCTCAAGCTAGTTCCTGGTATGCCACACAACTTTATGCGGTTGTGCTGGAAAGGCCTCAGAAGGAGATTCTGATGAACAGCTGCCACTCGGATCGATGAGAGACGGGAGAACCACAGAACCACAAGGCCCCAGGCCATCGCCCTCTATCGAACTCTAGCATCATACTCAGATTGATTCATAGCCACTGGATATCCAGATGGAAATCCAGAGATGACATACTAGAATACCAGTCAGAATCTTTGTTGGTCACGGAAGTGGAGGAAGTCAGTTGGATCCTTCCCTCGCCGACGGTCCACGTCGAAGTCAGTGCGTTTCGCAGATGACCTCCGATGAGTCGAAGGTCCCACGAGCGCTTCGGGACACGAACGAGTCGTTTTGGACACGAACGAGACGCCGTTTGCGGAAGAAAAGCAGCAATGCACAGGGCCTTCGATCGTGTACTTTGTGTTATCACATCATATCGCACCTTTTGGAAAACTGCGGGAAAAGTTTGTTGTACAGTATGTACAGATCATACTTGTATCTCACACATCCCCTGGTACAGATACCCGTGAAAACAGGTGCTGTCGAATTTGTACAGCCTGGATGGAGCTGTAAGTGGCAAGTCCAAGGTGGCTTCGACGTGGACGAGCACCGCTTCATCATTCACGGCTGTCAGGACCAGACACCGCGCTCGTTGACGTTGAGACTTGCACAGAGTCGAGAGCCCAGGCACTTCGGAGTGAGCCCAGGCACAAAGCGTAAGGAAAAGGGCACCAAGCAACAGAAAGAGCCCGAACGCCGAACGGGCGCCGTGCGTCTCCCCACACCGGGCGTAACTCGCACGTCCGCGGCGCAACTCGCACGTCCATGCCATGCCACGAGGACATCCCCGGCTTTGACGCGGTCGCCAAGGGCGAGAAGGTGCCCTTGGACATTGTGCAACCAGGCCCGAAAACTCGTGGTGGCACGGACGGCATGAGAGATCTGATCAGGAAATTTCCGCAGGACAGTCATGAAACTAAAAGGGAGATGCCGTCGTTCCACAGGACATTCAGGACCTCCGTCAAAAGCTGCTTCCCCGTTTCGGTCTGTGGGGTCTAGTCCGCTGGTGGACCCACTGCCAAGAGGAATCGTGAAGATGGCGCTGAAGCTGATTGAAGAGAATCCGTCACTCGGCTTCGCTGGGCGAAGAAAGGGTCCTGAGCGGGGTCGTGGTTTGTATTGAAAGCGGGTCGTCCAAGGAAAACATTAAACGATATTAAACGTGCATTTGGTGTGGAGTAGACCAGGTGAGAAATGGTTACAGTATGGTAGTTGATGGTCGTTCATTGAGTTAGTTTACATTCCGGCTACTTGCAAAGGTTCCCAATTAGATAGAAAATAGGTCTGGGAATGGACGCGTTTGATCGATTTTTTGTGGGGGGACTGATCCTGGAGATCGATCTCCTGCAGATCGTGGTTAGCTGGATGTGTTCAGGCTGCCTTCCACAACACAACAGATGTTGATCTCCTTCATTGATCCTCAAATCGACCAAGGCTCCATCACATTCTTGCACTCTCGAAACTCTTCCAGTCAACAGCAAGCTGACGCAGTGCACTCGCACCCTTTCACTCACACTCACTTGAGCCAAAAACAACAGTCGTTCAAAACTGTGCACTCGACTCACTTCAAATAAGCCCCAAGCACCATCCTCTAACCTTGCCACTTCTGTGCATGAACTGGCATCACAAAACCCATGATCCCAAAAGACCTTGCTTCGGTGACAGTGACCTATCGAGGGACAACATGAGCACACAGATTTTTTTCCAGGCACAGCAGGAAGTCAGATTTGTTCTTAGACTGAGCTGATGTTTTTCTATTTGACAATAGCAGCCCGGCACTAGAGTATGTTTGATATTTTTGATAGTATAGATCAGATACTGAAAGATTGACAGTGTAGAAGTAAAGCCTTCTGAGAAATTGAATTCCTTTGGGATCCTGGCTATTTGGTACACCATTTCTTTCTTACTGTAGTGAGTAGCTACGTTTGCAAGTAACTCTATTTCTATTGTGTAATTATATCAGATATTATGTACAAACATTTTACTTTTGTGTGATGTTTGCCTTTGTCGTAGATGTTCCTGCTCGGATGTATGATAAATTATTATATATATATGATAATATATTATATGCATGTATATAATATATATGTGAATATGTATCGATAAATGATATATATATATATATAATTCGTGTGTGTTTCTCTACTGATCCCTTATCCATGCATAAAAGTATACCCATATTCTATGTTGGAACCTCACCAACATAGGTGAATTTGTCAGAATGGATTGTCTTGGTCTTCAACCAGCCATGCCTCATTCTGTCAGAAATGGCGGCATTCGGCACCTGAGGAACATCCGCGGCATTCTCCTGGAATGCACTGAGCTTCCACCCTATGCTGATGCCCTGCGCTATCATACTGGCTTGCCGGTCTGGGATTCCATTACAGCTGCTCGAAGATAGAACGCTAACTCCTTTTAAAGCGGGCTGGTGGGAAGTTATATTCTATGGCAGTTCGTTGATGTTCGTTGGCGTAGAATTCCCACAGACAAGGTCATTTAAACAAATCTTGTTAGACATGTTTGATACATTGCCACTAGAAAGAATGGAGACTGGAGCTGCTTTGGTTAGGTATTGATACTCAATGGCAAAAGAACTCCTAACCAGATTCCAAATACAGTAGTTGCTAACTGAATCTCCCTTAAATGTGAGAATGCTGATCTTTTAGTGATCATCCACCGTTCCTGTTCCAAGCCAAAATCAACATCAACCACCATTCATTTCTTGAGACTGTAGCCTTCAAAAGGGCTTCTCCCCGGATACAGCCACTTAATAGATCACAAACTCACATGACTAGCTGAGGAGGTCGGAATGTTTGAGCAAAGCCTGACCTCATCCCCAAATCTCACATGTATCTTCTCAAAACGTGGTCCACTGGTCAAAAACGGACTCTCACGTTTTTCTTGATGACGAGGCTGCGGACTTCTATGTCGCGGCCTTTCAAGACAATCCTCGCTTCGGCATCAACGACTGGCAAAAGGACCCGTGTCTTTCGAGAGCGCGGGCGCTCGGTGCACACTCAAAAAAATCATGGTCACCTGGAGCGAAAACCGAGTTGGTTAACCTGTTTGCTATGACTATGAGGATGTATCCGATGAGCATCCTGTGGGCATCCTAGTCTGGGGCCACCTTCCACGGATTCCGTGTACACGGAATTGGACGCCCCGAGAGTGGCCAGACCGCCCACAGAGAGGTCTCGCAAGAGCGCAGGAGCAGGAGTTGGAGAAGATAGGAGAAGGAACGATAGAAGATTGCAAAAATCACTGGAAACTGAGGAAATGGTGGTACAAATGTTGAGACATTTCCAATTGCCAACTGGTTAGGAAGAACTTCTCACCACTTGCTCCTGGAAACAGAAGAACTGCTTTTAGAACGGGAATCTGGATATGGTTGGCAGCCTGAGCTGATTTCCCTCCACATGGAAGTGACACTTGGGCATGAATGTGCTACTTGAGTGCATTGTTTGTGAAGCGTATTCCTTCAGCATGTTTGCCCAAACTGTGATCTGAACTACTTACGCAATCTTACGCACATGTTGCTGCATCATTTGTGGAGAATGGAATTTAGGCAGCAAGTCAGGCAAAGCTAAGAGCATGTCATCAATCTGCCAGAGTGCATTTGGGGGTATTAGAAACCCTTCTTCCCCTGGAAGAAGGACATTAGACAAAACACATGTTTGAATGAATTGTGGCCTCCCGACCCTCCCTATTTAATACACACTCATTTCTGGGGCTCCTCCCAAAATTCCATGGCCGGAAAGCCGCATTTTGCTTGCAGGAGTGGGATGGAGAGCAGGAAGAGTATCACCTGGGGGCGCACCTCACCAAGGAGTGCACGGTTCGAACAATTCGGTGCACCAATTCGGCTGACACCGGCTGACACCGTTGCGCGGGTCGCCGAGCGGAGGAAGGGGGATTTTCGGGAGGTCAGAAGACTGAAATCGTTTTTGTCTTTGTCGCAGCACTGCAAGGCACAAAATCAAGACTTATGAGTCCAGTCGATGCCCGGCTAGCTCTGAAGCAGTCACCGCTTTAAGGCTTTTGATCTCAGCCTGTTTTCCTCAGATCCTTCCATTCAAGCCAGACTGTGGTCCAGGATGAACAGCTCCTGCTGCAAAACAAGGTCGACACCAAGAAAGAGCCCAAGCCGCAGATCCCAATCACGCAACGCTTCCTGCCACGTGCATCGTGTGCTTGCTTTTTTTGCAGGGCATGCTGTACATTGATTCTTTGGGGTCGCTATTTCATTACCTCTGTGCACCCTGAACTCCGGGTTTCTAAAAAATCAATCTCAGGCCGAATTTGCAGGGCGATGCATGATGTTGTGGTTTAATGGTCCACACCCTAGCTCACCTTAACTGCAGGGGTGGGGTTTGAAGCACGAGTGATGTGTCATAGCCACTAATTAGACCATACCGGCCCTCTCGCGCCGCATGATGTTGGAACTACACTCACGCGGCAGGCCAACTACTTTCATGGAAGTGGAAACCACTTCCTGTATGTGTACAGGAAGCGAATCTTCGAATTGTCATTTTTCACTTCCGTGTTAGTGAGTCGGAGTATAGTTTCTTTAAGCAAATGGTGTGCACCCAAATTCAGACCACGACAGCCGGCAGCGTCTTTGTTGTTGTGACGTGCCGTTTTGTGCGAAATCGTGATTGGAAACTTTCGAGGCTGCTGTTGCCCTCTAGCCGTTCAACACGAAGCCAACGAATGTACTTCTGAACACTTAGCAGATTGGCAAGGTGCTGTTTCCTTGCCATGTGTGGACAACATTTGAGTTTAGTGGAAGATCATTGCATGAAGAGCTTGCAAGGTCTCTGTGTGTCAAAATCCAAGTGTGCTGCCCCTCCACTTGTAACTGAGGACAGGAAGCAGAAGGCATTGGCGCATAAGAATCTTGAGCTTGATGATGCCAGTGGGTTCTTCAATGGCCCCACCCTTGGTGTTCCAGTCTCCTCAAATTTGAAGGTTGTTTGCACTTTTTGTTTTTCACATTTCCAGGAACATGTAAGTGTATGTAATACATATATAATATTACATAATATATTGTTACAAATATGTGCCATTATGTATGACATATTTGAGATATGATATGTGCTACTCTTTGGAATTAGCCAAACACAGTCGGTGAACCAGGAGTTTTCCAACCTCTTCTAAGTATCCCGGCCTTTGCAATTTGAAGGCCCCAGCAGCAACAAGAGATGTTCAGAGGCTTCCGGAAGAGCAACGGAGAACCTTTGGCATACCATACCCTTTAAACAGGTCCCTTTTGGTTCAAGAAGCTGTTTCCAAGCTGAAAGAAGTACCGCATGCACCGCCCACAAGTTAGGCCATCACCAAAGACGGCAACCTGTAGACCTTGCGTTGTGATTGAGCGACGTCTTTTTGGGACCCCAAAACCCCACCAAAAGAAAATAGGATGTGGGTACTTATGGCACAAGAAAACAGGAGATGTTCTCCTTGGAAGTCCTAGGAAGAAGCTGGACAAAGTGCAGAAGAAGGTGCGTCGCTCGACACTGCAAGAGGCGAATTATGTCGAATTCGCGTGAGAAAAGTCTTTGTCAACATCAGGAGTCGACAATAGTGACTTGTGTAGCCGAAGATAGTCACTTGGTCAAGCCAAGAATGAAGGGTCGACGCTTCAAACTGGTGCTGCATCAAAAATCAAACCAGGATGTTTGGCAAAGATGAGTCCAACTTACCAAAGGGTGGACATTGCTTAATTGCTGACTTTGTTGGAAGTGAAGCGCTTGCAAAAGATCAACCGCAGATCGGGTCGCTTCAAGGGGAAGCAGTCACGCGTGTGTGAGATTGTTTTAGATCTTATATGACCTTATTAAGATTAATATACTGCAAATACACATGTATATCTTATATAATCATATATATATATTACACATTATATCATGTACATATATGTTAACTTATATAGGTGTTTTTAATGCTTGGTCAGCCTTTCTCCGAAGATTTCCAGGATGTGAAAGGCATGCGGACGTCCCACGACGACTAGCTGTGCCAGCTCTCGGCTGCCAGCTGCTCTCAGGTAAGCAACAGGCACCGATCCTCGGGGTCATCCGCTTGGACTACAACTATCCTCCTGCCCCCGGGGACATTGATTTCCCTGGCAGCTATGACTATGATGTGCCTGGGGAGGTCAAAGTGGATAGAGGTCAAGGGATGACTGCTTAATGATCCAGAGAATTTGGGTCCCAGAACTTTGTAGATCTTCAGTGGGATAATTGATCCGTTGTGGACATTACATGCATCCAAAAGAATGGAGATGGATCAAAAAGCTGGCCATGTCATTAAAACATCATAGCACATCCAACGGGCCGACTGGGTGTTTGGACAACGGGTGAGTTGCTGTATGGGTTCAGAGATGCTCGTCGAGGGTCTTCGGAATTCCTCGTCCAGGTGCTCTTCCGCGTGGTGCCTGGTTTCACCTTCGAAATGGCCCAATCCGGCCAGCTGAGCCCGGACAGCCTGTGCTCTTCGTTCGATCTTGGGGACAGGTGATTGGGGAGACCAGCATGTGATCGGGTTTTGCCACGGATTTTTAATGAGCGCACGGCAGGATGTGCACAAGGAGTTCATCCAAGCAGTGGGCTGGTTGGAAGGTAAAGGCGTCTCTGGCATCACCGGTCACTTGGCCACCGGAGGACTGAGCCGTTGGTCTTTTGAGCGGAGTGTAGGTTCATTGATTTGGAACCATGCTGGAGCTGGGCAATCGCTCCTTTGCTTGGATTGCCCACTCCTCGGGATGTTCCTCCGCACTAAACTGAGTGTTGAAGAAATCCGAAGACATAAGTTTAGGGTGGTTTGTTTACCGGAGTGCTTCGACATGCCTTGGAATGCCTTGGACTGTCCTTCAACAATTAGCAGTCCAAACATACCCACAGTGCAGCCATTTGTGGACTATGTCGTCAAGCATGTTTTGTCAGCATGTTTTGTCCCACGGTCCATATTAAATTGTTTATCGTGTTTTGCTCAACAAACAATCTTCCTTGGTCCTGCTCCCAGGTGACTGTGGCTTCATGATGGCCTTCCAACCCTTGGCAAGTGCCTTGGCCTTGCATGGTCCAGTCAACTCAACAGATGATGAAGCGCTTCTGTAGACATGTTTTGACCATCCTGCAAACTCCAAGACATCACACTCTTAGTCTTAGTGTTCTCGTGATATCTCGTGATGCTGGGATTATCACACAGATTGTCGGCCTGCAAAATGCGGAGGACACGATTAATATTGAAACGTTGGGATGAAGGAAAGGTGCAACTATCAGTTCTGCCGGGCTTCGTGAGGTGCCAGCATTGACCAGAAATGGAAAAAAACCGGACGACCACCAGCATGGTTTGATCAATTCTCAGCAGCTTATCCAGCTTTTCTGTGAGATTGGTCATCGAGCGACCCGTTAATTTCCTTCTTGCTCCCTCATGTTCATGTGTATTTCACAGGGAAGCTTGGCACGGATCTGCTCTGTAGAGCTGCTAAGCGGATCAAAGAAGAGGCCAAGCCTCTAATCACTCTCGTACGGTTGGTGGACAACCCAAGATCGACTAAGTTGAATCCACCAATCTTTCAGTTTGTCCATCAACCGTCTCCCAATGCCATGTTTCTGCTTATGCTTGGCGTGTTACCTTGGACCTGTCTCAGCATGAAGCTCTACGATTGCAGCGATCCGCGCATCCTGGAGCTCAAGGTGCTGCTGCACAGCGCGGAGGCCGCCCACTTCACCCGGCACTTCGGCCGCCGTGACGGCCGCCCGGTGCACAGCGCACGCTGCGGCGCTTCGCATGAGGAGCGGAGCTTCGTGGAGAGTCGGCAAATGAGGAGACGCTGGTTGGCTTGGGCACGGGAGGTCTTAGAAGCTTGGTGATGTGCGGAGGGGATGGAGGGGATCCGAAATTCACAGAGGTCCCCCAGATTGATGTTGATTGAAGTTGATTGAGTAGTTGGACCTTTGTTCTTCGTCTTCCCAGATTCTCCAAGGATCGTTTGTTCATGTTTGTTCACCCAGAGCTTGGAGGATACGGGAGTTCAAGGGAGTCCGATTCTTGTAGAGCTATCCTCAATTGGAACAGTGTTGGAACCAAGGACAGTTCCACGGCGAATGAGGATGCTGAACCACATCCTGGATTGCGATCGTGGCTTTGGAACTGTGACACCTGCAGTCCCTTTAAGAGTCAAGAACTGCTGAACTCCACCAACGTCACAGAGCAAAATCCTGAAAGCCCTGGCTTGTCGAGGGCTTCAAAGATGCTCAACTTTATTCTGGAACACTGGAGCGATTGCGTGGAAGCTTTGCTCAGCTTGTTCCTCTACTTCTCCCTCTATTTTGAGCCCTGTCTTCGTAGCTCCCTTTGTTTTTTCCCCCAATCCTCAGAAGGCATCTTTCCCACACGCACTTGTATTGGCAAAAACCGCCTTTGGGGGAAATCCCCCTGGAAGACACCTCGACATGTTGCTTTTTCGGGCTCTCCGCCGTGGTCAGGAGCCGAAGACTTGGTGGGCTTCGGAAAGCTTCAGATTGGCCCACTACTGGAGTCTTGGACCCCAAAGATTTGGAGCCACCAACAGACCCGGTATGGTGGATGGTTGCAGGATTCCGTAGGATTCCGTTCCTCTGCCCACTTGACGGAGGTTGGGTGGTACCCGAAACTCTTCGAGCCATGCACCTCTAAAAAATTGGCCAATCCAAGGCACATCACTCTTGGATTCTTGGATACATGTTAGAGACCACAAATGGCCACAAGGTATCCTGGTCAATGCTTTCCGGCAGATCTTCAGATCCACCTTGTCCAAGGAATCCCCTGATCCTGCGAAACCGTGCCCAACAGCGCATCCTGGCATGGCTAACTGCCGACACCTGTGGAGCGCTGGACAACCGTAGCAGAGCCTTTGTTGCACATAGGCACATAGGTGTTCCGAGAAAAAATTGGAAAACCAAGATGCCCGGATGGCAAGCTGCCCGTGAAATTTATGGTGTCTTTCGTTTTGAGTTGCTGTGTTTTGAAGATGACCCAAGGCCTGTACCAGGTCATTCATAGGTAGAGTACGGTGGAGTACATTCTATCAATGTCTTTGCGTCCTTACAATGGTTCTGACATATTCGGAAATAGTCTCTAAAAAGGATTCTGAAACCCTGAACATGAAGCGTCGTAGGTGACGTAGTAGGGCGTCTGGTTCCAACAAGCTGAATCGGTGAATGATGTTCCATTGTCACGTCCACAAATCGATAGAATAGCATTATGCGCTATTCTAGGATGTTGTTGGTGGACCCGTTTTAACTACAGCAGAAGAGGGATGCGTAGATGCTTTCCCGCCATTTCGCCAAACAAAACAGCTCCGTCCATTCACGGCATTTCATGACGACATGAGGAGCTCATTGGCCCCTCTTCGGGCTCTTCTTGTCAGAGCTGCCGATGAGAGATCATCATGGTTCCGTGTTGAGCAGCAGATCAGCTCCTGAACAAAAGGCTTCTCAACACAGAAGAGTTGTTTCATGCTGTTTCTTTTTTGGGCAGATGAGTCATGAGTTGCTAGATTTGTTACATGTCCCAGGTGAATGAGAAACCTCCGAACCTACTTCCCCACAACAGATCTATGGCAAGTGCATAATAGAACACCTAACAGCGAGTGCGTTCCTGAGTGTTTGTGCGGTGCTTTCAAGCTAAGTGCACTTCTCGACCTCCCCGAGGTGTCCCAGGGCCTTGTCCACTTTTGGCCCTCCCAGCGCTTCTCCGAGTATGCCACGCTGGCGGAGATCGCTCCGACGGCTCACGCGGCACCGGAGCAACCGTTGTTTGCAATTGATGCAGGATGATCACTCTGTAGGGGAGGGCTGGAGGGTTGGAGGGATCTATTCCAAAAGGAGATGAGTTTTGATATTTTCCGAGACGATTTGGCAAGCCTAACCCATCCAAACCCTAAAATCCAAAAGCATAAAACTTCCCACAGGACCATCCAACTCAGTTACTATCAGTCGCCATGTAAACAGGATTGTGTTCTTGAGTTGGTTTCCGTGCAGGATTGTTTGATGGAACGGTTTGGACTCAACCGCTCATCAAGTCTGGCTACTTCACTGTGGGGCTGGAGCCCATGGAACAAAATCGACGGCTGCTGTCAAAAAGCTTGTCACAGAGTAACCTGCTGCAGAGCTTAAGCCGGTATTGTGAAGTGAATGGCACGCCTGGTGTACTTCAGGATGAACTTTGCAATACTCGTGAGCTGGTATTGTTGGTATGGCTGTGTTTCGGAATTACTTTTTCTGATCAGTTAGTTGTTCCCCCTATGGTGCAATACAGTTCATCATATGTAATAGGCAGGCGTCGCTTTCGTCCAGTCACGTCCAGTCGTTGCTTTCGTCCAGCCTTTCCAAGGTGAGGGGGCAGAAGTCTGGGATGACTCGCAGTTCATGGACTTCGGCCACCGCATCAATCTGACCAGTCCAGGCCTCCGCAAGGCCTCCGATGGCACCTTCCTGTCCGAACTGCTCGGAAGATCCGCTGACCTACAACTTCTGGCTGGGAGGCTGCATTTGCTGAGTGCTGGGCTTGGGGAAAATACAGAGACCTTGATGGTGCGCAATAAGAATGAGTTCACTTCGTTTGTGCAACAAGGCTATCTCGACAGCGATGGAGTAAATCATTCACTGGAAGAAATCACGGTTCTCACTTTGGATGATCTGTTTTATGATTACATTCATGGGCGGACAGCACCGGCGGCGAAGGACTTCATGGCAAGAGTTGATTTGTTGAAGGTCAGGGACGGGGTCGGGCGGGGGTCGGGCTTCGGAAGTTGAAGAGAGTTCGCATGGAAGCATGCGTCAGACATGTTGTGAACATCTCGCAATGAGGCGACCCAATCACTGGTTGTTCCTTCAGGCTTGAAGGGTCTTCAGACATCTTCAGACATGGGAGATACATCAAATATGTGGTACCAAAGCTTGGGCAATGCCAGCTGGGCAGTGGTGGAAGAAGTTTATCTCCCAGGAGCGGAATCCTCCAGTCCAATTGCAAGATCATGTTTTCCATGTTCCTCAGTAGCAGCCAGGAATGGCTATGGAGTGCTGCTAGATACCTTTTCGAGCCCTCACTGAGAAAAGCCAGCTTAACACCCTTTCCAGCATTCCTCAATGAGGAGAGCCATCTTAACAACATCCCGATCGAAGCCTCTTCAAGACAAAGTCAAGATTCCCAGTTAGCACCCAGAATTCCTAAGTATTCCTTCCATTTTTGGATTTTCACTGGGGGGCATTGGGCGCCATGACGCATCTTGGTAGGTACATCTATTCTGGGTGTCCTACCCGCCCCCCTGTGTTTGAAAACAGCTGTCCTCTTCTCGCCAGTCTAATTGCATGGAGAAACCTCGAAGGCTGCACCTTTATGATCCTTTATGTACTTCGAAGGACTTCCTGTGGAGGGCAGGTTGCAAACTAGAAAAGCCGGGTGACCAGTGACCCTTTGAAACCCTGAGAGCGACTGGAAGTCCAAGCATCTCAGAGCCCCAAAATTGTATGTTTCCTAAGTGATGATTCTAGTTGTCCAAAAAATGAACGGCCTAACCTACACCTGTTTCGCATCGTCATGCCTCTCATGTCCCTCAATCCTGGACACCGGTTTGGTCGCATGTATTTTTGCACCTTTTTTGACCCAACCAACCGTTCTCCTTCGAGGTGGACACCGAAGGTTGGGATTTCAAGGTCCTGCAGGGCGCCGAACGCCTCTTCTCGGAGCGGCGCGTGCGTTGGCTGGTGCTCGAGTACCAGCCGGCGGCGCTGCTCTCCACCGGGTCGGTCTTCGAGGAGGTCTTGCCCTGGCTGGCAGAGCGGCAGTTCCAGTGCTACAGCAAGCTGGTTCCCACGGCCAAGCGGATTCTGTTTCATAGGTGGGGTCCGTAGTCCGTGAGAATCTTCTGGAAGATGTGCTGCAAACATGCGACATTGTCACCAATGTCCAAGTTCCCAACTAAGTTGAGACCACGACGATAGTGATGATAGCTGTGTGATGCCATATCTACAAAGACCAGGACCAAAGTCATACTCTAAGCAATCATGAAATCACTCACCACTTTTGGTCAGGGCAGCTTTGTCAGGTATGGTCGATTTGAAGGTCCTCCAGAGGCTTTGACATTTGATGAGTATCATTCCATTTGGGATGATCTCACCGACGTCCACGACGTGAGCGCCAAGACGGGACGACCACATCGCGATGTGTCAGGCGGACTAGATGTGCGGTCAGGTGGGTCTTTCCGTGGGATCACCATGCTGGACAACATCGTGTGCAAACAGATGGACGATGCTAATCCCACCCTGCCGGAGAAAAGGGCGAAAAGAGCCGTGTGTGGAGCATGCCAGGTATTGGAAAGCAACTTAACCCTGTGGGGACGTGATTTTTGAGAAAGTTCACGATGCAGATGCTTCTCTCAGACATTACCAGCCAATTTGCAAAAGAGGGTTGAAATCGCCCTCCAATAGATAAAGCCATCGCTAGTAGGTTGGAGGCCATCGCTATTAGAAACTCAAAAGACATGTTGTTTTTTAAGCTAGATATACACTACAAAGAACATCCGCTCTCGTCGAGATCACACCGTCATGTCGCTCCTAGGTGAGATCGCCTCGGTGCCTGTCTTCATGAGCTCTATGATGCAGTGCCCCACTTCAAAGGGCACAAGCAGTGGCACAAGCTTATGCAAGTGCTTTCAGGTGAAAACTTTGTTTTTCAAGGGGAGCCTTCTCTGGTGAGGACAGCATGACATGCTTTCTTAGGGTGAAAAAGAATCAAGAGGAATGGTTTCGCCCTGTTGTGCTAAAATAAGGCGGGTTCTGTGCCAAAAGACGGGACACTTGTACTGAGTGTTTCTGGTTGAACATGTTGGTTCCTGGTGAACATATGTGAACATGACAGAAGCAACTTCGAGGTGCCCGATGATTTCTATCGCCTTCGACAAGTACGACAAAATCTTGATTCTCACCGCCAATGATGCTCGGATTGGAGTAGGGTGAGGGTGAACTTTGTGTAGAACTACTTCTGAGCCAACATCGGGGTAGGGTCTAGGGTCTAGGGATTTTGAAGCCCACTGGCTCTAGAAAAAAACACATTGAAATGTAAAACCAGCCACAGAAGAAACTAGATGCAAAGATTTGAGCAATCAGCACGCTTTAACTGCCCGTGTTTTGCGTTTCTGGAAAGCAAACCAAATGGTTTTGGGTGCCTTGGGTTCCCTACCATGAGCAGGTGGTTCACCTTAGTTTTGGAAGGAAAGTAAGGTGGGGCATGCTAGGGGATGGCTCGGGCAAAGGATTCAGGGATGGTGTGTAAGTAGCTGGGGCTTCCCTTCCAGCATAGAATTTTGGTGAGTTTCTGGGAAGAAGAGAGTAGGGCATTTGATCGGACATAAGAATTCTTGAGAGAACAACTCCAATGATTCGTATGATCGTCGAGACATGTCGAAATTCGTATCGACAGGGCTGTTGTGGGATCGGAACCGCTTCGATTGATGCTCGAATTGGACAGATCAAACCGCTTTAGTGTGTGTTTTTCCAGTTGCTACAGTTGACAGGATAAGTGTTCCACATTTTTGTTGTTTCATCCAGATCCCGTTAGCAGCTGTCCATATCGATCCACACGCGGCCTTTATTACAATCCAGTGGATCCTCCGAATCCATCCGCAAGGGCATCAAAGCTAGTGGAAATGAACACATACAAAAAAATAGAGAACCAATATTGTTTGTTTCAGCAGCACCATAGTTTTTTTGTGTCTTGGTTTCCTAAGTCGACATGAACCGAAGAGAAGTAAGAATGTTCAAGCTTTAATTTGGTTAAAGGAATAATTCTTTCGGAATTCGTCCAGACCGAGGATGAGACGCTGAAGCCACAGAAGGAGACCCTTCTGAAGCAGTGCGGCTTCGACGTGGACGACCGCCGCTTCATGCCGCCTGGCCGTTCCGTGGGACACCCCGCTGACATGGCTGACGTGATGTGTCACAAAGAGTTCTCCTCTTTTGGAGGTACAGTACTGGGTAGTAGGATGTAGTAGTAGGGTAGTAGGGTAGGAATCCGGTAGGAAGCTGTTGATCTGCCAATTCTGGGGAAGATTCTACTGAAGATTTCTGCAGCAGCTTTTGGAAGTTCTCCTGTGGGGAGAAGGTCTGCTTCGCCCATCGTCATCACCTAGCCTTCGACTTCCTTTCGATCCATGTCTTCATGGAGAAACTCCCTGGGTGCAGCGCAGTGGTGCTGAGGATCATGGGCTGCCAGAATGTGCCAGGCTTCGATGCTGTTGCCAAGGGCGAGAAGGCAAAGCATTACCGACGAAACCCTCTCTGGCACGCGGTTTGTTCGTTTTCTTCGCGCAGTGGTTTGGTATGTGAACGTGGTCACCGGGGGTGAGCGGAAGAGAAAATAGGTCTCGGTCTAAGGTAGTGTCCAAGGTCTTTCCTGACAGTACAGTACAGAAACTGGAACCTTTGGCAGAAGGGAAAATAGACCCTGTGTCGCTGTGTGCAAAAAATGTTGGATTCGGATAGTGCTGTTGCATAAGAAAGGTACGTATATGGTATGTGGTTGTAGCATAACTAAGTCTCCCAGGAGAATTCGTTGACCGTGTCTTAATTGCATTGTTTGCATTTGGCTTTGCTGTGAGGTGGACGTGGAGTATGTGACCCCCGGCATTGTGTACATGGCACACTGGGTGCAGTTATGCAGCAGTTTCGGAACTTCGGAGTCCAAATAACCTTACAGTGCCTCTTAATGTCCTCAAGTTGTTCAGGGGAACGGCGTGGGTTCTGGGCCTCACACTGAACAATGGCCTGTGAACAGTCCGAATGGCCGGTGACTGGCTTTGCAGTTCCCAACGGAGACCTTCCCCTGCAGACCAACATGGACCCCTGGAACGATCCATCCCGGTCCAACTTCAGTCCCACCGAAACCATCCAAAACGTTTGGGCTGACCAGGGCCAGAAGGGCGGGTGACGGTGGGCAAGGGGTCCGAAAGAATTCGCCACCAAGATCCCTTGTCCACGGCGCATGTGCATGCTGCATCATCTTGTGCTGTTTCGTTTTGGCCAAAAAAGAAAAGTTGTTGGACCCAATGGAAACAGAAAGAGAAGAAGAGTTGGCGTTCAAAATGTTTGTTAAGGGAACGAGGCAGAAAGATCTTCGCCATGCCATATACCATAGGGCCATAGTCAAGGGACACGCAATCCCATGTATATAATATAATATACATATATGAATTGATCCCTCAAGTCATTGGACATGTCACAAGCCAACAGGAATATGGCCTATGCTTAATGTAATGTCTTGTAACTTGTATCATGTTCTATACACGTGAGAACGACCCACAGAACCGGTGGTACCCAAACGACTTACCCCGGATGCAACGTCCAGACACCAGGTCTTCAAGGCGATTTGGACCATGTCTTCCAAGGTGAAGCAGGTCCTCAAGAAGCATGCTTCCGTTCGTGCCATTTGCCGCTCGGGGAGAAAAAACCTCCGCTGCCGGACGGTCCACCAGAGCAGCGAAATCCGTCACGGTGAATTGGGACCGTTCGGAAAGAGCACGCACGGTGTGCGCGGATCGGATGTTATTTTAGGGAGCCATTCATTGGACACATGGACCTCTTCAAAGGTCTGGCAGTTCAGGGTGGCCCCTTCGTGACCCAGGACTGTGATTTTGGGAGGATTTTACATGGTCAGTCGAAAAATGCATGTGAAATCATAAAGTTGCCTGAGATGCAAAGCCCTGTCAGTTGTGATCGGATTTTCGCTTTGTTGCCACAATATGAATATTGCAGCTCCTTCTGTGAAGTTGTGTTTAAGACTTGAGGAATCCCCATGTTTAGCCCATTAAACGTAAGTTTAGACCGCCACACGTCCTGACGCCTCTTTTTTGCCCGTCCCCAAAATCCCGTCGCGTCCCGCCACGCCTCGCGCGACGCCCGGCACGACGCCCAGTGTTGGAGTGCACGGAGCTGCCTCCCTACGCAGACGCCCTTCGAGCGGAAACCAAGTTGCCCGTCTTCGACGCCATCACCAACGCGGACCCGCGCCGTTGACCGTCGTGTTGACCGTCGTGCACCGGTCGGTGCAGTTGCGTTTTTGTTTTTTCGCATGGGGTTGGACTGCGGGTGGGTGAAAGGGATGATGGTTGGTTCAAGGTTGGACTGACACCACTGATTTTCCAGCGGTTTTGTGTTTTCTCTTTTACATTCTTCTACCAGTAGGATCAAGGGAGCATATAGTGGGGCAGTTGCCTGAAGGCAGCTTGGGAGAAAAAATGCAAGGTACTTTTCCGACACTGCAAGCTTCGACGATCAGTGATGTCCAGGACTTCTTCATCTCCGCGCGGCGAGACAATCCCAGATTTGGCGGGGAGCCCGGCCTGTGTTTTAAACCACTGCAAGTAGTTCCAGGACTTCTCAACCACTGAACATTCTCTCATACGCCCTAGTGCTTGAGTGGTGTTTGCTCTTGCTTGAACAGATGGAGATTATGGATTATGAACTCAGTTGCAAGATGTGCTGGTAGCCCAGGCTTTAACCAATGGCAGTTGGATTGGGATGGCACCCAAGATGAGTATGAGCAACCTGGCAGCATGGGACATTTGGAGAAGATCATCAGGGTGGCCAATCAATCCCCCTTGTCTTTGGTCATTTGCGCCAATGAAAAGCTGACACAAGACCTGAAGTTCGATCTTTGGAAGGTGCATTTCCTCCGAAGGCCAGCTGGTTTGGGGTTCCACAGCAGCTTTTGCTTGGTTTGGTACAACCAGGTACACCCAAATGATAACGAAATGTTACATGTTCCTTACAGGCTTCCTACCCACATGGTGGGGGAATTTCCAACTCGGTACATGTACCACCGCGGCGTCAATTTAGGATCTGCTCGTGGCTGGGTATACGCGGAGTGGATTTGCACTATACAACTCCATTTCTCAAAGCTTCATCCCAGAAAGCACTCAATCAATCTCCTTAGTTTTCCCCCACAGTTCTTTCATTCAAAAGACTGACCCTCAGGTTCCACCCTAAGATTTAGGATACAAACAGATCATCTCTCCTGGGCATTCCAAACCTTCACCTCTCCCCTGAAGTTCGCCTCGTCCCCCGGGGACGACGCTCCCTTCTCCGCTGTCCGCGTCCGTCTCCTCGTCTCGCTCGGTCGGCTTTTTGTCAGGTTTGGGAGCAACCTGACAGCGGCACAGGCTGAGAAGCTATTGAACTAAAACGAACTAATGCACCCAAGTTTCCGACCCCCCAGACACAAGGAGGTCCGTTTCTGCAGAGTCTCTTTGATTCATCGGATTAGATGGATACGTGTATTAGGTGTTTGTGTGGCCTAGCCACAATATAAAAGAAGTTGTTGTTGGCCCCTGAATTCTGCAGTGACTTACACTTGCTTGGAGAGACATGTGGAGGTTATCAAAGATAAATAGTACTTTGTGGGCTAGCCGTATTGTCCCGCACTGGTAGTGGTTGCTTTGGTCATCCTCAAGTAGATAACATATGGAACAGTCCAAAAAGACACAAGATATTGTCATAGAGTCATATAGCTACTTACAGTAGTAGTTTGGACGTGCTCTTGCACCGTTTTTCTGTGAGAAGGGGACTTACTTACTTTTGGATCTATGTGGCATTGAGTGTCCAATCTAGGTGATTATTGTAGGGCAGGATAGTCCCAGATAGTCAGAATCAGACCCTCAGATCCTAATAGTCTATCGAGTTTCTCGTCTTTGTCTTTCACCCTTCAATACCATTCGGTTTTGACAGCAGGATCATCAATACACATTAGGCAAAGTAGCTGCACATTCACAATGCGAGGGGGGTTCATGATTTGTTTCTTTCGCTTCCTGGCCATGTTTCACCTAATCAAACGTCCACCCGAAGCTCTTCCGTCACCGATTTTGCTCGCGCGGGGGTTGGAAACCACGAGTCCCAAAGTTGGAGCCTCAAATCAGATGGCGAATGTGAAAGCACATCGATCGCCTCTTTGTCGGCCGTTGTTCTTTACTCGGCCCGGGTCGCGAGACCAGAGAAGTCCATCGAACGGTGCTGGATTTGGAAGAAACGCCAGGACTCTTTGAAGCTGCAATCCAACGGGTTTTTTGTTACGAGAGAGGCTGATGGCGACGTGTCTAGGGCGATCCAACAGTCCACTTTTCACTGGGCAGATGCACCAAAAAGCAAATATTGTTTCTCAGATTTTCTCAGGTCGTTCTCACCAAATCCGCCGCGGTGGACAAATCCACAGACCCGACGCCAAACCTCCTCTCTGCGGATGGTCTCTCACAAACGTGAGTCGATCGTCGTCCGCGGACGGTTCCGGCGTTTGTACCTCGATGCTCAGAGGTCGTTATATATTTTCTAGGGAGGTCGATCGGACCCCCCAGAGTGTGGCGTTCAGGTTGAGGCGATGTTGATGTCATCCGTCTTCATTGAAGCGTAGATCCAGGGATGATATAAGTGTTCAGAATGGTTCAGATCCAGGTCAATGAAATTGCAAGCAGGAGGTAGCAGAAGGGATAGAAAAGACAGCCCAGATGATTTGAAGAATAAGGAAAACATACACTACACACGTCAAAAGAGCCAGATCGCAGGCTGTCTGGAAATGGTGAACCTGCTGCGCTCTTCAGATATTTTTGGGTCAGTCCTCTGGAGGCTTACTTGAGGTTGTGGTAGTTTAATCTGTACATAGTTACTTCCTTTGTAGTAATTTTTGTATGCTTTTGTTTAGTTGTGTTTAGCTATAATTATTAAATATACTTACATGGTTTACAGTGTAATATATATGTTGCCAGAAGCCACAGTTTTGGGGGCTAGGGCCTATAGGGTTTGGTTCAGTCCAATGTTTACCATTGACAAATGCATGTGTCCCAAACTGTGTGTTGACAGCATATGGGCATGCTCATCTCAGAAAAGAATCAACCCGAACATGGGTTGGTGGCAAGACAGGAAGACAGATCGTTTAGGGGAGGATGCCAGAAGGCTACAAAGCCATACTTACCATATACTTACTTATCTCCAAGCTTAAACAAAACAACTACCTGATAGCGCAAGTCATTTCTAAAGCTGTCGAAGGGAGGGCATCAGTTCTGGGTCGATCATCATCGATCATCTCTTCAATTGGCCTCAGGGCCTCACCAAAGGAACCAGGACTTGAATTCAAAATCCATCGGCGATCCCTTTCGTCACAGACTCAAGGAGAACCATGCCATGTCATGAACGGAGCTGAGTTTCGCTATTCTTAACCGCACTGAGACTCTCCAGAGGCTGACATTTGGTGTCAGTTACACAATTTCGGCCCCGGCACTGGGTTTGAGGGGAGATTACAAGAGTTGCCTTCTGCCAAGTCAAGCGCATTCAATCGCCATGGCGTATGAAAGGAGTCGTAAACGCAGGGCAGGTCTGTGCGCGGCGTGCCGCTTTGATCCCCCCTCGGGCCTGCCCACAAGTTTGAAACTGGCGCAACTGCCGGCTGACGCCAAAAACACTGAGCATGCAGCTCGCGCAGAAAAGGTTGAGTTCATGGTGGCCACGTCAGGTCAATTGGTTTCGAGTTTAATGCCAATGTGCAGTATGGCCTCCCAGACGTCTCTTTTGGAAGTACCGTCAAAGTTATCTCGAAATGCTTGTGAGCGAACTAGCATGAGATAGCCTTGTTTGGTCAAGAAGACCGTTCCAAGGCTCACGACTTCTCGCAGAGGGTAACCATGTAGCTGTCGCCGGAGATCCTACTTTAATTTACTAAGCAAGCCTGGGTGCAAATTTGCTCTGATGTTGTGATTGTGCATGACTCACGCAGAGCCATCTTGGCGCGTTTGCGCGCTAGGGAACGTTCATCGCACCAAAATGTTCATTGCCAGGGATTGGAATGGAACAAGATCGTCAAGAAGGTTGCAAACTGGCGTGCCAAGTGGGCCTCTTGCTGGCAAAGTTGGTCCGAGTCTGGGAAGAAGACTGAAGACTCGATCGGGGTCGTTGAAAGGAGCATGTTCAAGTGAATTGATATATTAATTTGCAGTTAAACATGAGACTCCTAGACTCCTGAAGCAAACTGGTGTCATGTAAATATATATATATTACGTATATTATATATATTTTGTGTGTTGTTGACGTGGTCCCCTTGGTTGACCGACATTTGCAGGGTTATGCTGTGTTTGATCCTTGCAGGTGGGGTCATTTTGTATTTAGACCAGTGTGTCCAATACAAGTCAGACACGTCTCTCGTGACGTCTGGCGCAGGTGGTGGTTAAGAGGTTTTGACTGGTTTGGGTGGGAGCGTCAGTGTGAACGTTCTATTTTGATTGGTGCATCCTTGCGCCCTTCAAGATGGTACGTTCAAGGTGTTTGTTCACGGCACTGCCATGTATAAGGGAATAGTTCCAGAATCTCGGGCTGTCATTTCGTCATTCCATTCCCCTCTAATTCAGCACCGGCGACCCTTGGAAGCGAACCGTGTTCAACTCGCTGTGCAAGGCAGTGAAGCTCAAGCGCTTTGTGGAGGAGGCCAAGTTCGTCGGCGACGAGTTGGTGAAAGACACCGTGTTTGAAAACCCCGTCATACTTAGTAGTAGAGTTTGGGTTTGCTTGGTAGAAATAAGCATGAGGTCGAGGTCTACAGATTCAGATGCCTTTTGCAGCTCCCAAATTTTGCTGAATTTAACTGCTATTTTACTTGACAACTCTGAGGTACTTAATTTGCAAACCGTGTAGTCGAGCTAGCATAGTGGCCCCAAGGAAGACTGGAGAGTCAATACCCAGGATAAATGTGCACTTGAGTTGCTTTCGTTTGGTTATATGTATATATGATATATATGCTTGTCACTTGGCACGTGGTGTCACTTCTTGGTGTCATTTCGACGACCAGCTCCCGTCGTCCCGAGCTCGGGACGGCGACGCGCTCCGGTGCAGGCGTACCCGACGGAGTTCAACGCCAAAGCACTGAACCGCGAGGTGAGGAACCGAAAAAGGTCCGGGCGAAATGCCCCGTTCGTAGCGATGCCCTTGTTCCTAGTAGCGATGCCCTTGCTCCTAGTAGTAAGGCCAGGAGCCCCTAGTAGCGTCTTTGCTGATAGCGTGGAAGCCCAAAAAAGAGTTGAAGCTCATACAAAATGTGAAAGAGATTTGCGCCAAGTCAGCGTGTCCAACTCGGCAAACCGAGCTAAAGCCGGCGCATAGATCCAGGAAAAACACATTTGTAGATGGAAGAACTTGCAACTGTTGGCGGCGAGGTCGAGGCACACCGGCCATGTGGGGATTCCCCTCGTACCACACCATCAGCCGCAGGTGGAACTGCTCTTGCAGGGTGAGGATCCTTATGCTGCCATGGCCACTGCACAGGAAGAGGCCGCGTTTCGGGAGATGTGGATCCAAAAACTCTAGAGTATGCCATGTGACACACATGTGGCACATGGGGTCAAAATATGATCTCCAAGGATTTGCACCTCATTGGTTTTGCTTGGTGAAGACAAACCGCTTTTCTGGGCAGAAGAAAGTCACAGTTCGGACTTTGGTCCAAACGTTTAAAACTCTTCAGCCTGTTAGCTAGGGGAGCACCTCTCTAAATCCCGTGATCCACAGCCACGATGCCCATCGGCTTTCAGGGGTTCAAGTGGGTTTAACCGCTTTTCCGCTCGCTTTTTCATGGGGTAGGGAGGACCCAGAAAACAGTCCATCGAATTCAATTACTCTTCTCAGTCGTTTCAGGCTATTGGGTTCCATGGTTGTGCTAATGTTTCTTCCATGCAAGACAGCCCAGTAGCTGGGCATGTTCGAAGGTACATCCTACTCCAGATCCCTAGTTTTTGAACGTCCATTGGGAGGCTGCAGCTGAGAAGGATGAGTTGGACGTGAAGGACGAGGTGCCGTCCTCCCGGAAAAAAGAAAGCAGACGAGTTCAAAGCCCAGTTGGTGTGGGACGTTCAACCCAACTGAGGAGTCCCAAGCATAATTTGGCTGTTTGGTTTAGTATCGTCCGGGTCCGGGATTGGTTTGGTTTGGGGCACCGTGCTCATTGTGCTGGGCAAGTTTAGCATTTCGGTGCTGGACTCTCAGACTCAGAATTCTCCGACTGAGTGACGATTTGGATTCAGGTTGAATACCCATCAAGACCGGAGCCAACGCGCTGTCCAGTAAAACATGTTTTTGAATGCATGACAACGACCTCCCCCACAAAAAAATATCATTTGGCAAGAGGTTGCCCACTTAAAGACCATGCAATGTTCGAAAATTGTTCTGTTCCCCATGTTTAATTCTGAAGCTGTTTGGCTGCCAACGTCGGCCCATCGCCGCTTCCAGGGTGGTGTGAAGATGGAATCCTTTGAGCCGGTTGGGGACGCCAGACTTACTCGGGTGACGGAGTCTGGTCGGTCACGGAAGGTTTTTGCGCATGAAAATGGAGGGGCTTCCGCTATGGATGGGCTTTGTGCAGAGCGTGCCATGTGTTGGAGCTTTGTTGATTTAGGAAATGCTTGTTGAACCTCTGGACCCCAAGACCTACGAGCTTTCTACAAGCTGCATTTGGTTGAAACACGAGTGTGCGCTTACTTGCGGGTTAGCTGAACCAACCTTGTTCGAGATGAAGTATAGCTGCTGGGTGGCGCAGAACCTCTTCATCCAAAACCTTCACTGCTTTTATCGGCGAATCCGATCGCTACGCTCGGAGCAGAGGCCACCCTCTCTCTTTCGCGAGGCCACCTCTTTCTCGGGCGCCCGACCGGGCTGGTGCTTCAAGATGGGCCGGGAAGCTGAAAAGACTGTTCGTCGCCGCGTTTGGTGCGGGCGAAGCCCGATGAAGATGGATTTTGAGGATTTTCCGGATTCCAACCCCCCTGAAAAGCCCGAATTGCACTCCTAGAATCTTCCGGTGCTGAGTACGGCAATCAATCCCAGGGAGGACTCTATAGCCGCTGCAGTGGCCGGACAAAATATCAACAAATCAAACAAACCCCTGAATTGTGATACCCGCTCTACCCCCACAGTTTGACGTTGAATGGGGTCTCCTTCGGTTTGCGAACCAGTATTGGTTTGATTTCTCCCAAACTCTTTGTTTCGCTTGGACAACGAAGGATCAAGATGAGTCCGGTTTGAGATGGTTTGAGTATACTATTCATCCATCTATGCCATCTATGTGAGTCAGTTGTCCACCCCTTTGGGAAGGGATCAAGATGAAGAGGTGAGGAGAAGAGATGCCCACTATACAAAGGACCAGAGGGCCAGAAATGATTCGTACGCATCAGATGCAAACTTTCTTTGTTGGCATGTTTGAAGTCATGTTTGTAGTGTAATTTATATATATATAGACTTGGACTTAACTGTAAATATACTATATTGATATACTGATCCAAGTCTGTTGGCCGCAGCCGTTTTCTTTTTAAGCCGCTAGGTTGAACGCACATGTTAACTAAAAGAAAGCAAACAAAGTCCATGTCCCACCTCAACCAATCTGACCTAAACCGACCCATCCCACCGGGTATCGCACCGTGCTCCCATGACGGTGGACAGTGCCGCGCTGCTGAAGCCGCCGGGCGGAAGCTCACCGCTCCACCGGAAGCACAGCGGGAGCGCGGAGGACTACGTGGACAGCGCGAAGGTCACCGGTGCCTTGGCCGGTCGGAGTTGAACGCGGGGGGGAGGTTCTCCCGATAATGGTGGTTTGCTAATACTTGCAGTTCCTAGCTTCATGAAAACTCTCATTTTGTGTTAATTTTGGTTAAAGATCATGCAAGATCTAAGTGTGACGGAAGAAGGGTGTGGGGACCCTTGGTCCTGGCAAACCCCTTTTTCCGAGTGTAATCCGGCGATATGCCAAATGGGTTCCCCGGGGTTTATTTTTGGAACACGCCCAAGCAAAGCTTTCCAGAGTATCAATGCTCAATGGTAGTAGAAACTCGGTAAACCACTCATCAAGCATATACATCGTACAACCATGGTGTCAGTCCATTGTGGGTGCACAGTACTCTGCAGTGCACACTCTCCCGGTTTCGGTCATACAAGCCGTTGGTTTGGTGCATGGTTCAGTTCTTGTGCCATGCAGCCATGCATGTCTCAGAAGGCGTGGAGGAGACTTACCTCAGCCAAAACGGCCAAGACAGCTCTTCTATTTGATCTTCTCCATCCAATCCCATCCGATGACATGAGTCTCCCACTCACTATGAAAAGATCACGATGCGAACTACCGGCGGGTTGAGCATGCGTTCGAACCGACATCTGATGGGATGGCAATGGCATGTTCAACTGTTTGAACCATCCCATCTGTCACAATCCCATTTGCTGGATCTGGAACCCAACAAGGTACGTGCGATGGCCATGTGGGGAGCATGCATCTCCCCCACTGCGTCTTGAACGTCATCATGGCGGTCTTGGGTGCCGGACAGCTCACTTTGCCCTATGCCATGAAGCTCTTGGGTCTCCCTTTGGGCGTCTTGGTGCAAAATGCTGAGCCACACCAACAACAGCATCTACATCCCTCCAAAGAAGGAGCTATACCAATAAGACTTGCGTTCATTCATTGAATACAAGTCCAGTATTTTACTCCACAGTTGACTGCCTCAAACAAAAGTCATTAAGGCCATCTTGGGAGTACTTACAAAGTGCTTCTGCAAGTAAAAGCCATTGAAGAGCCGGCGTGCAGCGACAAGCAAGCACGATTCTCAACAAGAGCTCCAAGCGACAGTAAGTGGGCGTGCCCACTTAGCACAGGGGTGTCACCAACTCTCTGAAAGCATTCTGCCCAAGGAAAGCATATGAACAGACCCACCGGCCAATGGAAAGCTTGTGTATATATACGCAGGGAAAACGGGCGAAAACGGCTAAACAGAGTTGGGTGGGTTTGAACGACGCTGTTTCTTTTCTGTATGGATTTCTGAGACGGAACGAATCGAAGACTTGACTTTCTCGGCAAAAAAACAGTGGTCTGTTCGAAGCAGTTTGAGACCTCAGTTGTTGAGAACAGACCACAAACTTCCAGCTGCCGTTGCATCCAGTTCACTTGATCAAGGATTCTTCTCACTATGCTTCTTCACTGTCCTTTCAATGCATTCCGTGAAGACGCTCAGCATTCACGAGCTGGAGTTCACTCCCTCAGGCGAGGCGCGCAAGCGCGCAAGCGCGCAAGCGCATGCTGCGAGGGCCTGCATGCGAGGCGCTTGTTCGTTCACGCCTTGGCGCTGGAGTGTCCTAAGAGTTGAAGAAAAGAAGATCTCACTCAAGCACCAGATCAACAATTCTGCTCGACATAGGTTATCTATCCACAGAGTGGAGCAAAGCATGAAAAGACAGGCGCGTGTCCCCAAACTCACACTGGACAGAGCACGGGTCATGTGTTCTGTAACGCCTGACATGCAAAGTGTTCCCGACAGTTATATAAAGACGACCTTTTTCTGGCAAACGTTTGAAGCAGCTCGCGTGATTGGTTGCTTGCGGGGGCTCCCTGGCAAAAAGATAATCACTGACATGAAAAGAGAAGACCTGGAGAGCAAAGCTCTTTGCATGTCGCCGTTGGTGAGTTCTTCCTTTGGCAACTCGCTGCAAAAAGTGTGTTTTTGTTGCATTGCCTTGAAGCTGCTGGTTGGAGGCCACCGCAGGTTGGAGGCCATCGCTATTTGTTTGTATTGCCTTGAAGCTGCTGGTTTGCATGAGACGAGGCATACAACATGATAGGTTCTCGCTGGTCTCAGCACTAGGTGAAAGAAGTGGCAAGGTGCAATCTCTATGATGCTATAGGTTTGGACATGTTTGGACAACTAATGTGACTGGTTGTTGGGGTCTCCAATCAATACTGGGAGGTGGAACCTGAACCAGACCAGGGAGGGGCTGGGCCAGACACTTTTGCCAGGATGGAGAAGTTGATTTCTTTTCCCGAACAAGGGAAACTTCATTTCGGAAAGCAGAACTGTTCGTTTTTCCATGACAACATAAACTCTTCAACTCCTCAACAGCAGTTCTCTCAAGCTTTGGCCAACTCAGATATTTGGGATCTCGCCTGGACACCTCGCCTGCCTCCTGCCGCAAGAGTTTAAAGCCGGGCGCGTTCGACGTAGTTCGTCGATCTTCGTCCTTGCTATGCAGCTCCTGCGGTGTCCTGGCGCAGTCCAATCCTTCACAGAAGAGGGTATTAATGGATATGAACACAAGACAAGACATCTTCAATGGGCTGTCCAATGTTCCGCATTCCACCTGTTTGATGAGGCTAAGTCATGCTAGATAGAAAGGGAGTTCTTCATCTGTAAGGCATGAATCCTTTGTATGAATCTACATCTTGTTGGGGGCCAATCTGAGTATGGGAGATTTTTGCCCAAAGAACCCAAAATGTGTTGCTAACCTATGAGGTCCCATTCATTTCGCGGTTTTTTGAGCATCTCTTATGGACTCTTTGAAGACCCAAACCCTTCCCTTACCCAAAACTGTGGGCCTAAGTGGACCCAGCATCAACTAATGTGACGGGTTGTTGGGGCACGTCTTCTGGAAGCGCAGCGGGTCCCAATCAAATTAATACTGGGAGCTGGAACCTGAACCAGACCAGGGAGGGGGTGGGCCAGACACTTTTGGCAGGGAGAAGTTGATTTCTTTTCCCGAACAAGGGAAACTTCATTTCGGAAAGCACCTGTCATTGCTTTCAATGGTCCTGTAAAAAGGTCCCAGCTGGAGCTCCAGTGTGAATCCGCCGTTGACCTTGACCTGCATCGTACCCGAGCCTTGGAAATGGTCAGGCCAGAGCAATCAGCCGCCCTCTGCGGCTTCCAGTCCGTTCGGTCGGAGCTGGCCGATGCCAGACTCCAAGTTCAGCAAAAGACGAGTTTTCAGGGAACCTGGCGAATGAACAGCCCTCAAATTTTTCTAGGAAGCCAGATCAAAACGATGGTGTCAAACCCTCAATCCATTCAATCATATCACAAGAAGATGGACTGCCTCAGACTGATTTCCAAGGACCAGCAAAGGATGCTTGAACCCAACTCAGAGCTATTGGTGAAATCGCCGACTGAGTTTGTCCTCCAACTTGCTTGTTTATGGTTTGCTGCCCAACTGGGCTCCATGGTTCGTACAGTGGCACAGGGGGCTCCTTGACAGCCAAAGCTTCTGGCTGCTTGACCGGGGTGGAGTGGGTTGGGTTGAGTATGAGTGAGTGTACAAGTGCTATGACGCCGGCGTACACCCGGCCATTAGACAGCTCGATGGCCTTTGGGCAGTCTGAGCGGATAGGGCCCCAGAAGAACCTGCTGGAATAGCAGATTCTCTGAGGAGGAAGAGGCGAAAGGAGCCTTTCCGGGAGCTGAAAGATATGTGATCTGCAGGAAAAAAAGGAGGAGGAGGTGGAAGGTGCAGCAGGCTGACAATCCTGGGTAAGGGAGGACAAGCCCGCAGGCGGCGGAAAGACGCCTTCAGCGACAAAGAGACAACCAGCGCGAGCAGCCCCAAAAGGCCATCTGGGAAAGATGCCCAGTGCCTGCCAGGAAAAAGAAGAACAGGAGTGCTGCATGCAACCCCAGCGGAGCGTAGCATCATGTCTCGAGGCAGCCTGATTTGCGCGCTGAGTTTTCGACCCCGGTCTTTGACCCCGGTCAAACAGATTGGCATTTTCAGTTTGGTGGGCTAAGCGGTGGTGGCGCTTGTTGCTTCCTGAACATCCGGAGGGGTGGTAAGCCAAACAAGAAACACTCCCAAGGACCTGCGCGTTGCACCATGACTCACACAGAAAGGGTCGGGGCTTTCATTGCTTCTCGCGAGTCGCTCTTCCAATCCATGTTGGCAAAAACTGAATGAACAGATGTAAATGAAACATTTCCTGCTTGTGGTGGCATGAAACAACTCTACACGCGAAAACAATTTGTCAAAAGCACCCCCACGTGGCTAAACTAAACATTTACCGCCTTAGCTAAAACCTTACCCAGAAGGTTTCCTAGTCGTACAAAGTGTTCCTTTTGCTTTCAGCGTTTCTCACGGACTTCTCTTGGAGAGAGATGCATATATACAGGTACAGCATCAATTTCGCCTACCCAAGTGTTCGTTGGACCTTTTAAGTCAACTATATTTTGAGCAAAGGGATCCATGTTGCATGAAAAGTTGCTCTGTTGTGGGGGTCGCCGCTTTAGAAGGGTTCTTGCTTGAGATGTTTTCTTTGCAAGTGCAATGTTCTACCACAACCTATTGGGCTAGAAGGGGGTGTTGAGCAAAGAAAGAGGAATAGATTACATGATATTGAAAATCAGCTGCAGACGCCGCCCAATGTTGAATAATAAGAAGAGAAACTAACTAAGAATAGTACTAACGTTGGACATGAATGTAACCAACGAACTATCCAACAAACAAACGAACTAACCAACTAGCTAACTAACTTCGGTGGGCGGAACGACTCTGTTTAAGTAGGGGAGTGGCTAACTAAAGAGTTCTAGGTACCAAGAGTATTTGAGCACATGGTGTGGATAGATGCCAATCAATAGCCCAATCAATGCACTTGCATCTCCCTGCTTAATCCGCATTTTCATTTGTTCCCACATCCCCAAACAGTCTACTGTTCGGGTTCTCTTGGGAAAAATCGCACTGGCCGCAGTCTCTGGCGTTGTCCTCCTGCCGTCCTCTTCTTGTCCTCCAGTTGTCCTGCTGGCCGTGCTCGCGAACCCTGTGTCCTCCTGTCTTCCTACTGTGCTCTGGCTGCGCTTGCGAGCTGTGTCCTCCTTCTGTCCTGTCCTTTGGCCGCGCTGTCTCGTCCCCTTGCTCCCCAAAGTTTGGGTATGTGTGTCCAGCTTGGCCACACAGTTGGCCGTGCCGTTTTGTTCAGGCTTGGCCTTGCCCAATGCTTGTCCAGGTCTGTGCGTCCTGCTTGGCAGCCGCTTCCCCTTTTTTCACCGCCTTGCCCGGGTATGTTTTCGTGTGCTATACATGCGACAGAAATGCAGCGTTTGATATCATCCTTGGATCCTCTCATGATATCCCTTCGTGTTTGCGCATGTGATCTCGGGAATCAGGGACTAGTGTTTTCTCACATTTTTCACTACATGCCCTTTCCAATACAGACCTTCGTGGACGATCCGGAGATATTGCCAGTAAATGTTCACGTGCTTCAAATATTCCCAAACAATACTCTCATCATGTGACATATACAGGCATGCGTTCACCTGAGGTGGACACTTCACATGTTCAGTTCGTTCACCCGTTTCAATGCCTGAAAAATGTGGAAATCTGTCCATGCATCCTCGCACCAGGCCAATGCTTGGAGTCCTACTCAGCACCTTTTCTGCATTTTGGGGAGAGAACGTTCACCTCGGTGGGTTACCCACAGTACAAAGGTTGTTGCTCTTTTCATTTGTTTGGACATGATACGCAAATTTGGACGATAGCGGGTTCCTCACACAACAATTTACCCAGATGCCTGCCGCATGGCTACATAACTGCAATGTTTTGCGGCATGTCTTTTCTTTCTGTTTGTTCTTCGTAGTTTTGGGGGGTTCAATGAACATTGTTCACCGTATGATTGGTGCCTTGTACCTTGTATTCGGGAATGCTAAACACTGGCGTTGCATCATGCATCACCCCACAGCACCTGGATATTTCATGTCATAACGTGTGTAACCAATTAGTTGTGCTGATGTGCCAACGGTCCGGCGGTTGGTCATTGGTCAACATGGTTCACAAACTGCCGCGCCCCTTCCCGGTTCACCAATCAATGTTTCTGCTGGCTGTGAAATCTGCCATTTGCAGGTTTACGAAGATTAACACTTGAGACCGCAAAACGAAAGGATTCAAAAATGCACCTACCGCGACAAGGGACCATCAAGTCCAAAAATGTGCACAGCACCACAACGAGAGCGTAGGGGTGAAGCAAACATCCCACCAGCACGAACTCTGGCAACGAACCCTGCCCCCCTCACTTGAGCAACCTATTTTGCAGAAAGAAAGGTATCAATGTTTAACAATACCGCACAAAATCCCTCCATACCATTCCATGCCAACCATATAGATGTTTATCAATTAAAAATGTTAAAACAACAAATATCGTCAATGGCGTGCATTTGTTAAACATCATTGGGTACAATGGAATAAAATGTTTTTTTTTCGTGATATGTTTAAACATATGTTTCATAGAAATATGCTGGAACATGTATCCCACCTAACACCCACCACCGATCACCCGACCGCTATTGTAGCGTTGGCCGCGCAAGACCCGGCTAAGAGGTGTCATAGACTCTGTCCATGACTGGTGGTTTTTGAGGGACATCCCAACCTTTCACCCAATGGATGACAAGCACGTGAAGGAAAAATATGCCCTTCATGAAAATAGATACTCACCTACTGAAATTGTCCTCCCCAGTAAAAACCAACCAACACTACCCAAACAACTCCAATCGAGTCACTCCTTCTTCCTCAAGGAGCTGGTGACTCGTATGATGGGTATTTCGGGATCTTTGCTTTGTCAGCTACTGCTGGTCGCCTATGCCTGGGGCGGTGCTGTGGCCTTTCTGGTGATCTTAAAGTCGGGCAGACAACACGCGAAGCGAGCGAGCGACTGCGCAAGCTCCCGGAAGAGTTTGGTTCGGGTTCGAAAGATAGGGAGGATTTTGGTTGGTGCATAAATGGTGTGGCAATTGTATGTAATCAGTCTGGAGGTTCCATTTTGTTTGTCAATTCATCGTTGTCCTTTCGAAAAACTCGCGCACCGGAGGGAAGCAAATATCAGTGTGTCACGGTGTGTCCATATGTATGTCCAGCAACCTTCCTGGTAAAACGAAGGCACGTGTCCGCACGTCCAGATCGCCGTTTTGACGCAGGGAGCAGTTCCAATTCCTTTTTCATAACGACTTGGCAAAATATTGCGGAGAAGCTCAGCTGGCTAACCTAAATTTTCTTTTGTGGATTTAAACAGTTTTCTTGAGGGGTAAGCTCGTACTTCCCAAGTGCTAGCTGATCGAATGAGGAAGAAGATGTTGGCCGGGTCTTGCTTTGCATCATGTCATTGGTCTTCTTGTGGCCTCTAAGCCCCTCGGCACCAGTGGGAGTTTGGTTGGTCGTTTTTTGATTGGCAATCTGCTCCACTGCACGCTGAAGAATCCACCGTATCTAAAGGCTTCGAGGAATCAGGGCGATGTTTCTCATCATACACGAGTAGCCTTCCACTGTTGGTGTGCCAGGTCCGTTGCTGGTTGCCCCTAGATGGGTAAGTGACTTTCCAAGCCGACTCCAAAGCCACATGTTGTCGAATGCGGGAATTACAGTGGAACATGAATCAGTCTTTTTTGGTCTTCGTTGTTTTCTTGGTGCTTCCAAAAACAAATAACATGTTTGTTCATCATGCCTTGGAAAACCACAGCCACAATTATTTTGGCCACAGATGAACAAGCGAATTGTATCAGAAGTCCTACGTAGGAGTTCAAATTTGCATATGTCCATTCTTGACCCTGCCCCTCAAAGCTGATGCGATACATTCCTTCAAGTATTAGTGGTGCATCCTATGCATCTTCTACATATCTCAGATTTCCATGTAATTATGCGTACAGCTCCTTCTCGAACCATATCTCCGGATCTCCCGACCATGAGCCGGCCCGAAAATCGCCCAAATCCACTTTCCAACGTTCAAACAAACCATTGTTGAGCTCTCCCTGCTACCTTTCTTGAGGCTCTCGTCAAGATCTCTCCTTTCTGAAGAGTTTTTCCTGGCTTGGCTGTGTGGCCGCCCTGGTCATCACCAGCATCACCTTCGTGTCGCGGTGGTGTTCAGGTTGCGGCGGATCGATTTGGAGAGAAGTATACTATATTATACTATCCCTAATATGGGAGTTGCCCAAGTGCAGCATCAATGAGTGGTTCTGTTGGGTTGCCCAACATGCACATCAACCATCCAACCAACAAGGAGTTTGGACAGGTGCTCAAAGGGACTGAAGCCTACTGACACCAAATCCCAAGATAAGGATGCTTGGAACTTGAGCCCGAAGTTGAGGTCACCCCAGCGCGGTTCACTCCCAATGACAGGTGGAATGTCCTGCTTCGAAAAGACAGATTTCAGAGACGGGAGATTGTTTGCTCCAAAGTGGGTTCAATTGATTCTTCAATTGATTCCAGTATTGCATGGTTTCAATGACCCACCAAAGTCTGAATTCAAGTCCAAACCTCATTATCAATGCTTGTGACACGGACGCCCTTCTGCTTTGCGCTCCGAGGTTGGTTGGAGATATTTGGACGAGTATATTGAAGACAGCTCGCCCACACCGACGCCCACACCCACGTTGATGAATTTGGCAGCAGCACTGCCTTTGCTGGCATTTTCCCTTAACTCAACTTGGGCGTTCATCCCGGTCTTGTGCACCTTGTCAGAGAAGCATGAGAAGCGCAGTCGCATGGATCAATTGATTTTCTTCAGCAATTTTCTCATCTTCGCGAACTACACAGTGCCTTTGTTTGCAAGACCGAAGCCATTTCCCTCACCTGAAACTAACTTTGCTCCCACCTCCAGAGGAAGCCATCAAACTAGCTGTAACTAGTTCCGCTTCCACCAGGTCCTTGCGGTGTGTGGCTACATGACCTTCGGCCAAGAAGTGAAAGCAAACATCATTGACTCTTTGGGCCCCTCGGCAAGGGGCGATTCTCATCGTTTTCGCCTTCGGCGAGGCGGTGCAGTGCAAGAGGCCTTTTTTTTCCCGTGGCCCTGCCTGTTTACTTAATTATGTAGGCGCCTACTTGCTTAAACAAGGGAGAAGTTCTCTCCTAGCTACTCAAGCTACTAGTATGGAAGCAGGATAGCTCACGCTTCTTCAGGGAAGCTCCCCCCGCCTCAGGGCGGAGGGCAGCTTCCTTGAAGAAGCGCTCGCACTAATCATATGATTTGGTTCCTAGATGTTTAGGATTGTTTAGGCAAACGTGGGGAGGATCACAAAGGATCACGAAGGGTCACGAACCATTCTGGCCGCAATGGCCAGCTGCTTTGTTTTCTGAGTGTTTCGATGATCTTCTCACGAGTCACGAATCGAGGACAAAAAGTGGAAGAATTTCTGGTGAAAGCCCATCAGATCACGTGCAAAGTCGAAGTTTGCCAGGTCAAGTTTGCAGTCCAAGTCGTCGGTGACGGACTGGTGGCCATTGAGTGGCAAGGTGTCTCCGAGGTGTGGTAGGTGACTCAGTACTGTCCATGCTACAGTACTCTAGAATACTCTCGAGACGACTACAGATTGACAAGTTATTTCCTCAACCTGTGGGCCCTGCTCGGAGCTCTCCAATATTCTCCAATAGAGTCTGACGAGTAGTCCAGTGGTGCCCCTGACAGGAAAGTCCAGGTTGGCAACATGTCTTCAGTTTCCTTATATACTCAAAAGGGCTCTCAGACCCAGCGACAGTAGTTTTGGGTGAGATTTCCCACAAGTTCGGCGCCTGCCTTTAGACTTGCTGCGTTTGTCCCCAAAGGGTTGTCATGGCCTTTCAGACATTGGAAATCGCCTGTTCAGGAATCTTTACTTCGCCCAACAGGTCGAGTTATTTTGTAACAATGTGTGCTGGGGGCTGGAGATTTCTTTTCAGAAGGTGACATGATTGGTGGGGATATGTGGGCATATGTCACTGGATTCCAGCGTGGGGGCAGCTCCGTTCCGATTTGAGGTTCCGAACCCGTCCGTTCCAGAGACTTGAGGTCACGTGCGCTGGGGCTCTTGGTGGATGTCTTGGGGAGTTTGTGGTGCCAAGGTGGTGCCTTGGAGGACACCTGGGACGAGGGCATAGGATCGCCTGATCCGAAAGATGGACAGGATGGACATCTGTGTCATAAGTGAAGACGACACAAGAGGACTGATTCCTTCACCGGGCTATTTGTTGCCTGATGTACCATGGTCAAAAGTCATCCTACCCTCACATCAAGGACATCCAAGGGCCCCCATGAGCCCTATCCAAAATGGATGACCATCCCTTTCAGCCATCCACAACCATGCATTTCGACAATGGCCCACATGACTGAACATTGCACCGCTGTGCCCGTGTGTGCGCATGCTCCAGTTTGCTGAGGGAGACTCGACGCGATCAAAAGACCCAACAATCATCTCCGTGGATAGATCGGATTCCGCAGATCCATCGACAAAAATCTCCACAGATGTTGATCTGTAAGATGTTGATCTCCACAGATCCATTGGATTCCTTTGGTTCGAAGATCCCTTCACTTCTCCGATCCTTCCGACTTACGGTCGTACCTATTCTCCGACGTTCGATTCTCACCGCTGAGTTCCTGTGCATACAGCTCGCCTTGGCCCTACCATTGCGCTTCTTCGTTGCCCGGAAGACCCTCCTGGAGTTTGTCGGTCGTAAGACGCCCAACGGACTGGAGAGCAGCACGGCGGAAGCTCCAAACGTGCGCACGTGCGGGTGTGGACTGTTTTTGCGCCGCAAGCAAAACGGACAGAAGAACATGGAGAAAGGTGTTTGAGGCTTAGTTTGTCATGTTCTTCAAGAATATGTCCACAAGTCTCACAAACTTACAGTAATTAGTGGAATATAGTGGAATGGAATGGAAGAAAGCTGTCCCTGACTGCTCAAGATCCCCACCAACTGCCTCAAGAACTTGCTGACTTTGTTTGGTCTGTCGGACTTGTTGACCGGGTCAAACCGCCAGAACTCGAAAACGGACATGGAAAAACAAACACTCATTCTGGCTCTGACGGTTTCTAGATGTTTCTATACTGTGAAGTCGCACTCTTCGGACTGGGAGGGATCCGAAGGATGCAAAGCTTGTGACTGGGAGTGTCCTTTTATAGCTTTTTGGTGCATCCAAGAGCACTGCTAAGCGGCGTTGCTTCAAAGTCTGCCAAGTCTATCTAAGTCTGGTCAGAATGAGCAGTAGCCAAAACTCCCCCTGCATGCACAGGTGCCTGTGTCATATTGGCGCGGGCAATCGAAACCCTGTGCTGTGTGGTTCTTAACATCAGTTGTGTAAGCAAGCACAAAATAAGCAAAGCCCTCAAGCAAGCAGTGCTGTGGCCAGTGCTACTGTAAGACCTGCGAAACCACGAGGGTGAACAATCCATGTGACACGGGCATAGACTAATAAAGGTTGAATCACACATTTAGGCCGAAGGGACATGCAATGATTCCACCAAAGCTGGATTCTGCGAGACCCCCGATCTTCACCGCTCAAATGTTCATTGCCTGCATGGACTTTCCCCAAGGAGCCTGCGTCGCTTTCTTCTTGGTCTCCTTGGCGACCTGCGTGGCCTTGCCCCAAGTCTCCCTGGCCACGGTTTTGGGCTATGTCTCCAGTGACTTGTTTCTCAGATGGTCCCACCGCGAAGTAGAAGGTTCCGATGAATCCATAATTAGCTAGGCCAGGACGCCAAATTGGTCGGCCAGGCATGAGATTTTTGGTTGAGTTGTTGAATTGTTGGGTGCAGAACTTTATCCAAGAGTAAGTGGTGTAATCCGCAGTTGCGGAAGCCTATCCTTCTTGTCCGTGCGGGGTACTGCCTGTTGGGCCTGTTGTCATGCAATTGTTGTTGGACAGTGTCCCCAGCTTTTCATGATTCGATCAAGACTTGTGAATTAAATGATTATCATGTCTCCCTAGGTGCATTGTCGGATTTTGATGGCTGAGGCATATGTGCGAGCATGATCATTTACATTCTGCCTGCTTCTATCGATCTGTATTTCCAACTTCCTGGTCGAGGTCGAAAATTCTCTTCGCTGGTGAGTTTGATTGCTGCTCGTTCTGCATTTTCAGGAGTTTGTCAAGGTTGTTTCAGTTCAATGTTCAACTAGAGAGCCTCGTCCTTCCTCGGGCATGTCAAAAAGGCACATGCAGAAAGCCCCCTTAACCCATATCAATCCTGAGATGAAAAGCTTGGGTCAAATGGTTGCCAATCTTGCAGCAGGCTGACAGGGCTGTAATGTTTGGAACTAACCAAACGATGTGACGACTATGTCACTACCTATGTCCTACTTTTGTTTCTATGTGAGAGGAAGACATAGTTAGCCTATTTGTTTGGACGGCAGACTTCTAGCATCTCCGAACCAATTCAAAGCAGATCAAGGCAGCTTGCCTTAAAAAGCTCTGGACACCTCAAATTCGCACAAACTCACCATCATCCCTCGAGGTGGGGCTGTTTGTCCTCTTCGGCGGTGTTTATGCCAATTACGCTGGGGTGGCCGTTGGCAGCTGACCAAGACGGCGGCGTGACCCTGCGGATTGCTTTGAAAAAGTGTCCTGCCGCTGCGTGAACGACATGGAGAGGCTGCTGTGGGAACGAGGGAGAACGAGGGTCTCGTTTCTTTGGGTAAGGAGCTTTTCAACTCTGTAAGCTGTGGGGCTTTTGAGATTTTTGAGTAGGAGTCTTGCCATTGAAACTTCACTGCGGGTCAAAAATATAAGGGGTTGCATGGTTGTTCTGTTGGCAGATCAACACCCAGTAGACTGCAGATGTGAGCTATTTGGTCCTCTACCAGGGCAATCGTGTCCAAAAACGATCCAACTTGGCTGGCTTTGGGATGATGCTGAGAAGGTGTTACGGGATGTCATGTAAAACTGCAGGTTTTGGGGCGTTGGGTTTTGCGTCACTTGAGCAATGAGTGTGTGTGAAACCTGGATTGATTGATCCTTTTGCCCACACTGGAGCAAAGAGTCACGGAACTGGCCAATTGCGCAGAAAGCGTTCAAAGGAGCTGGACACCCACAGAGACGTGGGGACTTCGCAGGAGCAAAGTTTTGATCCAGGCCACACCCAACTCAGCTCACGAATGTTCTCCGAGGCATGCGCGGCTTGGGATACTACCGAGATCCCAAGCAGGACCTGGGTGTCAAGGGCGTCGGGGCACCCAGACAGTGGAAGGAAGGGAAGCCTAAACAGACATAAACAGACAATATATATATATATTGAATTGTATTATAGGCATAAATTATGAGAGCTGCTTAAAAAGAAAAACCTGCTATTGGTGAGGGTCATGGCACCCTGCTTGACCCCCTGACAATGTGCGTGCGAGGTTTGGGGGCAAAAAGGTGTTAGCTTTAAGACAGACTCAGATGTTTGGAAGATCCGGATGTTGAATGATGTTGAGCAAAGGCCTTAGCTCGACCCCGGTAGAAAATGGGACAGAGACGTTGATCCAGAGCCACCAATTGAAGGATAGACCCTCAACCAGTTTGGTATTGCAAGCGTCCCTGTGATTCCCCTCAGTTCGATAAAATGTGTTTGGGCATGTTTTGGCGTGTGGAATATTCCCTGAAACTGATAGAGCACCCACCTGTTAGGCAACACGTTCATGGTGTTCAAACCTACCCTGGTCTACCCTTGTCACGTTTGCTTCAAGGTGGGGTAAACTGGGTAAACAATGTGTTCAATTCTTGAATGCGTTGTGGCTTCATGAGTCGATGAGTGTCCGACCGGTAGTTGATCGCCTCTAAACCGCCGGAAAGATCATTTGACTGTGGCAACTGCCCGGCCTGCCCTCTTAGGAAGTCAAGGAGGAGAAGAAGGCGAAGGTCAAGGAGGAGGACGAGAAGAAATGAGCCGAGCTGCGAGCTGCGCTGCTCGCCCACTGGTCGGTCCGTCGCTCGCGCTGGCGGAGATGCGTGTTTGGAAACAATGGATTTATTGGCAAAGAAGAAGAAGAAGACACCTGTTGGATCCTATTGGTTTATGCTGGTTTCTATTTTGTTCGATGTTATTCTTGTGAACATGGCAACATCAGTGACAAGTACCTTCCCTCTATTTTCGCTTCTCAGATGCCTGTGTTATCCTGTGCTCAGAGCGAGGGCGGAGAAGGAGAAAGATGCACGGAAGGTCCTGAGGGAAAGCGCTTTATATACTTGCTTTATTATGCACTATTACCATAGGTCGTACAGGTCCGTAGATAAAAGCTGAGTAGAGGTCACAGATTGCCGCAGTTCGATCACATCAGACTCATACAAAATACAAAAACATGTCGAAAAAGCCACAGATTTTGCCGACTGCCATAACTGAAGATGTGCCAATTCTAGGGTGTGGTATTCCTGAAGATTATATTGTTTGATATTGTACCCACTTGAATTGAAGGTCCGCTGCCCGTTGTCACTTTGTTGTCCATCTTCAATGGTTTCATTTGTTGTCCCAACGATGTTGTGTCGTTCAAAACTATCTCGGGCCCCATTGTGATGTTGGGAACATGTGGCAAACGTGGACGTTCCACTCTTGAAGTTCACATGTGTCTTGGACATGCTTGAACCATCTCCATTTGGTGCAGGAAATGTTTGTCCGAACCCCTTCATGTCAGTTCGGGTGTTCCGTTTTGACACGAACAAAAAGTGAGCCATTGCATAGCTGTGCCACAGCAACCCGCAGCATTTGGCGTGTGTTTGGCTTGAGCTTCCAAAGTCTTCACAGCGTCAAAACGTCCAGCCATTAGACTACTAGAGCAGTGAAGGAGCATGAGTTAGGCATATTCCTGACAATATCCTTGGCGCGTGGGTTTTTCAAGAGAGCCACGCTGGCGGCGGTGGCCAGAAGCCAGAAACCCAAGAACCACCAAGCTGAATCCAATTGATGCAACTGTACCAGACTACCCTCCCAGGTGCCATTCTTGACCACAGATTGAACAAAGAAAGCTCACACAGCACACGCAGAAAAGGCAGCACACTGGCTTTGCCCAAGCCTTTCTTGGCATTTCTTGACTAATCCACATCCCAAGAACTCGTTCCACATCGTTCCACGACGATCCCGGGTTTTGCGCAAAGAGAACAGACCGAACCTACTAGTGCAGCCCTTCACATCGGGTCACATCTAGACCCTGTTCCGAAGGAATGTCACTTGGACCCTGTGATTTCACTTCAGCACCAGTGGGACCCCGTGAAAAACACAGTTACACGGACACAGTTACACAGTTGGAATGCGTGCGGTGGGCTGATATGGGCTGATGGCAGTAAGGCGTGATGTATGGAGATCTTAGAGCAGTCGACAGGTTGCACCGGAAGGAACTTGTTCTATGAACAACCAGCAATGTCCCAACGGTTCTTGGTCAAGTCAACAGTTCTTGGTGGCGTGTTCTTTGGTCCTTTGGTCACAGTTCCATTTGTGCTAGTGGCAAATGGTGGTTCCTAGGCAGTAACGATGGCCTTCCATCATGATTGGAAGAGCCAAAGATTGTTGGTGAAGGAAGAAAGACAATGGAGAAAGAGGTCCTACCTCACTCTGTCTCGAGTGTGATTGGGGTTGTCCAGTCTTGATTGGATCTGTTTTCCCAGAGTAGCAAGACTTAGTAGGTTGGGGCCCAGATAGATTTAAAGGGTCCACCTCTTTGGTAAAGGGGATTCTCCATGTCACGGAAGAAGCTGAACCACAACATACCTTGGCATCCATTCCTAAGGAAGATTGCTTTGGAGTAGCTATAGAACTTGCTTTCACATATTGAATGCATATCCATTAAGTTAGGCCATTTGTTTCGATGGATTCATTGGTCCATTTGTGAGGCCGCCAGTTGGAGCCTGTCCGTCTCCATGGACATGCTTGTTCGACGCAAGGCGTGGGAACGCCCGGGAGACGAGTGGAGCATAAGTCAGTTGTGTTAAGACCAAGACCTTGGACTTTTGATGCGATGCTTCAACGCTCAGACAGAAAAAATCATACGGTACGGTAAGTGTATTTGTCTCGAATGGCTTGATCATTTGATCATCTCAACTGTGGCTGACCGCATCGCAGGGCCCCTCGGTCTCCTCGGTTGCCGCCTTGCCGTGGCGCTGCATCGATCTCCGCCCGGCGCGCCACGTGGTCCGCGCAGTCCGCGCGGCGCTCCCGGCGCTTGCAACGCCGCGAGAGAACGAGGACGGGAGCCGCCAGCCCCAGGAGGGCTGGGGTGGATGTCAGAGGTACTCACAGCAGTTGCATGCACCGGAAAAAGTGAGCCTATGCGAGCCTAACAAGTGACATCAGGCTTTTGCTGTGGGTGTGGCTGCGGAGCTGTGAGATATAGAAGTTTTGCCTGTTTTCCGTCAAGAGTGGGCTACGGGACACCTCGAGCGTTTGGTCAAACAATAGTCTTGCAAGCAGTCTTACCGTGACTTGGAACTGCGACGTCCAAAGTTTCAAAGGGGCAGTATATGCGCTGCATACAAGTAGTGGTCTTGCGCTGCATAGGTCGCTTCACTTGCAATGGACGGAAAAAGGATGAGCCACGTGAATCATGACGTAAGCTTCCTACCTGATTCTGTGGAAGGGCATGGAGGGCCCATTGCTGGACATGCCTGTTTTTGGTTTGTAAGAGGGTGCTGTATCAACTCTTGTGATCCACTTTGCTCAAAATTATGGTGAAACGGAAGAATTCGCTTTGTTCAAGCCACTGCTGTAAGAGGCTCCTCCTGGCCTTGGCCTTCTGTGCGGCTCTGGTCACCTGGGCTGTGCACCTGCTGGATGAGCATCGTGCACGACGGTGGCTGCGGCATTGGCATCGATGGTGGCGGCACCATAGGCTCAGCAGCTTAAAGAGTCATGTTGGTGCTCCAACCACAACCAACCCAGCTCACCCTGATATATCCTGAAATGCAGCTTATGATTTATTTATGTGCCATCCCACTGACTCAGCGGCTTTGCCGGATCCTCATGCTTTCCCGGGTTTCTCAGTGTGTTTGCGCCTCCCGTCCCATGCTCAGTTCGTGTGCCATCGCATGCTTCGACTGCAGCAGGTCCTGGTTCACCAACGAGCGCCTCGCCATCCTCGGCGCGCTGCTGCTGGCGCTGCTCAGCGCTCCGCAGCGCGCGGAGCGACGACGCCAGCAGCTGCGCCGCAGCGGCCGCAGCAGAGGAGCAGCTGCACGTACGCCCACATCCGAGAGGCTGCGTGGGAAGGGGTCAGATGCGCTAACAGGTTGATAGGTTGATAGTGATTGGTGGCTCACAGGCTGCTTGGATTTGGTTGGCTGGTTGATTTAGTTTGGTGCTCTGTAGGTTCATGTTGGCTGGATTGATTGGTCGGTTGGTTTGCTTCGTCGCCTAAATGAGTGTTTGAGTTCCTTAGACATGGGTTTCTTATGGTTTCTTCATGTCTCTTCGGTTCTTTCCTTTTCTTCCCAGGCGTTCTTCCCGGGTCACCCCAGTCTCCGCTGTGAGTGCGCGGGAAGATGCCTTGGAGCAGCTGCATCGAACCCTCCAAGAGGCGGTGGGGTCGGCGACGCACGGCATCGTCTCATGAGGGTCGGTCACTGTGACGCGATGCGTGGGTTCGGGGTTCCAGGTTCGGGTTTGACTCCAAGTACAGTTAAGTTAGGCAAATGAGGCAGATTACTTGGAGCAGAGCATCAGGAAAAGGGCGCAAGAAGCTGGAGCACTTGCGAAGAAGCAAGCAAACCGGAGAGGTTCCAACATCTACCGCAACTTGGGGTGATTCTTGCGGCACCCGAGCCCACCCGGCTCCAGTTACCCAGGGCGATGCCGTGCGCGCCGCGATCCTCATTGAGACCTGGGGTCAAGGCGGGTCCGTCACGGACGTCCGGTCGTAGTCCGGGAGACTTCAAGGAAGCTGGAGTAGAAATGAAATTGGAAGGTTACGGAAACAGGCTTGATATTACATAAGTTTATTACACAATCGATTTAGATATACATATATAATCATATATATATTATATTATAAGGTGTTACTTGGTTTTACCATATACTGTATCTTCTGTTGAGACATTCACCGGGTCAGTGAGGGCCCCATCACCAGACAGTTCTCGGCCGGTGTTTTCCCACATGTTTGGCAGGGTCATCAATGGATCCATTGCAGCGCCCGGAGTTGCAGATCCTCTTGGAGGAGGATGGGCAAAGTGCCTGGATAGATGGAAGTGATTCCGTGGCTCAGGGTGACAAGACGCAGAGGAAATGACGAAAAGACCCTGATCAGTATCTCGATTCTAGATGCATAGATAGGCACATCCATGCAAGTCTCCAAGTATTGTGGCTGATGTTCCTGGGTCCAAAACACAATCTAGATCCAGCTATGTTGTCCAACTAACGAACCAACAAACCTACACAAGCCATAAAATCGAGAGAGCCTATCTCAACTACAGCAGCATGAGATGACCACCAGACCATCCCAGACCATCCTGGTGCAGGCGGCCCGGCGGGCACCAGAGCTGTTGCCCTGCCTGGCCAACGAACTGGAACAGCGAGGACGGTTAGTCGAGGTTCGGTGGTCGATTCGTCGAGGGCATGGGGTCGGTCGTGGCTGACTTGAAGGCCAACCCAGGAAAAGTGGATTATATTACAATATGATATACCTGCAAAACCTTTTTGGGGATAAGAACAAGTGGAAACTAAGGTGAAACGATACTTTTCAAGGAAACCGAGAACGTCAGAAAGGGGTTCCTTGTTTGTCTTGGAGTCTTTTTGGGCCAGGTACTCCACTCGTCGATGCATGTGGCTGGGACCTAGAGGGAGGTCAAGCCAGTTTGCAGGATGGTTTTGACCCTCACGCCCTTCTACAGTAATTATTTTGCAGTTAGAAATAGTGTAATTAGTTGGTCTGAACTTGAGCTACATCTGCACTGGTCCCTGAAAACCCTCATTGCAAGGGAATGCGATATCCAAACATTATTGCCCAAGCATACCAAATGGATCCAAATGAACCCAAATGGCTCATCCATTGAAACTCTTTTCCTCCACGAGTCGTGGACGGTCACAACTTCCATCGCCGAATGCAGCGGGACCACCGAGCCATGAAGCCTGCGAATGACCAACGCTCGACGACTCCGCTCGGCACGACTTCGCTCGGCTCCTCCCGATGGGCCGAAATGGAGCTCGGCTAAAAAAGCAATCGCCCGCAACATCTCGCCTTACGTTTGTGATGTCGCTGTGTTACGCAGTTTTGCGCGGCCTCGGTGGACAGTTTGTGTGCGCTGGTGAGCAGGATGGTTTCTGTGTCCAGAAGGCTTGGTGTCACATGTTTGCATCTAGCCTGTGGGATGGTCTGGCGAAATTAAAATTACATCTTCGATGCTGCTGCGCAAGGCGGTTTGACAGGAACATAGCGGAACAGACTCCATGCGTCGAAGTGTGATGAAAGATATGAAAAGTAGTATATAGTCGTGCATGATCGCTCATGATTCATGATCGTGAACGCTTCCTTCGTGCATGGCTGATGGTTTAAGCAGATTGAGATTGTAGATGATCATAAACATTTGCGTCCATGTGATCGCCGAGTCCTTGTCTCACTTCCCATGCGGAAGACCATTCCAGATGGAGCGAACCATCCTAGTTCCCCTTCAAGCATGTAACGTACCCTGCGAAACAAGATGAGAGTGAAATATTGTAGCGTGTGTACTCTTCGATCTCGAACCTGCGGAGGAGGGTGTTGGACTCAGGGACGAGGTCCATGTCCTGCTGTGCTTCTTCGTTTATGAGTATGTCAATGTTTTCCAAGATGATCCTGAATGTGACGTCTAAGACGATGGTAAAGATGATATGACGCTCAAAGGCTGGCCAACTTGCTCGCAAAAAGCAAACCCAATATATTCCAATAATGTTCATAAGCATTTCAGACGTTTGTCGTGTTTATTGAAAGTTCCTATGGATAGTCGCAACAAGCTATAACCCGTCATGAGCTTTTCTTCACTAGTGAGGAACATGTTCGACACGACCTGGAAAACGACGCATCATGTTCCATACAATTAGCGGGCAAAATTTTCCATACGGGAACCTAAAAGAGTATTTCAAAAAGATGTATTAACACGTTAAATAATATGTCTATATTTTAGTGACAATGAGATTTTCCTATATAAGTTTCTTGAACTTATGAAAAGTTTACCAGAAAGTTTGGAAGTATTTACTTACTTACGCAACCACACGAGTCCACCTCGTTGCTGTCATCAAAGTTTTGAGACAGACTTATCTTGAAGTGTTTTTTGCAAGCTTATAGGATCTCAAATTCAACAGAAATAGAGTGGCGATGCAGAAAGGCCAGAGTTTCCCCAGCTAGTCTGCGCCACACCGTGTGGAAACCCTTCCAGCCCGCTCGCTCCTTGCGTTGACGAGTGGCAGGAGTTTCCTTGGACTGGTCGGTGACGAACGACTGCCGCGCCAACTTCGGGCGCTACGCGTTGGATTCGGCGCTGGAAGTCCTTGTGAAGGCGGGGAGGGCGAGCATATCCGAGCGTCATTGGACGAGGGACATCAGGGATGAGGGGTGCTAGGGGAAAGGGATCTGCCAATTTCTAAGAGGGTCCTTCTACAGTCAGTAGTTCTACGCGTTTGTTGCGCAAGTATATTTGTATCTATGGGAAACATGCAGAAACATGTGGTGAAACATGTGGAGAATCAGGAGGATTTGCAGAGATTGAAGAGCTGAAACAGTGACTTATAATACATACGAGAGGTTTCAGCAGTGGCCTGTCAAGAAGATCACATCTAAGAACACGGGCTTAAACAACGGCGTAGTATCCCGATCGCAGTTTTGTTGGATTTGTTGGAAAACTACCAAGAAGGGGGCCGTTCTGGTGCGTGCTTTTCATTTGGTCCGACCAAAGACTTTTGTCCTTTGCTGAGGAGACCCGCAACGAGCAGGTGGCCTTGTCCTTGCTGAGCATTGGCCAAGGCGCGGTTGCAGATGACAGCCCAACCAGGAGATTATCAGAAAAGTACTGGTTTATCAGCCCAGAAAGGTTTGGTTCACATATTGAGGATGTCTTCCGGGCGACTTCATCCGACGAAAGTGTGCACAAACATCACAGCTACATGCTGCTGGCAATGCACGGACACCTGCTCCTTACAACAAACTGTGTCCCAAAAGACATCGTCTTTGGAAGACAACGTCCCTGTGTCCCTTTGCAAGGTTTGACCAGATCTCTTACGCCCCCGCAATTAGAAGAAATTTGCCAAGCATTTGTGGACCATCAACCAGCCACAGCTGCGTCCGACTATGCGCAGCAACTGGGTGTTGTAGCCAGGCAGCGGTCAAGGTGACACCTCTCAACTGTTTCTTGGCTGACCTACTCGGGCGATTTCGACGGACCTACGAGTTTTTGCTTTGCTGATCCGGTGGAGTGAAACAAAAGGCGAGAAGCGACTTTCACCAAACTGACTCTCAGGCAGAAATGCGACTCTCTGGTGATATGTGTTTCTCCAGCGCCAGAGCAACAGTTTCGGCAGCAGAGGCCGCTGACTCTATAAGCGTCGATGGACCATCAGCCAACAAAACTAACATAATGTACTGAGAATGGTCATTGATGGAGGGCCAAGTGGGAAACCGGAAATGAGAATCTTGAAGTATCCAATGTTCAGAACCGGTGAGCTAGAATCAACCAAAAAATGACTGGAGAGCCCGAAAAGGACATGGGTCACGGGGAAGACGATACAAAGGTCTTTAGGTGGTAGCCATGTCAATTCTCGAGCTTTTGACTAGTGTGGGTTCCCGTTCCCAAGTTGTCCCATTCACCAGTCATAGAAACTGAATTTGGACTAGTGCCGAGTGGAAGAAAATGTTCATCTACAAAGCAATGGCACACGGAGCAACGCTAGAGGATGATTATTCCAAAACCGGAAATCTTGCAGCAAGGGTACGTCCTGGTGGACACCTCCCCCTCGGAGTCTCCTCATCCCTGAGGGATGCAGATCCGCTGATGCGTGCAGCAGCGGCGCAGGGCATGACGAGGCAGTGGTGGGGAGGTTGCGGTAAGGGATGACGTTCACCAATCTCTTGTTTTACTTGGGGCTGGCCTGATGTGGTTTGATCCACCCAAACAGACGAAAACGTTTTCCTGTGGGCACCTCGCAATCGAGAGAGACACAGAGTGTACCAGCACTGAGAAGAGAAAGAGACCTTAGGAACATCCGAATTTCTGGAAAGACACCTACTGGTCGAATGTTTGTTGCATGACTAGCATTGACTACCACCTGGATAAGCCGCCTTATGGCCTATGGTGTTCCACCTTGGAACGCTTGGAGTTGTTGAAGCTAAAGCGGCTACCAGGGGCAGATGTCACAGCCTCCCCCACTTCGCCGTTCGACCGGGTCCCGAGCGGCGAGACGTAGGTTGGTTGAGCGACTGGTGAAGGATTGTGGCGCCTCAGTCAACTCCAAGGAACGGCCAGAGGTGTTGAAGACATGGGTAACTAGGGTATACATAGGGTATACATGGGTTGGGTGTGCTATGATGTATGATGTGGCATGGATCTTTGAGTGCTTTTAGTTTCTTGGCTTTAAGGTAAATGAGGTAGATGATTTGGTCACGTCATTATTTTTGGTATATTTCCAGAATTCCCAAGCTCCTCCTTGCATAGCCTTTTTCCTGGAGATTCTCAGCTCCACAAAGGACCCTCGCTTTGGCAGCACAGCTTTGGACCGTGCAGTAGATGCTGGGAAGGCTGGAAATGGCTGGGAGGATTTGCGTTCCAGGGGAGATGAATTCCAGCATTTCAGGGCTTTGGGAGTCGTTCTAGGAATTGGTGCGTAAAAGGTTCTGTGGGTGCTAACAGCAGGGCCAGTGAAAGTCAGGCTTTGCTTGGGGTATTGCAGATTGCTCCCAAGAACGTTGAACTGACCATGTGATGCAGAGGTTCTAGCTGGCCCATTGGACACTTGGTTGGCTGTGAGGATTTGCTGTAGATTTGTAGAAGAATTCAGCTCTCCCGTCACTCCAAATCATTTGTCAGAGGCCACACTCAGATCTCTTCGCATTTCAGTCATGTTTGCACTTTGGTTTTGACCAGGCCAGTGCATCTCAGGTGGTGGGTGAGAAACAAGATGGAGCCCACGAGCCCGAATGCAACCACGTATGTCGATCTACTGTGTACAGAAAGAGATACAGCCGGTAAAACCCTTTTTTCACGCTCCGGCTCGGTGCTGGACATCGTGTGCCGGGGACTCCACCACCAAGGCAGCATGTGCTGGGGACTTCACCACCAAGCTCCCTAGCATTCATGAAGGGTCTAGTTTTCGTTTTGCATTCAAATCAAGCACTGGCGTAAAGGTTGTGGCAGATCCACATCACGAAAGAAACAATGGCATTGTCCCGCACCGTGTGGACATCGAGTCTTATGCGCTATCCTATAAAAATCATCCAGCGCCGGGGGCTCCACCACGAAGGCAGCCTGGGCTGGGGATTGTCAACATCTTAAAAATCGAAGACAATCCAAATACGGTTTCTTCATGGGTGTCTGGGCACAGCTCCAGCATGCTGTATCTCCTCGGCATGCAACTTGGCCGCTTGCTCCGCATCCATCTCCAAGGCAAAGGTTCTTGACGCAACCAATGCGAGAGTCTTTTCAGACACAGCTCGGACGCTGCCTGGGCTTGCCATCCCCCATGTTGTAGAGAAACATATCCGTCTCGAAGACTTGCTTGTCGGGGTCGCAGAGCGAAATGAAATCACTTCAGAGTGTCGAACCAATACAGCACCGTCGAAAATCTCTGGCTTGGGTTGGTCCTTAGCTGCAATCACCATAGTGATCTGCTCAGGTGTACTCTTCGTCGGCTTGTGGCGCAAGCCCACTGGAGTCTTTTCAAAGTCATGCAGAGAAGCTATCGGTAAGATGTGCCCCATCTGCGCTTGCATCGTTTAAGCTCTCTTCTCTCTAATTACAAAAAGATGCTATTTCTCACCTCTCCTCACCTCCTCACTAATCACCTCTCACTTCTTTACACATGAGACTTGAAAATATACCCGTTTGTCAATTTCATCTCGTCTGCCTCGCTTCCCTGGAAGACATATGACACTGCCGGTCGTCCATCTGTGTTCCACGGCAATAACAACCCAGGACTTCAAAGTTGGCCACCGTGGTAGCTCCATACGTAGTCGCACGTTGAGATCCGAGAACGGTAAGCTCCAAACATTTCACACGATACCACCAATCATGCCGCTCACCAGCGACACACCGCGTTTGCACCAGCATGTTTCGCGCTCCCCAGTGGCACGGCGCCACGCAAACGCACTTCCCACCCAGGCCGCGCAAATCCCAATGGCACTGCAACATCACGAACGTAATTTCGCCGCACGGTCTGCCCATACACTGGAAGCATATCACATGATACCGCCAATCATCCCGCTCACCAGCGACACGCCGCATTTACACCACCATGTTTCGCGCTCCCCAGTGGCGCGGCGCCACGCACACACACTTCCCACCCAGGCCGCGCAAATCCTAATGGCACGGCGACATCAAGAACGTAATTTCGCCACACGGTCTGTCCACACACTAGAAGCAAACATATCACACGATTCCACCAATCATCCGCATGTTTCGCGCTCCTCAGTGGCACGGCGCCACGCAAACACACTTCCCACCAAGGCCGCGCAAATCCCAATGGCACTGCGACATCACGAACGTAATTTCGCCACACGGTCTGCCCATACACTAGAAGCAAAAACCTATCACGTGATACCACCAATCATCCCGCTCACCAGCGACACGCCGCGTTTACACCAGCATGTTTCGCGCTCCCCAGTGGCACGGCGCCACGCAAACGCACTTCCCACCAAGGCCGCGCAACTCCCAATGGCACTGCGACGTCGCGAACGTAATTTCGCCACATGGTCTGCCCATACACTACAAGCGTTTCGTATGAAACGTCCTCCAAAAGTCATGCGTACAGTCTCCAAAACGAGCGTTTCGTAGGAGACTTCCTCCAAAAGTCATGCTTCGAGCCTGCAAGACGAGCGTTTCGTACGAGACTTCCTCCAAAAGTCACGCGTCAAGTCTCCAAAACAAGCGTTTCGTACGAGATTTCCTCCAAAAGTCACGCGTCAAGTCTCCAAAACAAGCGTTTCGTAGGAGACCCCCCCTCCAAAAGTCACACGTCAAGTCTCCAAAACGAGGGTTTCGCATGAGATTTCCTCATAAGTCACACGCCAAGTCTACAAAACGAGCGTTTCGCACGAGACTTCCTCAAAAACTCACGTCACATGAAAGTCTGCAAAACGAGACTTCCTCCCAAAGTCAAGCGGAAACACCCATCGGAGCACACACATCACGCAGCCCTGCCAGCAGTTTCGCGATTCCAGCCCCTCCAAACAACACCCGCTCACACGCCAATCCCAATGTCACAGCGACACTCACCTCTACCGCAACTCACGACCTCATGATTCCCTGCGCCTGCCGCGAATCTTTCCGCGTCCACGCGTCTAACGCGCACAAAGTACTGCGCCTGCCACGAAATGTCACCTCCGTCACACCTCGCAACCTCACGATTCCCTGCGCCTGCCACGAAACTTGCACGTCCGCACCTCAAAACCCGCACAAAGAACTGCGCCTGCCACGAAAAGTTACAATATCTTTTCATGTGAGCTTCAACAAAATTTGCACCACACCACACGCTGGAATGATTTCGACCCGTTCTGAGCACACTCCCATCCACCAAAATTGCCATTTCAGCTGAGACTTGTCACGAAAACAGAGCTTCGATGCGACATCCTGAAACGCAAATGCCACATTCAACACCCCAAAAACATCCTTGAAAACTGCGGATCTCACAAAACGCTGCCTGGGCAGTGAAATCATCCTCCATACTTCAACATCTTACATTTCCACACGTTTCCACGCTATTTCACACGAATCTGACATGTCACGTTTGCGTCCGAAACCCTCTCCAAAAGCTTCCCCAATGGCAGCGCCTCAGCGCCCTACTGCGAACGGTGGCGGACGGTTGCGGAAGCAGAAACAACGCGTCGCGAACAAGGCTCTACCCCCAGACCCCAGAGTTAAACGAGAACCCTTTGCTATGCACTCGGGAAAAAGCCAAATGGCGGAACGTGGGCGAAGACCTTGGTCACAACCGCATGACCGGTCATGCCATGAGTCGTTCCGACTTGTTGAGTTGGCTTCAAGTTTCAGGAGCAGACCGCCTTGAAACTCCTTCAGTTGGGCGCTGATCCCTTTGCAGGACGAGGGGCCACTTGTCCACAACCGAGCGATGCGAAGAATGGCGAAGGACAGCTGCGAGGAGCATCACTCGGAAGAGTTGGGGTCTATGGGCCTAGGATTTTTGCAGGGCTGGAAGTGTTGATTGATCAAGTTGGATGCTTCTTTGAGTTCACGTTTGGGGGGCTCAACTGCACTGCACTGTCTTCACGCAAGGGCTGTTTGGTTTGCGCTTGCAACATCCATTTCTCAAGATCAAGTTTCTTTAGAAGGGATCAATAAATTCAGCACTTTTTTGACCAAAGGCGGCCAACAAAAACATGGGAGTCACAATGTTTGATCCGTTTTTATTCTTGCATATCCCACATTCTCACATGTTGTTTTTATTGTTGTGTTGGTTGCAAACACACTGGATAATCGCATGAGGTGGTTTGTTCATGTGACATGTGTGTTTTGTGTTTTGTCTTGGGTAATCGCCACAGCAATTGACCCACGTGCTCTCACATCCCAAATCCGACTTGAAGAGTCAATCCCAGCTGGCTCGTTGTCGCTCCAAAGAAGTTACCCCAAACAAGATCAGCATTGCTGAAAGTCCCCATCTGACTTGAGCCAGCTGAGGTGACGTTGGCAGTGTGCAAAGGTCAAGGTACTTGCAAGAGTTACCATGTTATCAACAAAACACCCAGTCTTGAGCGGTTTATCCGCGTAATTGCCAGGGTGTTGTCGTTTTTTGTGCTCGAAATCCCCGCTAAAACAGTGGATGGGTCGTGAGGAGCGCGACGCCACATCCGCAAATTCAAGACCAAAACACCCGGCTTTTGTCCTAGTCATTCATGGCTATGGATTTAAGCATCATTTATACAAATAATGCAATATACATGTAGTTATATATGCATGTATAATCATGTATATATTATATGGCTTCAACTGGAAAAGGATCACCGCTCTCCCGGACCGTCTCCCGGACGTCGATGTTCCACTCGGCCGAGTGCTGGACCGGAGTCTCTTCGCATCGACGTCCGGCCAACGCTGAGGTGGGATACATCTTGGCCCGCGCGGGGCCGGAGGCTGGGTCAAGGAATGAACGAAGTCAAAGTAACGAGAGGGAGGATATGCCAACTGGTTGCTGATGTGAGTTGTTCATGGTTTGTTGGATGTGAGTTGAAGAGAGGTTTGGTTAAACATGAGAGGAGCATGTCTTGTGTTTTGTTCGCAAGGAAGGTACAACTCCCATTACTTTTGTGATTCTCAAGAAATGATGTCGCCCTGCGGCCGGCAGAGAGTTGAGTATAATATATTCTTGCCGCCTGAAATCTCATGCACTTCACATGGGGATGCGGGTTGAAACATTTGTTTGTAAGCAGTGATTTGGAGGAGACGGCTTCAAGAGAAACTCATAGTCTAGGGAGTTTCCTTGTGGGGACGAGATCCCTCAATATTCGGTGCCAGGCACTTTTTGTACTGTTTCGACCAACTTTCTGAGGATGTTCGTCGAAACTTCCTGAGGATGTAGGTCATGTGCACAAAAGCAAAGACCTGAGCACCTTTTGCCATTTACCTGTATCTAAGTATTCCGAGTCCACTCTGTCTCTGTGTTGGCAATCACGTGCAACTATATATAACGCATTCATGTATTATAGTTGCATACTATACTTACATATTTATTATAGTCCACTCTATCATGTATCAGATTTGACCTTTTGTGACATATTTGTCTCAATCACATTTGCAAATCGATTAGTGACCCATCGTCCACCCACTCTCAGCCCACCCAAAGCCCCCGACTCGAAAGCGCTGTGAGAACCATCCCTCTTTATCTAAAAGGTAAAACACTACAGGGTGATTTACTATCATACTTACAATGGATATTACAAGTATACATTGTGGTGGTTTACATGGATAGGACCTACTATGCACATCCAACGAACTCGACCAAACTCGTTCCACCCTGCCAGGTGCGAGCCCAGCTCCCGACCACGAGCGTCGCTCGGGAGGAGGTCCCAACGGACCTGTCTGAGGTGCCTAGGGACTTTGGTGACTGGTCCGGTGGGGACTTTGGGTCACGGAGGGTCACAGACGGCTATTTTGTAGTGGTTTCTGCTTGACATCTGATGTTCGGTATACAAGGGTATAAATAGATTTGTGGTGCTTTCGAGTGGTTCAGTTTTGATTCAGTTTCAAGGGGATGCTTGTGTTGTTCTCCTTTTGTTCAATGCTGTGCTTGCCTGGTTGTTTTTTGCACCCCAGTCTTGCAGTTTGAGGGTTCAGACTGCGTCAACCAAACATGTGGAGCCAACGGACGCAGCGGCTCCCAGGCCGACTTTGAGCAGCTCCGACAGCGGCTCCCAAAGATCTCGGAGCGCGGACCGCGCGTTCAGCGTGCTGCGCGGTGATTTCAGTGATTCCACCGTTTTTTGGAGGGACGCGTTTCTGTAGATCAGAAAGGTCACATGAGACAGGCTGTCAATCTCAAGAATATTTGAGCGTATGGGACCATCTATCTATCCAAGTTCCACTGTTTGGAATGTGGGAAGCCAATGGTTGCTGTTCACTGCGGTAATCATGCTCGTGACATGGCAGCAAGCGTTGAAGGATTAGCCATTTGTTCAATACATACTGTTGCTTCCCCACCCAGGATCCGAGCCAAGAATGATTGTTACAGATTGTTGCGATCTTGGGGGGGGGCCCTTAGCGAGTTTCACTGTTGGGCTGACAACTCAATCAGTATCCGATTTTTGCCGGTTGCAGTTGTTCCATGTTGGTCCATCGAACCTCCTGCCGTAGCACAAACTCACAAGACAAGCTATAGGGCAATCAGTAGACAGAGTGTTCACATGAAAGCGGTAAACCAGATATAGTTACCGATTGTAACTTGTTTAGATATATTAATATGTTTAGATTTGTTTCTATATGGTTCTATGATTTTCTATGGTCATAATGTCAATGTATTCCTGAAGTGCCTCAGCTCTCCCCCATCCAGTTAGCTCGGATATTGACAGCTCGGTAGCCGCCCGCTCTGATCCATGAAAAATGATTTTTCTTGGTTGCTAGGAGCGCATGGTGCTGCAAGAGCTCCAAAGCAAGAGGCGCGAAAAGCGGATTGAGAACTCGATCGCGAGCATAGCGGAGCGAGACGCCTTTGCACAGGTCCGAGGACGGGATCCCCAAGTCTAGCTGTTGAGGACTACGACTAGGTCAGCTACGGGGTTCTACCACCTATATAATTACTCAGTAAACTTCAGCTTGAGTAGACCTAATGATGTGTTTCTGCTGTGTTTTTGCGCAGAAATTGGGGCCTAAAGGAATGGTTGATCGGGGTTGATCCAGCTCGCTTGAGAGTTTTCTTTGCACTTGATACACGCTTCGTGTAGTGAAAGCCGTCAGAACACCGCCACGTTCGTCCCACCGGTGAAAGGAACTCATCGTCGGTGGGTCGTTGGCTTCGAGTGATAGGGTCCATCGATGTTCGAGCACTGGTCATGGCTTCACCGAAGGTCACCTGACCGGGGATCAAACAGAGATCCAACGATGGAGGCTCTCCAAAGTGCAGCTGGCACAACTCTTGCAGGAAGCCGCCAGGCAGGGGGGGTGGTCAAGGAGGTGGCATAAAACAACTCGGCAGTGAAAAGGTTGATGAGGTTGATAGAAAAGGTCCAAGAGGTTCAGATCCATTGGCGTTTGACCTTTTGAACATGGTTTTGGGTCATCTTTGGCCATTTGAGCCGCTGTGCTTTGTCCCATTGGATGGAGACAGCTAGTTGCCCACACTGAGGTGTTGGAGATCCGTTAGCCTCTCCAACAAACCGGAACACGTGTCCTTCTGATGAACCCAAGTGCCTTCTGGGGCACGTAATGAGACGGTTGCATTGAGGCCAAGAAAAAGCACTTGTTTTGTTGTATGGAGGTGTTGTTCTGTTGGCACTGAATTGCACATCACGCATTTGTGGTTGAGTTTGTATACGTGCGCGCGCCGTCCCCTTTGTATCTAGGGTCCACCAAGACAGCTACCATGAGCAGCCAAAACAACTGAGCATTGCAGAGGGTCAATGAGTTGGACTCACATGGCGTGACTGAGCAGCCAGCTCTTCATCAGACAAAGTGTTTTCAGAACCCGCCATCCAACGTGTTACTGGACAAATAGACATTGGAGTTGACTCGGTTTGGTGACTTGCCATTGCTCAGTTGGCCCTGGAGTCTTGATTGTCTTCCCTAAAAAGGTGGCGTCCAGTCAGCAGGCAAAAGTCAGGAAAGTCATTGACTACAATTACAACTTGCATCAGTGACACCAGATATATATATATAATTGAATATGCCAATGACACCGTATATAATTATTTTGAATAGAAAAGCCAACTGCCCTAGGCACAGTCATGGTTCCCCAACTCACCCGTTTCCCCTCCATTGGGCTTTTGATATCTTCGTTCTTCAAGAGTGGAGAAGTTGATCAAAACTGTTTCAAGAAACTTGAAAACCTGTTGTCCCAAACACTTGTGATTCCTTGTGTGTTTCCCAAAACTTGTAATGGAATCTTGCATCATATTGCCCCACCATGAACCCAATCTCCTAAAACCTAACCCTCGAGGCTTGGCTTTCGACCTCGGCTGCTGGAACACCTCTGCGAGGGCTTAGAGCGTCAACAGGTGCCCTTGAACTGGGATCAGGCACGGACCGACGGCTAGACCCATGTCCATCCGGTGGAACCGGAACCGGATCCGGACCCAAGACTCCAGAGTTGATTGGGGATTGGTTGCTGGATATTATCCATGTGTCTTTTTCTGTGTTACAAAGCCTAGCCGAGAACCACCAAGGGAAAAGAACCGTTGCATTTGCAGTTGCATCTCTATCATGCATACTGGTATCACTAATTATAGGGAGTAGGCTGCACTCATGACCATGGCCCGTGTTTTCACTGTTCTTTCCGTGTCTCGCCAGGCCAGTGTTTTGGACGCGGCCTTTGCTCGAAGGCCTTTGGATGCAGCCTTGGAGACTGCGGTGGAGGCGTTGAACGAACGCCACGAGTGGGGGACGGGGAAACTGCACCGGAACAAGCTTAGACTTACTTACAGTATATAGATCCCTTTTGTTGGTTCAAAGCAGTCGCTTGGCTTTTTCTTGGAACCACATGCGTTACATAATGTGGATCATGTTTTTCTGAACAACGCCATAGGCATCGCATGGCATCGCCACAAGTGAATCCGGGCTGCTAGGAGAATCCGGACGCCCGGGCCGCAGTGTGGCTGCTGGACGAGGGCATCAAAAACTCCAACGGAAGGCAGGAACTGTTGGATATCTTTGGGTAGGTTGGGAGACAAGAGAGTCTGTTTCCAATGAAACAATGAGACCACTTTCTGGGGCCAGTGCTACTTTGTGCTCGGTCAACCAGGACTTGTCAAGCTTCAAAATCAATGGCGCCCAGATCAACCACCAGTCTCCAGGCACTCCAGGTGCGTTGTTTCTTCCTTTTTCGTGGTGTTACCAGCGACCGCGCATGGATCTTTGCACCAGGAAGTCCCGGTTGAACGCCAATCCCTTGCTGCGCACAGCCGCTAGTAGGCGCCAGTGATCTCGACAGCCGGATCTCGTTGGGCGTTTTGGGGACTTCGAGTGGGTTGGGCGCCTTCTGGGTTCGAGTGAATGGACAAGATCAGAATCTCACCATGTTGACCATGAAAAGCACAGGTGTTCTTGGCCGAGCACATCCACTGGTTACCTTACCGAAGCTGACCACATTAAGTTGACAAAGTCTTGCTGCACTGGGTCAACACTCACAGACCATTGCATTTGTACATTCGTTGGAGGCCAACCTGCCCATTGCTATTGACTTTGTGCATGATTGATGTCTCTTGCCACGCAAGTCTTCCACATTTCCTTGAGTATAGCTACATGGTGTTTTCTCAAACGTGAGGGCAAATTTTGCACATGCCCTCTACCTAACATCAGTGCCAAAACCAAAACCAAAACGCAGCGTTTGACAAATCTCCAGCTCGAGTTCAGCGCCAGTGATTTAATACACGGGGCTGTGCATAGGACGAACCAGCACACATAAGATTCAAAAGTCACACTTGCTGTGCGCATCGCGATGTGATCCTTTTATTGTTGGTCAGTTTGGCTGGGAACTTAGCATTAACCGACTCCTTACATGGTACTCGTAGAGTAATAAAAGCAGGAGCTTGTTGGAAAGTACCAGGCTGTGGAGAAAGATAGGGGACACCGCGATCTGGATAGAAAAGCGCTAGAATGCTCTAGGTAGGAAGTTCCACCGTGGCTTGTATTTGTCGCAATGGTCTCAAAAAAGGCGAGACCATGCGAGACCTGTAAATCGTTGTGATACAGAGAATTCATAATACATGGTTGGTGTTGTAATTCTGGCAGCTTAGTTGTTGCTCTTACTGGGCCAATTCCAGAGGCTGGTTCTCCTGTGCAGGTGCCAAGTGCCTTTGATTGAACGCCTGGTGGAGATCAACGCAGAAGCTTCCCTTGGCAGTTGGAATTCGACAGGATCAATGGGTTGAATGGCCTTAGGCAGTTTTGCCTTTTTGTTTGTATGATGATGCCTTTGTTTCTAGATGTTGTTTTTCCCCAAAATTAGAAATGATTCCAGTGGTTGCCCCATTCAAACCTGTTCAAAAGCTGTGTTTTCCCGTTCCCCGGCAGTTTTTGGTTTCAAGAAGCGCGCAACTTGGAGCAAGCAAGTAGGTGTTCATCAACCTGTTTGAAACTACCTGAAGGCCTCCTTGACAGCTGTTCCAATGCAGAAAGTGTTTGGTCACTGCGGACCGACTGCTTTGTTTGCCCAACAATTACCATTGGACTAGACACTAAGCAACCCGACTATTGGCCAAAAAAGGTTTGGTTCATCCCACTTGAAGGGCAAACTCCAACAGTTACAAGAGTACAGCAGTGTTAGGGGCCAAAGCCATGGCAGCCATTGATCGGGCATCCAAGCCGTCCATGCACATCCCACCATTCCCGTCTACCGCAGAGCATCCAGAACGAGATCCACTAACATCACTGAGTCCAATGTTCAAGCCTTCCAGCAGTCAGATCCTTTTGTTCCCGCCTTTGTTCGGATCTCTCTGCAACTTCGGAACCTGGCCGTCTTCAACCATAAGATAAAGTAAATCCCTGTTTGTTTGTTTGTTCAAATGAGAATGTGTATTCGAATTCTGTTTGTTCCGATTTGTTCATTCTGTTTGTTCATTCTGTTTCCAGTGATTGAATTCCAGGATTGGGATTCGGTGCTGTTTTCCAGTTGGTCGACGCGGAGTAGAGGACCTCACGTGCCACCCCTGAGGACCCCAATGCGCCAGATCCTCGCTATGGCAGCACGGCGGGCAGTCTCAGTGGTTTTGAGGATGTTTGGGGATAGTTGACATGGTCCAAGCAGGGATTTTTGTGTGAATAGTCACATTCTCAATCCAATCAGAGCACATTTTGGACTAATGAAAGCCAGCCGATCATGATTGCGATGGCTTAATCTCATCTACATGAACGTATCACGGTGGCCTCATGTTCCGCTACTTCTGGGGGACGTGACTGGTACCGTAGGGCTGGAGGGTTCCACGATAGAGTCTTTGTACTGAAAGATGTCTTTGTCACTAGCACCCCTTTCGTTGACCTCAGATGGACCTTGAAGGTGAGAAGCCTCGGTATATCTATCTATGTACAAGCCAACTAAACCTTCCGTTACCTTTCGGGTAAGACTGCTTGAAGACCAACCTTCTGTAAACTGCAATCAGCAAGGGTGTTGCAGAATTTTGCACCATCTTGGTTAATTGCTAGTCACCACATTCTGCCATTTGTGAACGAGCACCCCTGAGTAAAGCCCGCCCAGTTTTGACGATCCTCCTCAGGTTTGGGGGGGTGCTACTGACAAAGACATCTTTCAGTACAAAGACTCTATCGTGGAACCCTCCAGTCCTACGGTACCAGTCAGTTGATCCCAGCATCCAAAAAGACCTCGATCAAGTCATATGACGTCCAAGAATCGAAATGGAACGATTTTCTTCGGGAGGACCATTCCCCCCATGACCAACGTCGACCCAAAACCGGGGTGGTTCCACCAAGCGATGTGGCTGCTGCAAGGATGGAAACAACGTGTTGGGGTTCTTTGGGAAAACTACTACCTTGTAGAACTAATGGATGCGAAACCAATGGGATTCACCACTATGAAGTTCTAATGATGTGTTCCATCGCTTAAGGCCCTGGACCGCGCCGTATCGGCAGGCGACTGGGGACCTGGGATGGTGGCATCCATGTGGAATAGTAGCTAGATTGTCGATAGATGTACAAAGCAGCGGATGGATAATGGGCAGATCAAAAGACATTGAGTAGAAGAGGCTTACATGCCTCTTCTTGTAGAATCATGCGAACAGTTAAAAAGTTGGAAAGAGATGAACTCGTCAACCGGGAGGCCGTGTTTGCAGTTGTTATTTTCTTGGTCAGGTCATTAGTCATTTAGTCATTTAAATTTATATAGCCTTTAGGGACTCTAAGAATCCGCGATGAGGTTTTCACGGCAAGTCCACAATTTATATTAGATCGCATCGCGGAAAATGCCCCGTACTCAGCAAACGATATTTGCTGAAATTGTGGTTCAGTATCTTTGGTGTAGTACCAACGACGATCACCCCGATTCATTGGTGTCGGTTGCATTGAGCAGTGGATGTGAACATTGAACGCCGTGAAATTCCTTGAGCAGGCATTAGTGGCGTTGTACTTTATGTATATATAGATGTTGACGCACAGATACTTAGATAGATTGCTAGATAGGCATATCGATAGATGTGGTATTTATAGCCTACTATTGGTTTGAATTGTGTATGTCTTATAATATATATATATATAACTTTTCACTTGATTCTACCAAAGGCCCTGGCTCCTTGGACCAACTAGCTCCTCCCACAATACTTGCAGGCTGCACCGGGGCAGCTTTGACCTTGCTCTCGCTGGGCGCGGATCCCGACGCCGGGCATGGTGCCTTGGCAGATGGAACCATCCAGACAGTGAAAGAAACACTTTCCCTGAAAGAAGAGGCAACAAACCGACCCTGGCTCTAATGCTTCTATGCACCTCCGTTAACTCCACCAACAAAGTGCATCCTGTGATCATCTCAATCAACAGCATCTAACCATATCTAACCTCTCGTTTTTTCAACCCACAAGTCGCACTCTTTTTAGATATCCCACCTCTCGTCTCCATAGGGAGTCCCCGCCAAATATAGACCTGCCAGGGTCCCAAGTCAGATCGTCGCACCAAAACTAGAAAAACAACCTACCCCAAAATAGCGACCGACCTATGCACTCAGACCGGTCTTCACCACATCCTCTTGAAACGACCCCGCGTCCTCTTCCGCCACATGTGAAGCGGTGAGACCTGTCGGTGCAACCTCTCCAGGTCGTCGCAGCTTACTGGAACGCGCCAGTCCGGAGGCGCGGTCCGGCCTACCCGCCGGTGGACGGTCGATGAGCGGAGTGTCCGAAGGTCCTGGTGCAGAATGCTCAATGTTCCATGAGCTTTCATTAACGGTTCCTTTTACAAAAGGGAATTTGACTCTTGAGTCAACATCAGCCACCAGGGTTAGCCACTTTGAACAGGTAAAAGCTTGCAGATTGGCCACAAAGCAGTTCCCTTGCTCAACTCCTTTTGGGACGGGAACGTTTACGGTATTTACCCTATGTGGCAGTGCCGCGGTCAAAAGATGGTTCCAAAAAGAATGTCTGAAGACGACTAGTTTGTACCGACGCTGATGTAGTCGTCATTGTCCTCTTTTGTTCGGTGTCTTTAGCATTCTTTAAATTGCTTGTTTGGGGGAGTGTTCCAGAATGTTCCACAAAAACAAAACCAACCTGTTGTTGATTTCGAACCATGCCATCCATAACGTGATGGAAGCCCTCATTATGCCAATCCCAGAGAGGACATCAATAAGGTCATTGTGGGTTTTTAACTCTTGAATTGCTATCAAATGAAATATTGCATATACATACGATCGTAGGATATATGATAAGAATACGTATATCACCGAAATATCCCTCGAACTCCTCAGAACATTTGGAGGTGGCAAAGAAAATTCGATCGATTTAAATCAAAAAATTATATATAATATTATAAATTAGCAAAAACAATGTTTAGATATATATATATATTAAATATATGCATTCAATATAACATTGATTTATTAATATGAAAATTATATATATATATATATATATTATTTTTAGTTATATATATAATTTTAAAAATATTAAATATATATTATATTATAGATAAATATATATATAAATAATTCTTTAATTTATATAGTATAAGATATAATGAGAATATGGTCTAAAGAAATATATATATATATGATTTTGAATTAGAAATTAAAATTTTAAATTGTTATAGGTTGATTTATTTTTTGTAAATATTAAAGGTATTTTGAATGTATTTTATATTTATTAATATAGGATATTAATCGGAATTATGTATATTGGATATGTGTTAATGGAAGATTATTATTAGGCCGTTTTGTTTAATTTTGGTGTTGGTTTTCTGTCTGATGATGATTATTAGTCGATATGAATGATTTGAAATTAATTTTTTTATTAGAATATTTATTTGTTGTGATGTATTTTTATGGAGGTAATTCGAATCGAATTTTGTTTATAATTTTCGATTATAGTGATTATTTGGAATTTTGATTTTTGAATATGGGATTTAATAATATCTATGTAAAGGTATGGAGTGAATACCTATTACGTGGGATCGCTCGAGGTGTTAATGTGGAAACAAGTAAGTTGCATGCGATGCTTTTGCTTAGCGAGCATGAATGCTTAAGGGGCCTTTGTGGACCAAGTTAGTGAAATAACGAACAGCGGGCGGCATATATGGAAACCGCTTATGCCAAAAGCTCTGTTCTGGGTTCTTTTACCATTGGGTGGTATCCAATTCACACCGGTGGTTGTGGCTAAGAAGCTCGTCAGAATTCTCGCCACTTCATCATCTCTTGCTGGGCGCAGCGCAGTAATTATATTGCTTCATTCATCGGCCCATGTGGTACTTGCTTCATTCATCGGCCCATGTGGTACTTGCTGCCTGTTTTTGTAGTCCACACTGACCTCGGCATTGGGTTGCGATCAAGCTCGTACTTGATGGCTTCCAGCTTGTCATAGGCAATTTGCCATTTGATTCTCACATCTTTGTATTTGCCGTCGAGCTCCCCGATGTCACCGGACAGGTAGTCCCGCATTAGGGTGAGGTCGTCCATTTCTTTTTCCAATTCGTTGTTCTCGCCCTCCAGCGCGTCGAGCTGGTCTTTGAGCTGGGCGTTGTAGGCATCTGAATCTCGTAGGTCTTGTTGAAATCGTGTGATCTCCATCTTGAGGAGGCCAAACACATTCTTTTCGAGGGCAGTCTCCGCCTGGGTGCCACATTCTTTTGTGCTAGAGCTTGGACTCTCTGTTGTCATCGTCCAGGTCTCTGTCGTTGTAATTGTCCTCAATGTCGTCGGAGTCGTCGTTGTAGCCCTTCCGCACATGTCCCATCCCACCATGGTCATCAATAGGATGAAGAGAGTGAGGGTCATCTCAGGAGAGAAGGCGAAGTCCAGGGCCATCTCGAAGCTAGGCTACATGGCTTGCACCATCATCATCTGCGAGATGAGGATTATGTAGGCCAGGCTGTGCCGATTCCCTGATCGACTGATCGCATGTTTGCGAGCATTGGCCTGCCGTTCAGCCAGAGTCTTCTTCTTGGCGGCCTGGAAGGTCATGTCTGATCGAAGGGAGATTTGGTGACTCCTCAACCGGTCGGCGAACAGCTGCCTTGCTGAGGATTTGGTGACTCCGTCAGCTAGCTGGATCTCTGAGCTAACCCAGCGCAGCTTCGTGTCCATGCAGAGCATCTTCTGCTTTGTGACCGTGACCTCGATCTTCGTCCGCTTGTCTCCTTGGAGACTGGGTGTCTCGGCTTTGAGGCTGTCGTAGATGGCTTTGGCGTCTACCACCAGAGCTGAGGAGAGAGAGGGCTTCAGCTCGTTGACCTGTCGAAGCTGGAAGTCGTGCTTCAAGCATCCTTCCCAGAAGATGAGGAGGTACTCCAAGGCGTCCATGGCTGCTGAGCAAGCTTGACTCACAGCATTCAGCGAGGATCTGCTGACCCTTGGTAGTTTGAAGCTCCTCCAAGCCAGGATGATATAGTCGTGGTCGGAGGTGTCATCGAGCACGGCCTTGTTGCAAAGAAGGACCAAATAGCCTCCTTGGCTCTCATTGTTTCTCCTCACACCCCAGGCGGCGTCACTTATCGCCACCATGCACAGGTTGTCCAGCGAACCTCCCAATGATCTGAAGATCAGACCAGCGTCGTTGTTGTTCTTGGCGAAGCGGAGGGTCTTGTTTGCTTGCTGGGCGACACCAACCGTGGATGTAGTGACTTCTCCACATAGAAGCGACATTGAGGCGCATAGGTGTGGTGAGGTCTGAGTTGCCGGCCATTGAAGTGGTCCAAGTAGCGCTCGAAGTGAGCTCTGCTCGCGAGAGTTGAGATCTCGCTCAGGATCATTGTCGGCGCAGGTCATGGGCTTGATGCCTCTGAGGTAGTCTGCCTGCGTCAAGATTGACTCGGTGGCCGTTCGTGCCAGCTGACAGCCGCAGAACTCTAAAGGTCGTTCTCCCTCCTTGGTCCAGTGCTTGAAGTTGAAGGAGGTTTTGAGGCTGTCCGTGAGCTGCTGGTACGTTGGCGATGAAGCTAAGCCACAGCCAAATAGATCATCAACGTGGATGCCAACCATTGCTGTCAAGGCCTTGTTCTCATCGAAGAACATGTAGAGGCACTGATCCAAAGGATGGGATTGGAATCCCAACTACAGTAAACGGCGTCTCGCCACTGCAAACCACTGCCTTGGAGCATCAGCCTGTCCGTAGAGGGGCTTGATCAGGCGCATGAGGGTGCCCGGAGGAACGCCGATCAACTCGCAAGCGTCTTTGGGGATCCGGGCCCACAAGATCCTCTGCTGAGGATCACCCTGAAGGAATGCCGTTGCAACGTCGGCAGTCCAGCGCTCCCAGGAAAGCACCTCGGAGATGGCGATGATCACCTGGCGAGAGCTCCTTGACAAAGTGGGTGATGAAGTGTCGAGTTGACCTTGCAGCAGGTCGGGATCAGCAAATCCCTGAAGAACCAGTCTTGCCTTGGCCTTGAGGCCACCTTTCCCATCAGCTGCCCACTTGAGAACGAAGCGAGCGCGCATGACCCTGTTGTGGTCAACAAATTACGGATCGAGTTCGATCTCCCAGACTCCATTCTCGAAGATGCTGGAGAGCTCGTTCTTCTTGCCCTCCAAGAAGGCCAGACGGTCTTCCAGGGACATTTTCTTCTCGTTGAGGTCTGCGCTCTCTTTGACGTTCTTCTTCTTGGGGCTAGCGGCGCCGACTGCTTGCCAAATGTGTCCACGGCCTCTGAGCGTCTTGCAGCGGCTGAGCTTGTCGGAGAGGTCGCCGATGTAATATAGACCAGTCTTCTCTGCACCACTGACGGTGAGGGGGTACAAGGTCTTGCCTGTCCAAGCTTCGCTAAAGTGCTGCTGCTCCTTGGAGTTGACATAGATAGTCCGTGAACCTTGCTGAAGTGTCAGGCCGGTGGTTGTTTTTAGGTAGGAGGGGTCAATGGGAAAGGTCTCCGGCTTGTAGGTTGACTTTCTTCCCCAAACATGGTTTCTGACCAAAAAGCCGTCCTCATAGCTCCACCAGTCTTCGGTCTTGCCGAGGGTGAACTCGTGGGTCTTCTCATCATAGTGCCATCCGGACGGGAGAGGTGTGGACTTGTTGAAGTCAAAGCTGTTGAGGTTGAGGTCCACATCACCATCATCTGTCCGGGCTTTCTTACGAGTCCAGATCGTCTCTTGCTGATCGAAGCGACGGCGTCGATCTTGAAAGGATTCATGAGCTGGTGGTGCGTAGAGAGGATCAACGGTCATAGGACCTGATGAAGATGATGCCTCAGGTGCGGGCACATCGGCTGGTTCAGCCTTTGGAGAGTTCAGATCATCATCTTCAGGTACAGGAAGATCTGCTGGATCGGGACGTGGGTCTTGTTGATCCGCCCTGGCCATTGGAGTTTGGAGGTGAGAAGGTTCACCCATAGGCTCCTCAAAGTCATCATCATCATCCAGTTCAGGAAGTTCTGGATGTCGTTCATGGGGTTGACGTTCCTCCAATTGAGGTTCCAGCTGCGGTGGCTCTGATTGAGCATCCGGAGGTTCTGCTTCTGGAGGTTCTGCTGCTGGCAATGCCTCTGCTCTCGACTGAACTGCCTCCTGCTGCATTGAGCGGTCGAAGGCTTGTTGAATTCCGTCAGGTAGAGCAGGCGAGGACATAGTCAACGGAGCGGGATGATGAGGATCTGGAAGCGAAGGCTCATAGTCACTGACCTCAGGGTCAACCTCATCTATCGATCGCTTGTTGGCCTTTCGCAAATCCACGATGCGAACGGATCTCCTTTGTCTCAGGCCATCAAGGGCTTGTTGAGCTCATTGCACTGCTCCGATCTGTCCGCCATCATTGACCATCTTGCGGACATGTTGAACTCCAGCACGAAGGAGCACAGTGCCGTGAGCGAGCCAGTAGACACTGACGGTGCCTGAGTCCGGGTTGCGTTCCACAGCAACCACTACCGCAGGTCCTCTCCAGCGGATGATGTGGGCCTTGTCGGGAGCGTCATGCCAATAATAGCATCGTTCTCCTGGAAGAAGCTCCTCGTCTTTGCCAGTAAAGCGTCGGAGTAGAGCTCGGCGAAGTTTCACGTCAATCTCAGCTTTGCCACAAGCACTCTGTGCGGCGAACTTGAGGTTGAGCTTTCGATGCAATTTCTCCTGCTCGGTGAGTTGCAACTGCAATGGACCTGTTCGTTCATCCGTCAATAGTCCGGGAAGAGCAGGTTCTCGACCGAGAGCGAGTTGAGTGGGCGTGAAGCCATTGACAAAGCTGTTGTTGTTGAGAGCTGGAACCACCCAAGATAGTGCGTTGTGCACGCCATCCAAACCTGTGAGGTTGTTCTCCATCATGAAGATTGAAACTGCTTTGCGCACAATCTGGTGTCGTCGTTCCACTGTGGATGTCCTGGTGTGAGCTTGACCAGGTGAGATGCGGATCTCGATGCCGTTGGACTCGCACCACTGCATTATAGAGTCAGAAGCCCAACCAGTACCTTCATCCACATAAAGCTGCTTTGGAGGTCCATGATGTTGGATCCAGGCTCTTTCCAAAGCTTTCTGTAGAGATGGGCCCTTTTCGTCCATGACGGTGCGAGCTGCCATAAAGCGGGTGGCGACATCAACCATGACCAAGATGGCGATCTTGCGGGTTTTGTTCTTCTTGCGACCAGGTTCGATTACCATGCCAACCTCGTCCAGGTCAAGCCAGAGGATATCGGCTTGAAGTTAGCTGTTGAACTCTGTGGGTCGATCAAGGTGTCCTGGTGCGTTGCCCTTCTTCACGGAGTGGACCTCGCAGAAAGGACATTCCAAATCCTGAACAGCTGCCAGCACTTTCGGGCTGCAGTTCCGACTCCTCAGGGCATGGAGCAAGACTTCTTTCCGTGGGTGGCCAAGGTTGCGATGAAGTCGCTGTGCGATCCGAGCTGCCTCATGCCCATGGTTGGAGGCCAACTTGCGAAGTGCTCCTGTGAGAGATGTGGGCGTGTGCTCCTCGTCGAACTTGCTTCATGTAGAGCTTCTTGCACATGGTGAGGTGGGTCTCGGCATCGATCTCACGCCGTTCAGTCAAGTCGGCGGCCTGTTCAGCGTTGGAGACGTTGATCTGTTGCATCCTGGACCACAAGGTGCACTTGGGAGACATGAAGATCTCGTCCGGCTCCAAGTCGTCGGCCAATCGAAGCAACTGTTTCCTGTGCGAGGCCTTGTTGAAGTCCCAACCATCTTCCAGACCGAACCTCATGACATCAACGTCGCCATGAGATCGCAGGAGGCTCGTGATCTTGCCTTCACCGGCATAAATTTCCCAGATCAGCTTGCGGCGGCGATGTTGTCCGCTGTCACGAGCATGGAGGATCTCCTGCTGTACGTGCTTCTCTGTCTCCTGGGGTTGGGCTTCAATCCAGGACATTGTCTTCTGAAGTTGTTCGATGGTCTTGCGAGCTTTGCCGGGTAGAAGAGGCTATTGGTCATCTTCCTCGACAATGGCGAAGGTCTCTTCATGGTCGTGGAGCGAGAAGTAGGTTTTGACCTCGGTGGTCATCTCGAAGTAGCGCTCGTGGGCGTTGAGGTCATCAAGAAACTCGTGTAGGCTGATTCCGCTGCCGTGGTCATCTTCACAGCGGAAATCGAAGACGGGCTCTTTGAAGTCACGGGGGTGCTTGACGTCAGCTGCCAAGCGAAGAAGCATGCCCTGTCTGCCACGAGGGAGGTCATGCCATTCTTGATGAAGTAGTCTCATCCTGGACTCGCCGAAGTTGATCTCGGCCTGAAGTGCTTCCAACAGAGGTGTGTCGAAGAGCATGGGCGTGGCCCCGTAGATGATGCAGGCTTGGATGCACCCAAGATGGCCAGAAATCTTGACCGGGAGCTCAACCATCCATCGTGAGTGGCCGGAGGCGTCGCCTCCGAACTTGAAGGACTTGTCGCATCTCTTGAAGGTGAGCTCGTCCATGGGATGGCCGATCATCTCAAGCCACTTGATGTAGCGCAAGGCGTACTCCGAGCCGATCAAGAATGAGCTTGCACCTTGGTCTTGAATGCAGGTGTCCGGCTCGTTCGTCAACCAGCCTCCGGCTCGAACCAACACTTCACCTTCCACATAGGCGTCTTCGACGTCGTAGAAGATGTCCTCGTCCGCAGTGACCTCGCCCTCATCCATGTCGTCGGGGTTGTGCTCGATGTTCATGACCATACTGATCATGGGGTCTTCGAGGTCGATCATTCGTCTCTTCGGAGAGGATCCGCCGGTCTGCTGGACGGATGGGCAGTTGGCCGCAAAGTGTCCGGCTTTGCCACATCGGAGGCAGGTGAGAGCTGCCTTGGTTCGGTTCTTGCCAGTTGGACCTTTTTGAGGATCCTTTAGAACCAATGTTCTTGCCCTTGGACTTGTTCTTGGTCTTTCCACCTTTTGCCGAGCCCTTTGGGTTTTGAGCGATCAACAACTGCCACCACTGGGTTGAATCCTCGGCTTTGGCGAAGTTGGTTGAGCCTTTGCTTGGCATCAATGTAGGTGGAGTAGACCTCATCAAATTCCTCTGTGTCATAGATGTTCTCGGTGTCGTCGATGGTCTCCTCATAAAATGTACCATCAGGGAGTTCGGGTTCAAACCATTCGTCAGGTTCCTGGAGGTCGCCTTCCTCATCAGCGTCCATGTAGTAGGACTTCTCAGCCTCGAAGAACTCTTCAGCTTCATCATCCCAGGCCATGTGAATGCCTTGGGGTTTCTTCCATCGAAGTTGCTGCTGCTGTCGGCGGAGGAGATGAGGAACATGAATCTGGTGGTAATCCTGTCCGAACAACAGGAAGAGGGATTGTTCAATTGCGCCCAAGGTCAGGACCGACCCAATCTGGGTCTGCACCATTTGCTCTTGTTCACGTGTCAGACCTGCTCGTTTGAGCAACATCCATCCTGTAACCTCTTCGGGGAGGTCGACCTGGTGCTTGGTCACCTGGCGTAGCACCTGGTGGAACTCAGTGGTGTACTCGAGGAGGGTCTGGTGCTGTCGGCGCTTGAGCTTGAAGAAGAATGCCTCGAAGTTGTTCGGCATCTCGACCTTGTCGTCGTAGGACCATTAGCGGTCTAGGCGCTTCAACAAAATGTTGAGGCCTTCATCGGACCCCAGCTCCTTCAAATCCAGGTCTTCACATTGAGTCCAGCTGGAGCCTTCCAAGGTCGACAGCGCGTTCAGTGCCACTTCGGTCTTTCGACCTTGGATTTCCAACTTCCGGGCGTAGAGAAGGACCCGGCGCCGCCACTCCTTGTAGGAGGTCGTGGTGTTCTCGAAGCGCGGCACGAAGTTGTCCTTCAGGTCTCGGCTTCCGCCAGCGCCATTGGCTTGTCCAGCTGCCGCGAAGGATGGGTTTTCCCTTCGCGAGGGAGAGCGTCCAGCCATCAGCGCGCGGGAGCCGTCACGGCTCCGCTACCAATGTGAAGTATGGAGTGAATACCTATCACGTGTGACCGCTCGAGGTGTCAACGTGGAAACAAGTAAGCTGCATGCGACTCTTTTGCGTAGCGAGCATGAATGCTCAAGGGGCCCCTGTGGGCCAAGTTAGTGAACCAACGAGCAGCGGGCGGCATATATGGAAACCGCTCATGCCAAAAGCTCTGTTCTGCTGTGTTCCTTTTCCATTGGGTGGCACCCAATTCACAGTCTATATTTAGATGGAATTTGATTTTTATGAAGGATCCATGAATATGCGTGCGACTTAAACCGGGTAGATTGATTCGTCTATATTAATTAATTAATTAACTAAATTAATTAATTAATTAATATATAATTTAATTAATTAATTAATTAATATATATAATTGTAATATTATATATATTTATTAATGATTAATTTATGAATATATATTATTATATATAATAATATAGGTTGAACATATATATATTATTTGAATTTGAATATATTCTGGATTGCATATATTTAATTTGATATATTATATTGTGAATCTAAATATATTAAAAAAATAATAATATTAGATTTTTTAAGGGATTGGCATGGATAGAGGGAATCCGGTTAGGTGACGAAATCCCTTCGTCAATATATGATGCAATTAATCTTCGAGGAATTGATTTCCCGAGCATCGAAATTTCCATTCGGGTCAAACGACTATGAATTGCTTCGAATCCTTTCAGAGCAAGCAGATTTTGATTCCAGCCAACAGCGGGGTATTATTTACAATGGGATCAACGAGAAGACCCTGAAGGCATCAGCTCGAGATCCGTTTTCTTCAGAGGAAGCCTCAATTTTGATCCAGAAGATCCATGGCCTGGCCGCGCAATCCGACCTGATTCATCAGTTTTCGGCCCTGAAACCAATGCCCTAGGATTCGACAGTCAAGGACTCAGTTGTGGTGCCCTGGCGCCTGGACATATCCCTCAGGGGCTCGGCAGCACAGGAATTGCACGAATCCCTGATGAAGCTGACCGGAAGCGGTTTGACGCAGCTGATATTTGTCCGCATCCGTCCGTCGACGTTGTAAAGATCGCCTCTGGTATTCAGGCCATAGCTGTTCGATTGACAAGATGAGATCAGCCATCTTGGCCTTGTCATTGGGGATTGCTAGTAATGTCTGCTACATGAATTCAGCCTTGCTGGCTGAGCTTTGGGCTTGTTGTATGGATGATACGTTTGATTGGCAGGACACTGGATTGTGGCAGGCCTCCTTGCTCCGCATGTTTGCACAGACCTCCATTCAGCAGTTGGTGATTGACGAGTAATGTTTGGGCCACCTTTTGAACCCATGGTTTGCGTTCCATGCAGCGGGGAAGCAGCATGATTCAGCCGAGTTTATTGATTGGCTTCGACACGCCTTCCACGGGGTTTCGAGGGAACACGGAAAACCTGTTTCCACTTGGGAAGCAAGGCTTGAAGCCACAACGGAGGATTCAGGCCTGCTCTATGCACTTGCGCTCTTTCAGCAGACGAAACAGGGCGACTACACGATTCAAGATCTTGTGAATCTTTGGCATGACCAAAATCCCTTTCATCGCGGTTTTTCTGACTCCACCACGACTATATGCCTTCAAGTGAACAGGTTCCCAACCTTAGGAATTCGATCTTCACAGCCTGTCCGCTGGAATCGTGTGTCAGTCCACTTGCCATATTTCATCCATGCAATTGGTTGGACCGTGCGATGGAAACATGTTGAAATAGTTTCTGTCGTGGTTCACCGAGGTATTGAACCGCTGAATGGCCACTACCAGGCCTGCCTCCGGACAGGAGGATGCAGGTTCTTGACAGATGATTGGAGCCGCGCAATCCCATGCGCTCACAACCCTGATTTGGAACAGGACTTGTACTTGATTTGGATGATTAAAAATACACACCTCACGAATGCATGGAAAAGTTTGGTCAATTGTAATCCATTCGTGCCGTTTTCGTCCAGCCAAGAGCCTTGAATTTTGATGATGCCGCCCGGGGCGCTAGATGCGCGAGACGCAGCCGATCTATTGATCGAAGCCCAACACGGGCAGAGCTCCCTCTGCCGGAAGAATAATAATAACAAATTTGAATATTATTTATAATTTTTATATAGCTTAATATATATTCTATTATATTAATATTATAAATGAATAATTGGTCTTGTATATTTAAATATATCTATTTTAGATTAAATAATTCGATTAATTCTTTTTATTTTAGAAATAATTTCTTGATAATATATATATATTATTTAATATTGCATATATTTTTTATATTTTCTTGAAATTGCAAAATAATTATCGTTATTTGGTATTGATATTTACGCATTATACATAAATTGATGGAGCATAGATATGTTGATCTTCTTAGGAAATATTATGGGTCTTATAATGGTATAGTGACCAGATGGATTTTTTATGGTAATTAATTATATTATTATTTATTGGGATTTAGTAGATTTTAAACCAAAAGGGGTTGGTAGAAGTTGCAAATCTTATTTCTTTTAAGCTTCTTTATATTGGCGTCCCAATATCTTCTTGCTAAATATAAATGATGTCGAAGCAATGGATCAGAGATTGATTTCATTTTTCAAATGCATCATCCTTTGGGAGAGATGGCAAATCAAAAGGACCATGAAGAATCTCTGATATGACATTGTTGGGTGGAATCGTGCGAGATATAAGCCCCTCGATAATTTCCTTCAGATCTTCAGCTATAGTCATGACCAAAAATCAGGATGATATGATTGATTTAAGTGCAGAAGTACCCAGAGCAATTCTCAGAAGGCGATTGAAGGATTTTAGACGAATGCACATTTGAATGATAATCATTTATGCAAATGTTTAATCATTTTCCTTTTGGATTAACCAGGAACGAAACCTCAAAAATGGTATGCATCCAGGCCTCAGCGATAAAATTAGGATAAATGTCGATTTGAAGTCGGCATTTCTTATATTATTCTCCCGCCGCTGGGTAATCTAAGAGGAAAATTGCTTCCAATATTGCGAAGATAATCCGAATTCAGAATTCATTCATTTGAATTACAATAAATTATAATTAATAGAAAATAATATTGTTAATATATATATATATATTCAGCCCCCCCCCCACGACCCCCCCAAAGCAACCAAATTGTCAGTTTCAAGCCATTGGTTTTCTTGATGGTTGCACTGGTTTTGTAGATGGTTGCATTGGTTTTGTAGATGGTTGCATTGGTTTTGTGATGGGGTATTATCATTGATTTGATGGATATTTGACAGATTTATTGAATGTGGAACCTTGGCAATGATTTGATATGTATATTTGTCGGATATATTTACTATGGAGCAGTAGTGGAAATGGCAACAAATGCAAAGATGATGGAGAAGCCAGATATGCGAAGCCAGACATGTAATCCTGAATGAAGCATGGAAAATATGGTGTAGGCTCAAGATGTTACAACATAGACCTGTTTGACGACATCTTGTCAGTAGACGCAAAGCAGCAAATTCTTTTTTGGCAGCCAATGAAGGATTAGGCACGAAGATCCTCAAGCATCCGGCCAGTGGCAACCCAGAGGTTCTGGCTGCGGTGTCAGTACGTCCACTGCGCCGCTCGAATTTTACGAGCCAGGGCAATGGAGCCGACTTTGCGCGGGGCGTGCTTGAGGGAGGTGCGCAGGTGGCCCCAGAAGCGGTCGATTATTTGCGTGCCGGCTTTCACGGTTTTTGGGCGATAGAAGGAAATATAATATATATATTCTAATTATCAAATATATATATAGATATAAATCATGTCAAAATATTTTAATTTATAAATATATATTATTAATATATATATATCTTTAATAATTATATATTTATAATATCGAATTAATGGTTAATTAAAAATAAATAATGATTAAATAATATTTTCATATATATATTTAATATTAATATCGAAATAAATAAAAAAAATATTATAATAAATATAAACAACAATAAATAATATATTAATCGATTAAAAAAAAATATATATATATTGTTATTAATTACTAATTTTTTCTATATGGTGGTTGATCAAAATTCCTTCTTGTTGGCAGGTCATTCTTCGCGAAAAAAAATAAAATATGTTCGCGAATCTTTCGCGAATTCTATATTTAATTTTCGCGGGGGGGGGTATACACTCTAGAAATCATAATGATTCTACATAACAGCCTAAGCACTTCCATCAAATACCATTTTGGATCTGCAGACGAGAATTCTCAATCACCACCATTGGATGAATCAGCAGAATTGGTGGAGGATAAGTTGGAAGAGCTATCAACGGTTGTTGCGCTCATGTCTTGCTAGGTCTATCTCTGCTTGGCTTGGACAGGGGTCCACAAAACAAACCTTCACATTCGCCTATTCTTTCGCGGAACTTTCGCGAATCTTTCGCCAAAAATTGTCGCGTCATTGGTGGGTTTCTAGGCGCACAACGTAAAAACCAGTGGCAACAGCACGAGGAGGAGTAATTCCGGGCGCCGGCCACGGGCCCGTGTCCTTGCCGGAGGCCTTCGGCTGGTAACCGAAGGTTATATACGCTCGCCGCCCCTGCCGCCGACCCTTTTGGTTGACCTCCGCCCGACCCCCGACCTCAGGTTAAATCCGGTCGACAGATTTATATGTAATTTATAATGTTTTGTGTGTGTGAAGTACACAAAACACTGTGTTTTACAGGGTTTTGGGCCCCTCGGCGGCCGAGAATTTCATCTTGGCGATATTTAAAAACGCAGGTTTTTTTCCATGGTTTTTGCTTTGCGGGAAGGAAAAATCGTAAAAAATTATATCAGAAGATTTTTTTCTACATACATTGCCTAAAATCTCCCCAACATAGGCCCAAGATTGCCAACATATCCCCAACATGTGCCCAACATAGCCTCCAAGATGGCTCAATAGATCCTAGTGGGCCGGCGCCCGGCTATCAAGCGTAAGCCTCATAAATTAGAAGTGGTAGTCGTAGTGGTAGTAGGAACAACAACAGCAACTCGGAGGAGGAGGAGGACATACCTTCAAACCTAAAAATTGCATATATATCTTATAATATAATAGATAATTCGCAAATTTTTCGCCAAATAAATAATCTATTTTCGCAAATTCGAGAAAAAATCACGAACAACTTAAAGAAGCTCTCAATGACATAGGCCTTATATCGTCCTTTCGATCGATTACCATATATATTTATTAATATATATTATTTCTATCGATATTTTATATTAATATATATCATTTATTAAATAATTCCCCTAAACTAATTTAATCCTTATAATAACATATATTTCGATTTTGTTTCCCGAATGCGTAGCGAAGGGTTCCCGTTTATAGTTGGGGGTGTGGGGATTGGACCTGTATTTGCATGGCTTGCGTCGTGTCGTCGTCTCTCGTCGTCTCTCGTCGTCGTCGCGTCTCAAATTTGTTGCCATTGGGGGAAGCTTTTGCAAATGATTTTTCATGGATGTGTTACGTGTCAGTTTGCGCCGCAATTCCATTGTGATTTGCATGACACCGACATGTCGCGCAAGAAACGTGATGCATTTCGTTGCACGGGCGCAGCGTTTCGTGAGATCCGCAGATTGCTGCGCAGTTCCATTGGGATTAGCGTTTGGAGATTCGTGTTTTTGGGGTGTTAGATGTGGCCGTACCATTGGGATTTGCGTTTCAGGGTGTGGCATCGAAGCTCGGTTTTCGTGCTAAGTCTCAGCTGAAATGGCGATTTTGGTGGATGGGAATGTGCTCAGAACGGGTCGAAATCGTTCCAAATGTGTGGTGTGGTGCAAATTTTGTTGAAGCTCATATGAGATGATATTGTCACTTTTCGTGGCAGGCGCAGGACTTTGTGCGTGTTTTGAGGTGTGGAAGTGCGATTTTCGTGGCAGGCGCAGGGAATCGTGAGGTTGTGAGTTGTGGTAGAGGTGAATGTCGTTGTCACATTGGGATTGGCGTGTGAGCGGATATTATTTGGAGGGGCTGGAATCGCGAGACTGCTTGGCAGGGCTGCGTGATGTGTGTGTTGCGATGGGTGTTTCCGCTTGACTTTTGGAGGAAGTCTCGTACGAAACGCTCGTTTTGCAGACTTTGACGTGTGAATGTTTGAGGAGGTCTCGTACGAAACGCTCGTTTTGGAGACTTGACGCGCAACCCTCTGCGGAGATCGTGCGTGTCGAGTGCGCGAAATGCAGGCGAGAGTGCGATTTGTCCGGTGCCCGCGCAACCCTCTGAGGAGATCGTGCGTGTCGAGCGCGCGAAATGCAGGCGAGAGTGCGATTTGTCCGGTGCCCGTGCAATCCTCTGAGGAGATCGTGCGTGTCGAGCGCGCGAAATGCAGGCGAGCACTGGCGACTTTGTAGTACAATTTTTGTCCGCGGAGTCTCTGGGGAACTGGAAAATGAGAACTGGTGACTTTGTAGTACAACTTCAGTACGCGGAGTATCTGGGGAGCTGGAAGAGTGTCCCACAAAAGTGTCCCGCAACAGTGTCGCTCAAGAGTGTCTCACAAGAGTGTTCCTTAAGAGTGTCCGACAAGAGTATCCCACAAGAGTGTCCTATAAAAGTGTCCCATAAAAGTGTCCCACAAGAGTGTCTCACAAGAGTATCCTACAAGAGTGTCCCACAAGAGTGTGCTATAAGAGTGTCGTGTAAGAGTGTCCCACAAGAGTGTCCTGCAAGTGACCCACAAGAGTGTCCTACAAAAGTGTCTCACAAGAGTGTCCCGCAAAAGTGTCCTACAAGAGTGTCCCACAAGAGTGTCCAACAAGAGTGTTCCGCAACAGTGTCTCACAAGAGTGTCCCACAAGAGTGTCCCACAAGAGTGTCCTACAAGAGTGTCCCACAAGAGTGTCCTACAAGAGTGTCCCATAAGAGTGTCCTACAAGAGTGTCCCACACGAGTTTCCCACAAGAGTGACCCACAAGAGTGTCCTACAAGAGTGTCCTATAAGAGTGTCCCAGAAGCGTGTCCCACAAGAGTGTCCTATAAAAGTGTTTCACAAGAGTGTCCAAGAGTTTCCTACAAGAGTGACCCGTACGCTCAAGAGTGTCTCAGAAGAGTGTCCCTGAAGAGTGTCCTACAAGAGTGTCGTATAAGAGTGTCCCACAAAAGTGTCCTGCAAGTGACCCACAAGAGTGTCCCACAAGACTATCCTATAAGAGTCTCCTATAAGAGTGGCCTGCAAGTGACCCACAAGAGTGTCCCACAAAAGTGTCCCATAAAAGTGTCCCACAAGAATTTCCTACAAAAGTATCCCACAAGAGTGTCCCACAAAAGTATCCTACAAAAGTATCCCACAAAAGTGTTCCACAAAAGTGTCTTACAAGAGTTTCCCACAAAAGTGTCCCATAAAATGTCCCACAAAAGTGTCCCACAAAAGTGTCCCGCAAGAGTTTCCTACAAAAGTGTCCCACAAGAATTTCCCACAAAAGTGACCCACAAAAGTGTCCTACAAAAATATCCTACAATCCTACAAGAGTGTCCCAAAAAAGTGTCCTACAAAAGTGTCATTTGGATATATGTAGTTTTTCGATCGTGTTTCCATTCGGGTTCGTAGGTTCCATCTTATTTATATTAAATAATTTATTTTTTAAACAATTTGTAAATTATGGTTTTATTAATTCCTATAATAAATATTAATTATAATATATATATATATTGTTATTGGATTCAATTAAATAATGATTTATTAATATAATAATATTGATATTGATTATATTAATCTTGGCGCATAACCATACCATGATTTTGGATTTATTGGGTCAGTCCCGTCATGGCGCCCAGGTCATAATTTGTTGAGAAGGGCAAGCCCACAATCCCGAAAGCATTCGTATTCACAGGATGGGCCTTGGTCATGGTCCGCCCCGAAAGCCGTGGTATTTACAGTATTGGCCCCGGCTTTGGTGGTTGTGGTCCTGTGTGTGCCCCGCCATTTGGAACTTAATTACAGTTACTAACTAGTGGGGACATAACAAATGAGGGAAAAGCAACGTTTTTGCTGAAGGACGGAGGTGTGCCTGCTGTTTTCGAGCGTTGTAACAGGGGCTGCTTCCAACGGTCCCCAAGTAGCGCTGTGTAATGTCTGGGTGCGGGCCTTGCTGTGTTGCAGCTGTTGGGATCAGACTGTACCAAGTAAGCGATTCGGCAAAAAGGAGACCGTAAAACCTTGCGAAAAGAAGCTTCGGAGCAGAGGGTAAAAATGGTCTACGGAAGGCAAAATGGTTTAACGGGCGGAGGAATAACCAAGGCTGGCACAATTGGCATGTTCACCAGTTGTTTACATGAGAAGTGCAGCATTGCAGATTCAAAGACATCCAAAGATTCCGGAAAGCAAAAAAAAACAATAAAAAAAACTACTATCAAGTGGAAACTCAGCACAAGACCTTTTGCTCCTCCTAAGGACTTTTCCCAAGATGTTCACAAAGCAATGCATTCCCTCGTGCCTGCACTGTTGGTTGGTAAGGTGGCTCAGGCATAGATATCTTACCCCAATTGCAACTCACTCAAAGCTTGCTTTTTCAAAGGAGGCCAGTCTGAGACAAAGCACGTCGTCTTGTGACAATAGCGATCGACTCCCATCCTGGCATGCCCGACTTCTGCTGGGCGTGAATCTTGCTTTAGACATCTCATCATCTCCTTGTCTTGAATTCGCGCTAGACTTCTGCTAGACCGAAAAGACGTCCTGACAATCACTTGCATCAATGAGCTTTTGGAACTTCTCCCTGACCACCACTCCAATCCACTGGATCATTGCCTCTTTCACATGCTGATTCACTCGCTCAAAGCCTACCTTGGTCCGGTGCTTCTCGAGCGCACCAAAATGCAATGCCGCATATTCACGCAATTTGTTTTGTGGGAGGCGAAAGAGGTTTGTGGATGATTTTCATTGATTTCATCACCTCCCGACCCATCCTCCAGAGACTCACCAGAAACGTCTCACCCATGCGTCCCAAGTACCGTGCACTGGATGTTCCTCTTGACCTTCTCCTCGTCTCTAGGATCGAATGCTGTGGCATGGGCCACATTCACATCACACAGGGACCGGGTGACTTCGCTGATGCCGACATCTCCACTAGAGATCCTGGTCTTTTCGCTTCGGCTCTAAAATCAATGTCAAAGCGGATTCACAGGTTGCAAACAAGAGAAGCTACGTCGCAAAGAGGTTGAAAGCTGTGCTGAATCAATTGAATCAAGGATCTGCTGTGACAGGGACACCTCACATGTTTCCAAACAGAGATATTGAGGTGCCAAACCAACATGGATGACTTTGACAAGTGCTTTGACGAGCATGGGAGCAAAACCTCTTTGAAATGCAGCAGCATGGGAGCTGGTGAAAAGCGTTACAGAAATTTTGTCACTCAATCAGCATCGTCATCGTCTAAGACGAGAAGCGCTTGCATGTTCCGGCATGACGAAGGTCACAGGTACTTCCAAAGAGCAAGCAACATACTGCTCGTAGATCGTCCACACCCTTTGCAAGTAGATTGGTTCCCGCCATGTGTCCAAGACCGCAACGACCTGGCCAATCCGCCGCAGATTTGTCTCAAAGACCTCTTCTAGATTGTCGCTCCCAGCAGCAGACCCTTCCACGATGATCCGAAACTGGTTGTTGACGAAGAAGCACATATAGAAGAAGACATCCTTGGATGTTCGCATCAAAGATTCGATGGGTGAGAAAATAAGCAAAAAGGAATGGCATGCTTAAGCATACTCTCAGAACCTGTGGCATGCGACTTAGCCGCCATCTCACTTACGCAGCTTGGCTTCGGAGAAAACCTCTGAGACTTGTGTCATCAAAACAAAAACACTCGACTTCCCAGACTTCCGCCCACCAGCACCATCTAAGCTTCTTGAAACTCCAGCGTTCTGGTTCCCCTCCACATCTTCATGGCACTCTGCAGTTGTCGCAGTGAATACTTCCAACTCCAGGACCTCAAAAGCAGGCGCAAGCAAAATGGCTTCAGAAGAATTGCTGGTATCGCACAAGTGATACGAGGCTTGCGTTGGCCGCTTCACACCGCCCGAAAATACCTTTGCCCCACCTCTTCCACTCATGTGGACTTGGGTGGAAGCTCTTCTGGATTTCTTGACGCTCTCAATCAAAACAATTACCATCACCCCTGACTGCCGGTCAGCCCCGGTTCCCAATGGAAGGTGTGCACATTTGTATGTTTGCTAAAGGTTTGGTGAAACATCTCCGACGAAACCATGTCTTTACTAATTCAATGACTCAATCCGTCGAAACCTGTGGCATGTTGGGGCTCCACTGTGGTCACAACATGTGCAAACATCTCTGGTTGCCAGTCGGATGGCATAAAATGCGTCTGCATTTGGCGATGCTCTGGGGAAAGCCAATCAACCAGCGCACAGCCCGGTCGACCATCTCGGGGGCAACGAAGGTTGGATCCGATCTTGTCCTGGCCTTGCCAGAAGACCTCAAGAAAGCAGTTGTTGGCCGATGGCCGCTGATGCGAAAGATCTGGAAAGGATGAAAACATAGAACGGTATCGAAGAAACTATGAAGCACTGAAGCACAGACTTACGCAGAGTTGTGACTGAAACAATGACGAGCGCATGAAATGTGTTCGTCCCCCAAAGGCCTCCTTCAAGCGAAGGAAAGTGGGATCATCTTCGCCGGACCAGTCATAGGCCAACTCTGCAAACTCGCCCATGAGATATACAAGGCTCACACCCGCAAGGCCGCTGTGACGAGCCCGGATCCTCACACCACCCAGAACCCTGGGCCCCTGGAACGACCTCGAAAACGTATGTAGATTGCAGATGGCTTCGCATTGCTTCGCTGCTTTCATCCAAAGAAATCGCAAATGTCCAATCCATACATGATAAGCTAACAGAGGCATAGTAACACACTATCACATGCACTCCACTTCCGCACTCAAAGCCTCTCATGCTTCTGATTTGCTTTGCCGAGAATCTCTTCAGCTCGCTGACTCACGTGCGACCAGGTCCAGCCGAAACTGCTCAACGCCACGAAGAACCTCTCACAACATGGATTCGCTGAGGTGCTGCATGGCACGTGGGAAAAGACACAAGTGACATCATCGTGAGTACAAGGCCACACATGTCTTTTCGGCCCTCTAATAAAGGTTTTTTGCACGAACCCTGCTTGGTAACTGTGGTATGTCACAGGAGTTGTGTGCTAACAAATTTCAGCTATGGCCACCTTATTTTGGAAGCTACAGGGGACGTGTGTGGGTGTGATTCTGTATAGTGCCTTTGTGCTTCTAGCTACACACGAGTAAGTACACCTTCATCCAAAGAGTGTGTGTGTGTGTGTGTGCGTTGTTCTAATTACTACAGTAGTGTGTTTTCCTAGTTATGCGGTCGGCTGTTGGCCCGCAACTAAATGTGGCCTGTTCAGGGTATCCAGCTTCTCATGCCAAAGCTCTTCATCGAGCTCTTGAAGGATCTGGTTCACCTCACAGCGGCGCCCGGTCAAACGAAACACGGAGACACGAGACACTGGGCGATTAATAGCCGTCTCTAGCCTCCACAGAGGAAATTGTTTCGAGGTATAGAGCTTACTGTAGATGGATGGATTGGAGCCAAGTCTCGACCTTGATTCAAGGTCAAAGTAGCATCACTTACCGCATCTAGGCCTTCCTAAGCTAGTTGGTTTGCATGCTTCGGGATTGTATCTACATTGGAGACAACAAAAACCAAAAGCAACGGTGCATCCTGTGGACCTCCTCTTGGCGGATCGTTTCCCGACGCAGGTGACGCTTCTTGACGATGCGGTGCACCAGGAAAACCAGACCAGAGCAAGAGAGGAACAACACGATGATCAAAGGAAGGTGCCACCAAATGCCTTACGAGAATGCCAGGCTGCCGGTCTCAATCGTAGGACTAGTCGGACTAACACTAACGGAACTTATCTTCGTAAAAAGGACATGCTGCTCCAACTTCTCTAATCTGAAAACACTTCATGAAAAATGATGAAAGTATACAAAATAGCCGTCCGGGTCAGGCCTCAACAGCCCGACAACCGGAGGAACTTTCTTCTGGCAATGCAAACCAGATGCAATCGTTGCTGAGCAAGAGAAAAGGCCAAGAGCAGGACCGGCACGTTTCGCCATGCGTAAATTCGTCTGGAGCACAAGCCACGCAGTCAGTGCGGCCTCAGTGCTAGGATGTCTTAGCTTTAAGAATCCTGCACCTCCGCAAAAAATAAAAATGAAAATCAAAAACTATTGGGGGCACTATCATAATTTGATAGTCTGGCAGGTAGATTGGTTTGCAATGCATCTCCGAGATTCGATTGGTTGATTAAGATTCAAGTTGTGAATGGAATCCCTGAAAGGCCTCTTTGTTCTGGCCAAATGTGTGGGCAATGTTGTGTGGATGTGAAATCAGACCAAAAAGCTTTGATCACCTTGACCGCCCTTTACCTTGGCCAAGGTCAGGACATGTTGACCCCTTGGCCCTTGGACTAAGTTCCCATACACATGTTGCTGCGTTTTTTTATCTGGAAGGAGCCAGAAAGTAGAGGACCTAGTTGTCCAT
>CAXAMN010007803.1:128284-143491 GCA_963970005.1 Durusdinium trenchii | reverse complement strand
TTTTTTTATCTGGAAGGAGCCAGAAAGTAGAGGACCTAGTTGTCCATCCCTCAGAATTCGGTTTCATCTCGTCCAAGCAGCCAGGCACAGGTACCTCTCCAGCTGGGCAGGTGGCACACTGCGAGGCTCCAGCTTTGGCATAACCTGGTGCATACAGGATGAATCCAAAGGTGGAGAACTGTCCAAAATGGCACGGCCCACTTCTTGGCTCAATTACTTGAAACTCCAAAGTTGATAAGTTGACAGGTATCAACTGGTATGAATGCTGATGGTAAACATGCAGCATCAGGCTGTGAGCGTGACATGTTGCTTCTGAGCTTCGCAAAAGTCACGTATTATCATGTATTTTGAGCTGTAAGACCATAGGACTTAGGACCTTGAACGTCCACTAACGAGCCACAGAGACTCACTGTCAAAGTTTCAATTTGAGTTTACGAAGTGTCACTGTTCCTTCAGTTCCTTTCAATCTGTGTGAAATGTCGAGTGCGCATTCCGTTGGCCGATTCCTTCGGCTTTCCCCACCTGTTGTGCACTCTTCGCACCGGTCATCCTGAGGAGCTCTTCCTGCTGGACAGGTCACGCATTCCAAGTCCTCAGATCACCATCGCTCGCCATGCCGCCGAACGAGCGCGAGCGACCCGGCCGGAAAGGACGGGACGCCGCCACGATGAGGGCGGTGGGAAGACACATGGCGCTTGGGGGAGGTTCAGTTTTCTGGAGAGGCTGACCCAGCGTATTGTTTACAAACCTGCCAAGTGCAGTTTGGGGCAGATCAGCAGGAAAAAACATGACGGAAGAAACAACTTTGATGTTGCATATCGAGGTGACAGGTTCCTTGCTGCGATCTCGGATCTCATTGGGAGCAAAGCAGCTGCAGCAGGAGGCCGCTGTGACGGCTGACCGGTTTTGGCCCTCAGCAACTTTTGGCGCTCCCTTCGGGCACGAGAAGGTGTCGCAAGATGCCTTGCGAAAGGCCAAGTAGCTTTGTCGCGATCCTCCAGGGTGCTCCAAAACAACATGTGTTCATGTGTCAGTCGGTGTCATTCGAGTCGGTGTCAGTCGGAAATGGTCTAGGTCAGAACCTTAGCCGCCTTAGCCTTGAGAAGGTTGGAAATCATACAATTGTGATGGCAACGTGTTTGTCTGATGTTTCTGTCCCCTATGTGGATTGCAAATAACTACTGCCTGAGGAACCATGTCCTCCAGCAACCAAGTTCAGCTTACCCTCGTCATGCATCAGCAAGCAGCGCTCAAACCCTTCGAGAAGAAAAGCCGTGCACCCTAAAGCTTCGCAACTTCCGACGCAAGCTCGAAAGCCCACAGCTGTCACCAACATTGTGTTCCGATCATCCCAAGTGCCTGCTCCAAGCTCAATGAAGCCGGAGTTCACAGGCCAACAGGCTTCATCAACACAAGCTAAGTTTGTCTGTGGACAAGGGCAGCTGGGACATTGTTGATACGACCAGGTCTGCCACATGCTGTAAGGCAAACCTAAAGCACTGGAACTGAGGCGCAACACACAACCAGACATGCCCGATCCAGTAAATGCATTGACCATAGCAAATGTATCAGGGATTGATGTGAAATTCCACGTTGACACGGGCTGATTGAAGCTCCGGGCACCTGCAAACATATTTTTCATGTCTTTGGCTGCTGAGGTGTCCCACATCCCAACTGGCTGGTCAAACGAACTCGCACGGAAAAACATTCCCGAGAAGTTTGTCACAGCGCTCGTGTCCCAATGATTCAGCGGTTGATCAAAGGAACTTGCTCCCTCGAACATGCCACCCATATCTTTCACATGAGAGGTGTCCCATGCACCAATAGGTTGGTTGAAGGCACTGGCATCGGCAAACATGCCTGCCATGTCTCTGACATTTGCCGTATTCCAAGCGTCTATGGGCTGGTTGAACTGCAGAGCAACGAGGAACATGGAATTCATGTCTCTAACTTTGCTAGTGTCCCAAGCACCGATCGGCTGATCAAAGGATGTGGCACCCCGAAACATGTAGGACATGTTTGTCACTGCACGTGTGTTCCACATCCCAATTGGTTGATTGAACTGAGCAGCGTTGTAAAACATGCTATTCATGTTTCTGACATTGCCAGTGTCCCAAGCACCTATGGGCTGATTAAAAGACCTGGCACCCCAAAACATAAAGGACATGTTCTCGACTGCAGATGTATTCCACGCTCCAATGGGTTGGTTAAATTGCACAGCACCGTAGAACAGGTCTGCCATGTCTCTGACATTGGCCGTGTCCCAAGCATTGATTGGCTGATCAAAGACGATGGCCCCAAAGAACATTTGTCGCATGTTCTTTACTGCTCCAGTCTTCCAGGACCCAATGGGCTTGTTGAAGGCAAATGCATAATTAAACATGTTCTTCATGGTTAAAACATGAGAAGTGTCCCAAGCATCAATGGACTGATCAAAGGACCTGGCACCCAAAAACATAAAGGACATGTCCGTGACAGCAGAAACGTTCCACGATCCAATGGGCTGATTGAACTTCACGGCATTGTGAAACATGGCCTTCATCTCTCTGACATTGGCCGTGTTCCAAGCATTGATAGGTTGGTCAAAGGACTGGGCCCCGTAAAACATGAAGGACATCTTCACGACTGCAGATGTGTTCCAGGATCCAATGGGCTGATTGAACTTCACGGCATTGTAAAACATGGAATTCATGTCTCTCACGTTTGCTGTGTCCCAATCACCAATGGGTTGATCAAAGGCAGCTGCACCCCAGAACATCTGTTGCATGTTCCTCACTGCTTGAGTCTTCCACGACCCAATGGGCTGGTTCAAGGACACTGCATTCGAAAACATATTCTGCATATTTGTGACACTGGTCGTGTCCCAAGCACCGATGGACTGATTAAAGGACGTGGCACCGTAAAACATGTAGGACATGTCCGTGACAGCAGAAACGTTCCATGATCCAATGGGCTGGTTAAACTTGGCAGCCTTGTAGAACATGGCTTTCATGTCTCGGACGTTTGTCGTGTCCCAAGCATCAATGGACTGATCAAAGGCACGGGCCCCAAGGAACATTTGTTGCATGTTCTTCACTGCTCCAGTCTTCCATGATCCAATCGGCTCATCAAACTTGACGGCCTTGTAGAACATCTTATGCATCGTTTGCACTCTGGATGTGTCCCACGAGCCTTGGTTCCCCTATAAAAATTCGAGACACTGCTAACAAAATGGAAGCTTTCACTCTGAAAAGGTCCTTTTTTGCAAGCATTGCGGGAGTCTTCGCAGGAAAACTCCTCAACATCGGACCAGGTTCCGGAACCTTCTCTGGAACATGCTCTGGAACCTGACACTGATCTTTCTTCCTAAGGAGTTTTCTAAGCGTACGCTGCTTCAACGAAAGGACAAGAGTCGCACGGTGAAACAACGCTCCAGTCGCATGGAGGAGATCGACCAGTCCATGGCGGTGGTTTGGCCACTCGACCGTTCACTGATGGTAGACACTGACTGACAGCCACAACCGTGAGTTTCGATGACATGAGGAAGGAATGCATGACACAGGAAGGGAGGAGCCGCACCCATGGAGATGAGAGAATAGGATGAGAGGACAAGCTGTGAGAGGAGAATCTTGCTGGCATAGTTTGGAGGCTCGTGAGTCTTGCAATGACCCCAAGGAGCAAGTGTAAGTCTACCTTGTTTCATGATGTTCATGGCAAATGAGGGTCTCTTTCACCTCAAGAATGAAAAAAATAAGTTTCTGCCAAGAGACCGATGGGCATATTGAAGGAGGTGGCTCTGTGGAACATGGAGCTCATGTCCACGACCTTAGAGGTATCCCAAGCGCTGATGTTCTCGTTGAAGCCATCCAAGTCTTTGAAAAGCCCACTCCTTAGGCAACGCGCTCAGACCTTTGACCTTCGCGACACAAAGGGCCTCAGCCTTTCTCCAAAGCTGCCAAATTTGAGGAGCATTCCTTGTGCTGAGGACTTGAGTTCTCTAGGCATATCTAGCTTGCTTTTGCCAAATTCACTCTCCAAAATCATGAATGGCAGGATTAGCTCGCAGCTAATGAACCCTAAACCTGCTTCAGAGCTCATGACATGAAGTTAGGCTTGGAGCCTCATAAAGCCTTGAGAAAAGAGCCAAATTAATCAAAACAAATTGAAAACACACTGAACACGTGTATTCTTGCATGCACCCACAGCTAGCTTCACCCAAGGTTCATGTTATTCACCGAGGAGACGTTCCATTCACCAGGCGCTCCCCACAATAATCTCAGCTGCATCTTGGTGGCCTGGTCTGCATTGTTCCACCTGCAAGATGCACTGCTGTCTTCATCCTATTTGCGTCAGAAAATCTGAAGAATGTGTGTCAAAGATTGACAAAAGTGGCTGCTAAAACATTCGGCAAGATCCGTGGTTGTGGCACGAAGCTCTCTCAGGGTGCCTCCGGGGAAAAGGAACAAACACACATGTGGAATGCTTGAAAAGCCAAGGCGCTGCAGCAGCGCAGCTCGCAACTCCGAGCTGGTGGAGAAGCCGCAAACTCCAGAGATCAACAGCAAAAAGCATCGAAGCACCATGGTGACGACCCAGGCAGTGACTTGATGGGTAGGCGAGGTACATATCTCAACAAGCCTACTGACTCTGTTGGCTCTGAAACCTACAGTTGCTATGGATGTGTGTATGTATATATATATATATGTCCTCAAATGTACTCGGGAATGACCAACGCGGGCACTTTGGGCTGTAAAAGCTGTTCCGCAGCATTTGTCAGGACGTCTGAGCCCAAGGATTTGGCATGTTCGCGACGAAAATCGCGTGAGAAGGTCAGCACCGCACAAAGGTTCATCGGTTGGAATCACTGAATTACGAAGACTGCTAGGTGGCTACCAAGATAATCCAACGTAAATCCTGCAACGATCTGGTACGACTACAAGACACATCAAGAAATATGATGAAATATGTAAACATCCCTACAAAAAATATCGAATATCTTCCCAAAATGGCGTAAGACAAGGATCAATAAACGTATTATCATGCATGTTCCATTTGAGAAATCCCTGCCGTGTTGCCGCCGTGTTGAAACTCGTTGCTTTTGAGTAGGGGGTTGCTTCAGGGCCAGTATAGGTGCAGTGCCTGGAAGCAAACATAGTGACCTTTTTCCACAGCTACAATACATTTAGTCAGTCGGATCTCAAACCAAACAATACGCCTTCCTTTGGTACAGCTTAGAAGAACGACTGAAAGTTCTTTACAAAGCTCCCTTTTTTCGCTCGAAGGCTTGGAAGGCGAGTGTGTAGCCACAAGATTGAATTCCCCCGGTCTGTCAAAGCAGCGGTAGATTCGAAGGTTTCATCGTAAAGTAGGCCTTGGACCTTTCGACTCCTCGCGAACATTGCGGCAGATTTTCCATAGTGCAGACCATCTGCTGTAACCTGTAGGAAGCTTCAACAGTCCAGGATCGATTCTCATCCAAGGAGCTTCTGTCCTTGGCCAATTTGGTCAAATGTCAAGCGCGCATCTTTCCTTGGAAAAAAAGCATCTTCAGGACCATGCTCATGTTAGCTGTGGCAGCTTTGTTATGCCAGGCTCAGGTCGGATATGTTTTAACCCCACTTCCCAAGAGGCTTTCCCAGGCGGTCAAAAGGCGTCACATCCCATCACCACATCGAGCCAGCAGATCTCAAGGAACGAGAGACTCTTACGACGACCGTTTTTCGAAACGACGACCGCTCTCTGAGGTGTTTTGCATCCGACAGATGAGGAACTGATCATTTTCTGGTCTGAGCTGCGTGAACCGGCTTCTCAGCTCATCTGAGTTGCCTGGTCTTGGTTCAATCACTTCCTTCTGCTTTGGCCAATGGCCCTGGTCTTGGCCAAATCGGCCCTGGTTAAGCAACAACGCCCGAATGGCCAGCTGGGGCCAGCTGGCCCTGCCAGCTGGTTCGGGGTCGGTGCCTGTTGTACTCCTTGTGGTCAAAGAATAAAGAGAGCGAAGGAGGAAGATTCTCATCGTCTGAACTGCTCGTGTTTCCCTCATGTCGTGAGCACTTCGCCCTTCTTTCGCGTCCCAAAAACACGCCGATCACGACGTGAAACCCAAATGCGACGACCACCAGCACGTTTGGAGCGAAGACGCACGAAAGAGGATGTGAAAAGAATCTACAGACGCCGTTCATGACAGGTATGGACTGACTGATCTGCGAATGCACCGGAGAAGGCCTTAGAAGAGATGGACTGATGGACCTCCCAACTTCAGTCTTCTGTTGTGCTGTAGAACCAAGTCCGATCTATCAACTCTATTTCTGAGCACCTATTCCACCGCCGATTCCGCCGGCGAGCACAGGCTGTGTCAAGCAGCCCACCTAGAGCCTTCAATGACCGGTGCCAGCGTCATGTTTCTTTTAAAACACATGGCGTAAAAAGGTACAAGCAGGTGCAAAAGATGTTCAATTTGCTCAGGGGAACAAAGGAGAGATGCATCGTGCGCATGAGCTGGAAGTAGAACTACAAAGTGCTCAATGCGTCCTTCATCGCTCGTCAAACCCAGGCCATACCGAGAAAGCGTCTTCGTATACAGGTTACGCCCTGCCAACACAATTGAGAGATAAAGCTGGAAGTTGCACTCTTCTTTATACCTGACGTCCTATCTTTCTTAAGGATTTACAACATGTTTGGATGATCTTCCTTTGGACCCCCTTCTTGAACTGCACACACGCTGCTGATGGGCAAAGATCCGCAAAGATCCGCTGCGCTGTTACGATGCCCGACGGGTGCAGAATCTGGCGTGGCAAAAAAATACTTGCTTTGGATTCTGTCTCCACACCTGGCATGTTTTTGGCCCAGGATTTGGATATCTGCCGTTTGGGTCCAGTGCCCAGGCCACTTTTGCCTCAACCATCGGGCTGAACCGAACGACGGAACCGACGATCTCAACGTCCAAGCGTTCGAACGATCCAATGTGTTCCTCGGCCTCCAGAAATTGGAGCTTCAGCTGCCCTGGTCGGTTCGAAAAGGTCCGATGAGGTTCATGGACGTCACAAAACTGGTCATTTGTGAGGACATCACCTTTGCTGAGCCTCTCAGTGCCTCTCCGGATGCTAAGGGTGTGAAGCCTCTAAGAAGTAAAAGAGCTTGCAGTTCAAGGCAACTTGGTCATAAAAAGATCTTTGCCCACGGCTTGAGCTGGTGGGCTCCTTTGTTTAGGTCTAGATGCAGGCTGCCAAATGTTTAAGACACTTTGCAGGGTCTTCCATCTGCTCATTTCTTCTTCATCTCAAGACTAACAAACCTTTTTTGTTCTGAGGGCTTCTGCTTGTGGCCAGAAAGTCTACCAACATGCAAGCAAGCATTGCAAACCGTGTCCGGAGTCTTGCTCCCGTTCAACTGTGATCCACAGCGACAGGATCCGACTGGGGTCCACACTGTCCGGCAGAAGGGATGAAAAGCAACTGAACCCGGCCGAAAAGGGAGGCACTTCGCCACATCCGCCACGTCACATCCGAACATTCCCACGGCTTCGCTGTCCTCAAAGCCCAATGATGTCGTGGCTTCACTTCGTCCTCTGGTGGAAGCCAATAGGGAGATGGTCAAATCGATGCAAAACTGCACAGTTTCTTCAGCAGCGTGGTCTGCGGCGATGCGCGAGCTCGAAGCGAAATCAGCCGCCGCTCCGCATGAGATGGCGCTGAACGCTTGGTTGGTGCCCAAAGCCCAGAGAATCGAAGCCGGGAGCCGTTGTGACAGGGAAATGCCAGGCGACGTTTCACAACTGCTTTGGTTCTTGTCACCAAAAAGCTCGGAAGGCTTTCAGCTGTGACATGATTCCGGACTTTCGGCGCTTTTGCTCGCTCTCTCGGGGCTCCAGCAGTCCAAAACATCGTCGTTTCCAGTGTCCTGCACCAGAGCCAGGCCCTTTGGTTCGGCATGGTCCGAACGAAGTCGAGGTCGCCTAGATCCTCGTACCCAGAATGTCCTTTCACTAGTTGAGCATCTATCCGGAGCAAAGCACCGCGTTGAGCATCGTCGAAAACCTCGCTTTGCGCAAAAGCGTGTTGAATACCGCTGCGGTCGACGTCTCCATGTAGCCTGTGAGCCGACTTCTCAAAGAGTATCTGAAATTGAGCAAGCTTGAGACCAAGCTTGAGGCAGAGACGGATGTGGTGACTGACGTGTATTTCGTGCAAAAGACGAAGTGTCACGTGCGCAAACATCTCCGTCTTTTCCAAAGATCCTTGCATGTCTTGAGGCATCTCATTGTTCGAGATACACACCTTGTGCAAGTCAAGCTATTTTTGCGACCTTTGCGGTCTGGTTTTATCGCTATCATGCTTCAGTTGCCTCAAGATTCCTGCTTGGCCCGAAAAATGGATTGTGAGGGATGCACACAGCGGATTGTTGGATGGTGAAAGGTGGTGCTACCGGTCAAAATTGGCGGCGACTTGTCAGAGCCTTACCATTCTGCAACGTTTGGTTTTGGTGCGAGTCCTATTGCCACCTGTCATGTGTTCTGGCCTGGTTAAACAAAGACATGTAGATTTAGCCAAGTCTAGACTTCCATACCACTCCTTGGCCTTAATTGACAGCTCCTGGATACAATGTCTGAAGAAACTATATACACTGCACAAACAGTGAGCCCTGTCAAATCCCGTTCAAAGTTTGTTACAGACATCCCGAAGGAACACATGGCAGTCTCTTCACCAGAAGTTGAGTGCTGTTCAAAGATCAGTGCGCTTGAGTCACTTGAGTCGTTGATCAAAAAGGTGGCCGCTGTAAGATTCAAAAGAAACGCATGTGGCTTGCTGAGGAAAGATCAAACAACTCATCCTGACGCTATGACCTGGTAAGACCAGTGCTGCAAGTCGATGACATAGGATTGGAGACACAGGCCAAGCTTTGGTCCTTCTTCCAACTACTTCATTCAAATGAACTTTGTGTTCTGTCACTTGATGTTCCCCCTTGTGCTATAGAATGCTCAATGATTAACAAAAATGCTCTCATCGGACTAGTTGTGATAGTCAAACGGATTAAGATGTTGACATGTTCCCCCACGCGTATGATGCGGTGTTTAACACAGTGTGATTCTGGGGGTGCATACTTTCAATCGCTTCTCACTTGACCCCTCAATTTGGGCCAATTCCATGGCCAGCCCCATCTGAAAATTCCCCTGTCTTGATTTGCCCAGAAGAGGCTAATGTGGAGAAGTGAAAGGCCGGAGCGAAGGCCTGTGCGAAGGCGCAACCACACCACTTTTCGTGAAATGTGCTCCTGACATGGCCGTCTCTTCCAAAGATCCTTGCACGTCTTGAGGCATCTCATTGTTCGAGATACACACCTTGTGCAAGTCAAGCTATTTTTGCGACCTTTGCGGTCTGGTTTTATCGCTATCATGCTTCAGTTGCCTCAAGATTCCTGCTTGGCCCGAAAAATGGATTGTGATGGATGCACACAGCGGATTGTTGGATGGTGAAAGGTGGTGCTACCGGTCAAAATTGGCGACGACTTGTCAGAGCCTTACCATTGTGCAAGGTTTGGTTTTGGTGCGAGTCCTATTGCCACCTGTCATGTGTTCTGGCCTGTTTAAACAAAAGTGCCAAGTCTTACCGAGTCTTAATTACCTAAACTTCCTTGCCACGACTCGCGGCCTTAACTGAACTGACAGCTCCGAAAGAATGACTTGTGTGTGTGCATAAATAACATTGCGTGACACGTCAAACGTCCTGAATATCACAACTCTGTCAAACCCGAACCCGTTTCAAAGTTTGTTACAGGTGGAGGGCCATCTTGGTCGATGAAAAAAACCAGACATCCCGAAGGAACACATGGCAGTCTCTTCACCAGAAGTTGAGTGCTGTTCAAAGATCAGTGCGCTTGAGTCACTTGAGTCGTTGATCAAAAAGGTGGCCGCTGTAAGATTCAAAAGAAACGCATGTGGCTTGCTGAGGAAAGATCAAACAACTCATCCTGACGCTATGACCTGGTAAGACCAGTGCTGCAAGTCGATGACATAGGATTGGAGACACAGGCCAAGCTTTGGTCCTTCTTCCAACTACTTCATTCAAATGAACTTTGTGTTCTGTCACTTGATGTTCCCCCTTGTGCTATAGAATGCTCAATGATTAACAAAAATGCTCTCATCGGACTAGTTGTGATAGTCAAACGGATTAAGATGTTGACATGTTCCCCCACGCGTATGATGCAGCATACTGTTGATCTCTTCTCACTTGCCCCATCAATTTGGGCCAATTTCATGGCCAGTCCCATCCGAAAATTCACCACCTGTCTTTGGGCGACTTGCCCCAAGTCTCCTCCGTTCCTGGCTAATGTGGAGAAGCGAAAGGCCAGAGCGAGTGCGGCGCAAACACACCACTTTTTCGTGAAATGTGCAAGTGGCATGGCCGTCTTTTCCAAAGATCCTTGCATGTCTTGAGGCATCTCATCTTTCGAGATACACACCTTGTGCAAGTCAAGCTACCCTTGGGACCTGTGCGGCCCAGGTTTCATCGTGCGGCGGCTACCATGCTTGAGCTGGCTCAAAATTCATGGATCGTCATGGCATGCACACAGCCAAAACCTTCAACCGCAGTATTTGGCCACTACTCCTTTGCACCAGCGAGTTGCAAATCTGACACCTTTCAAGCGCTCAACGATTTTAATCTCACCTTGGCCTGTCGTACCTTGCCGTTTGTGCCAAAATCCCACGGTGCAACAACCTGAACCGTACGAATGGGCTGCCACAAAGGCAGCTTGGGCTCAATGGGGCAAGGATGACAAGCCGGGAGGCGTTTGCTGATAGGATTGGTAACATACTCTGAAATACTTTGGTTTCACGATGCTTGTGATGTGGGCATCGATGTATGTCATTTCAGACCATCAAACCAAGCAAGTGAACAAGCTGCTCGTCACGCTGCTCATCACACTGCTCATCGCTGCCAGTTGACTCAACGATTCTGTCATGCTGGTCGTGCCTCAGACTGGGGAGACTAGGAGTGGAAAGAATGCCATGACAAATCCAATCTCCCCTTCTGTCCCAACAGTTTTTTCTGTCGAAACAGCAAAAGCCCAATCCGGCAACATGGCCTGTTTCGTGGATCTTCCTGAAGCCACAAGATCGAGGGCGATATCACGGCAGTTTTTGTCCCAAGAACATACCCGCCCCGGTGACAGTCACAAATTCTCAAAATTTGACTGTCACTCGGCCACTGGGCTAAAAAGAGCTGGTCAAAGGCAGACTGAGGAAACGCCACAAACACGCGTCCGACCCGATATTGGGTTTCATCCGAAACCAAAGATTTCAAAGGCACCTCCGAACAAAGTCCTTTTCAGTGACAAGGAATCCTGGAGAAAGCCTCCGCCTCATCGTCTCATCCAAAAAATGCTGGAAGCGGAAAACCCGCTGGAATTCTGCACCCTTGGCGGCTTGATGGTCACGCGGTGGTTTCTTGGTGTGCAAAAGCTTCCGAGCAAGGCGTTTCGATGGGGATTCTTCTTGCAGTGGATAAGAGTAAGGCTTTGTGTCGATTTACCACTGGTTTTGTTTTGGTTGAGGGAATCAGGGGTAGCTGGCTTACAATGAGCCCATGAACAATGCTCGTCGCACCAATGCATCACGCCTACCAGCCTTCCGCGAGATTTCAGCATCGAGCTTGACAAGCGAGCCGCCAATTTCTTCAAGGCCATAGCGGCCATCGGTGACGAGGTCTCAGACGTGTTTGATCTGCCCCAAGTTCCAGAATACTCTCACTTCACGTGGACGCAGCTGGCCCGTGGCCATCGCTGCCCCGCAAAAATACACCGCTGCCTTGTAGAGAGTCTGGGTGTGAGATGATGGGAGGGATCACCCCATACTAGCACTCTGCTGTGTGGCGGCAAGCACAGGCAAACGAACGGACACCTCGCCATGCTTCGCTTCACCAATTGACGTCCGTGCTTCGCCACCGTTCGATGCCGACGGAGGGACCCAGTCCTCTGCGGGAAGCGACCCAGGCGGCGTACGCGACCGGCCAGGCGGCGTTCGAAGCTTCGATGGAGCGGCGTACACCACATGGACGATGCGAAAGAGTGTCCCAGCAAGATCTCCTTGGATGTCCTTCTTCCACACTGCAAGATTTGGAAAGACAGAGCTGTCACCGCAGACCCGACCCGGAGACCAAACCCTGTCAACTTTCAGTATACGCTCGGTCGTACCCTACAGATCGTCTCAATTCAGGACCGAGTTCCACATCTGAAACCTTTCAACGCTTTGGTTTTGAGCCTTGGTACCACCTTCGCCAATGGTCTGAAGGAGCTCACAACGAGTGCGACTTTATGCAACGACCTGTGCCACCATTCGAGGTAGTCTTGTCTAGATAGTTTCGTGCAGGCTACATTATAGGGATAGCAGGTCAGGAAATGTTTACTGGATTCACGAATACTGTGCACACTGAAACGCCAAAAGTGCATCCCATTGAAGGCTTGTCGAGCTTGCAATGTCGTTGATCTTGGATTGCTCGTCACGCTAGACCACGAGATCCTGCAAAGGCACAAGTTCCAAGGAGCACATTGCAACCTCGTTGTCGAAAGGCTCATGGTCCAAGATTCCCGCATGCATGATTCGGGCATACAGCTCTTGCATTAAAGTACTTGCTGCAGCATGCTCTTGCCTGGAAGCTGATGCGCACAATTCACTGGCCCTTGTGTTGGAAAGGCCCCTGCACGATTGACATACATGAACATCCTGAACTCACTAATTGCGCTCGGGCAGGGTTTTGTGTGGAAGACAGTAAAGTCATGCACTTCCTGATTCCTCGTGGGTTATTTGATGTTAATTGAAATATTGTGCAGCTCGACACTCTGCGCGTTCCTGATCTGTCACAAAGGGCTGTCACCATGCCAAAAACCACTTGACACTGAGAACTTCTTGACTTCTTCACAAGCCGCACCAGCAACACCTGTGTTCCAGTATGGTGTATGTCGATGGGAACACTTCAAGTCTTCAGGCTTCTCAGGCCATGGGCTTTCAGCGAGGAGAGATCTCTGGAGGTCGTTCGAACGCCCCGAAGGCCACGGCCAGGTGTGTGAGGAGCTTGGCTGCGGCTGCGGACACTGCGCACCACCTCGGCGCGGCTGCGTGCCGCTGGCCGGTGGCTGCAGTGTCGCCGGCCCGCATGCGCATGGCCGAGAGGAGGGCGGTGTTCAGTATCAAGTGCTTAAGGAGTTGCTCGGCGGTGTCCAGATTTCGTGCACCCATGGAGCGACTCAGTTTGGGATTACTTAGGATCTACTAGCTGGCAACCACCAATAAGTCTCAGGGTCTAGACGAGGGCAAAAGCTTGAAACCCACAGCTTCTCGGTAAGAAGCCATCTCTGGGCTACTGCTGAACCTTCACATCCTGCAGACAGAATGATTGTTCAGATGCTCTTCTAGTCGTGTCAAACAGGAGGCTGAATGCCAAAGCAGCACATGGCTCCAGAGGAGCACCAATACACTAAAACTTCACTTTTTGGGAGACTTAAGAAGACTTGTCGGCGCACACTCTTTTGGCCCCACGGGCCATTTTGGCCGTACCTGTTGCATTTGGGCCGGCCGCAAACTGCCGTTCTTGACTGGCCGTGCCAAGCTTCTGTCCGGCTACAAAGCCCCACAATCCTCCTGGTCCGTCCTTGGGATCTGAAAATCAGATTTGCTTTGGCCACATCCTCCTGCAATGTCTTCCAACCTCTAAACCTCGGACTCCCAAGGACTCCAAGGTGGTCTGAACGGGGGGGTCACCGGGTCCAACATCTTCTGAACGTTTCCGACGCATGTGAAGCAACACTGCCAAACTTGATATGCGAGAGCTTTCGGGCCGAAGGATTTGACACCTTTCAACGCTTTGGTTTTGAACTTTCCTGCCACTTTTGCCAATCTCGGAGGTCTGAACAAGTGCGACTTTATGCAACGACCTGTGCCACGATTCCTTTGGGCTGCCGTCAGAGGTAGTCTTGTCTAGATTCTAGATAGCTGACGCAAACTACGCAGGGATAGCAGGTCAGAAAAGGTTTGACGAAAACTGAAAACATGGATACTGTCCACGCTGAAGGCCAATCATGAGTTCGCAACATCGCTAATCTTGGAGTGCTCATCATGCTAGACCACAACATCATTCAAAGGCACAAATCCCAACGAGCATATTGCAACCTCATTACCAAAAGGAACCTCCTCCACCGTTGGGAACGCATGCGTCATTCTGGCAGGGTTACAAGTCAGCAGCGTGCTCTTTCAAAGCTGAGCGCTGTCGCTCTGCATCTCAACTCGTCAGGTACTTCATTGTGATCGAAACGACACATGCTCAGCATCGCGAAGCCAAACCTTAGATCCCAAAATAGCTGTCAACCGTCCTTCAATCGTATCTCAGTATTTGTTTGGCAAAAGCGTTCAGAAATGGACGGTGACTCGACCACTCGACCCGCCAAGAGTTCCTCTCGGTACCGACTCAGGACCGCACCGAAGACCAATCGGTGCCGTTGCCGTCGTTGCCGTCACTGCCGTCAGACGTTGCAACAAACGAAGGCACCAGCACAAGGCGTTGCCGGCAACTCCCTTGCGCCAAGTCTGGGCGCTGACGCTGGATGTCAGTGATTTCTGGACGAAATGATCATGCTAGTGGGAATCTGGAAGGCCTCCACAGCTCAAGCTACCCCGGGGGCGATGGACTCGTCTCCCGAAACGGCCACCGGATGTCAGGCAGCTTCACGGACGGAGGCAGCTGAGGGCGGCTTCCAAAGGGCGGAGGGGGCGGAGGGCATCATGGCGTCAGTTCGCCGTTCGTCCGGAAGAACGTGCTGTGTCAGAACAGCGAGTCGGTGTCCCAAGTTCCATCGATTCCCGAAACACTGGTCACTGGCATGAAGAGCTGGAAGAGAGAGCAGCTTTCAGAGGTCGGGACTTTGAGGGTACCGAGGCGGATCAGATTGCGTGACAGGCTGCACCAGCAACTCAATGCACTTGTACCTAGAAGGTTTTATGATGGAAAGGCCAAAGTCTGAAAGACTTGTCACAATCCAGCATGCCATAGCAGAAACCTCTCATCAGACTTTGAATCCAAGACTGACCCTCAGCCTTCAGGGAAACATGGACTGTCACTGGGGCAGGTTTCAGGTTGCCACAGAATCACGAGCGACGTCCTTGGAATTTTACGGGTCTTCTCAAAGCTCTGAGCACATTCCACAACACTTCTCTTCGACGAATGCACAAGCTTTAGACGC
>CAXAMN010007803.1:77598-128274 GCA_963970005.1 Durusdinium trenchii | reverse complement strand
AAAGCACAAGGTGTGATGGTCTCAAACCACAAGCGCCTAACTTCCTTAGCAAAGTCTTTCTGTTGGAAACTAAAGACAGAAACCAAAGGAACTACGCACCATACAATGCTGTGGAATGCGCGCCGACTCAGAATTGCTCATGCAGCCTATGCTCCTTGTTGTCCATAGATTTGGGGACAGTGACAAAGCAAAACATCCTCTGGCCAGTCTGCCCACCTCTGACCTTTCTGCAACAACGGCTCAGCTTCCTAAGCAGCATGTAGCAAGTCCGCAAGCGGACAGAGGCCTGTGAATCGCAGGTGTCGGAGATGTAAAGCTTCTGGATAAAGTGTGACTTGGGCAGGCCATCTGCATGATTCACATTGCATTTTGCATTCACATGGGCTTTGCTCGGAAGACAGATTGTACCCGCAGGATGTCTGTGAAGAAATCTGCCGAAGTTATGTGTGCGGTTGCGCCTACTTACGGAGTCATCATGGGCAACGCTTCAGCGTGTTACAGAGGCTAGCGGACCCAAAAAGGGCCCCAAAAATCCACATCTCATACAACTCTTGTCGTTTTATGTCCTTTTAAAGGAAAGAACACTGGTGTTGGACACGTCCCGCTCTTTCCAGACTCGCTACGGCCCGAAGATAGCTGTCCAAGGTTGATCGGAGACAAGCATGGCAGCTTCACTTCCACATGAATGTCGCCCCAAATAAGTGGAACTTCACCAAATCGTCCAAGCGAGTGGTTTCAACCAAGAACGGCTCGGACTCTGCCTTTTATTGCAGCTTTGGAAGTCCCAGCTTTCCTCGTTCCTTCATCTCCTGCGTTTCACGTCGGAAGGTCTCAGAGGTCGGACCGTCATCCGGGTGGCCGAAGGGCCACGGGGATTGGCCATTTGCTGCACTGCTGCGTGTCGTGCTGTTGGGGTAAAGAAATGACATGCACTGGCAAGAGGATCGTCAGGTTGACAGGATCGGGGTGAAGCTTTCATCTGGCTCAGTGGAAGGGCCTGGTTGCCCTATCCAACCAAGGCACGGTCCAAGCTCCGAACAGTTCTACCGAGCTACCATGGTCGGATGGCGATCAATTGGTTTGTCTCCAAGGAAGGATGGCCTGGTAGCCAAAAAGTGTCAAGAGTTTCCCTGCAAAGCCCAACTCGGCGTTGATCAACTTGGGAACCGGCCAAACGAAAAGACCAAGAAACATGTCAGCCCTCTGCCGTGAAAGCCAGAATCTTTCTTTGTGTTGGGATTGGACGGCTCACCATCATACAGTTGACATCGTCGCCCTCAAAAGGTTGCAAATGACTCTTTGAAGAACTCAAACATTTGAGGATTCTGCACATGTGTGGAGCTCCTGGCGTTTCCTGAGACAGACTAGGCATCTGCAGGCACTTCTCCAGTCGAAAGCTGGGAAAGTACGACACCATCAACACTTCATGTGGGCAGGCAAGTACATACAGAACTTGTACAGGACTTGGACGCCAAGAATTTGGATCTAAAAGACGACCTACAAAGACAACTTTTCAACTCAGAAATTTCCAGGAGCAATCCAACTGCCAGGTAAAGTTTCAACCCTTGTGGTTCTTTTGAAAGACATGTGTAGGACAGCTCGCGGCTTTGCCCGACTGACAACCAAAGACCTGCATTCCTCTAAATGGGGGTGATGGCATCTTGAAGTTGCAGGTCGAGGTTCTCCTGCAGCAATTGTTTCTTGGCCTTCCTCTTAATCCAGCCAGGTGAAAGTGCGGGAGGTATGTCAGCCGAAACATGTTGCTGCAAACACATGTCGGCCTACACATGCTCCAGCACTGGTCTTTTTTGGTACTGGAAGTATAAACGGCGTTCCCTCCAGCGCGTCTCCTGTCAAAACTCTCACATATCCTCACAATCAAACAGCTGTGGCTATTCAAATAGTTGCGAAGGCATGGCTTGGCTCCTAAATCGAAAGCCATACAACCGTGGACACCACTGTTCCGTTGACGCCCTTCCAGCGCCCAGCCCATCCACGGAGCAACCCTTCATCTGCTGCGAGGAACACAGGAAACGCCTGAAGCATCAACCTATCACCTGGGAAAGACAGATTCACGGACATTCACGAGGGCAACAACCGGGGCCTGTCCAAAGCGATTGGCGATGCGTTCTTGCAGCGCGCTGTTGTTTACCAAAAGAGTTTCAGGGGTGTGTGCGTGATCCCATGTGCAATCCCATGACGGCAAGCTGGCGCAAAGTGATACCATGCTGAGCTGAGTTGAACTGGACGAACTGGGCATAGCAAAGACTGTTCATGCAAATTCTCGCGCCAGTCTGACACGAAGCCGTGGATGCTATCATCAAGTGTTCCAGAGTGTCAGGCAGTGGTGTGTCTTCCCAAGTTTGTTTTGACCCATGTCAAGATGTGCAGAAATCACAAAGCACATGAATCTTCATGTCATGGGGTTGGCTCACATCCAGTTCCTTCAAGATACTGCAATCCTTGAGTGGATCAAGTCACAAATAGACGCTTGGTCACGGTCAACCGCTGTGCCTCTACAACCAACCCAAAGGAGCGTTTATCCTGGAACTCTTCAGATCAATCTGTCAGCTCAATCTTTGGCCAGCACAGGCAGCTGTCTTCCACGCATGGCTTCAGTGCCAATCCCAGAAATTCCGGAGGCCAATGCGCTGCATGGCTTGCAGTTGAGATGTGCACGTTCCGAAATTTTAGGATTGCAAAAATCGCGCTTTTGGGCTCCGTTTTGGTCCCACTATATTGCTGGCCGCCTCCAGATGAGAAGCAAGTACAAATTATCTATTTCATATGAATGAATCTTGCGGCCTATCAAAGCTCCAAGAATTAAATATGTCAGACCTAGCAAAATAAACCTTTGCCCCAGAAATTTCCAGGAGCAATCCAACTGTCAGGTAAAGTCTCAACCCTTGTGGTTCTGTTGAAAGACATGTGTAGGACAGCTCGCGGCTTTGCCCGACTGACAACCAAAGACCTGCATTCCTCTAAATGGGGGTGATGGCATCTTGAAGTTGCAGGTCGAGGTTCTCCTGCAGCAATTGTTTCTTGACCTTCCTTTTAATCCAGCCAGGTGAAAGTGCTGGAGGTATGTCAGCCGAAACATTTTGCTGCAAACGCATGTTGGCCTACACATGCTCCAGCACTGGTCTTTTTTGGTACAACGAACATACCAGTAAAGAACTCAGGCGGGACTTGGACTCCAAGAATTGGGATCTGAAAGACCTACAAAGACCACTGTTCACTTCGGCAATCTCCAGGAGCAATCCTTCTGCCAGGTAAAGTCTCAACCCTTGTGGTTCTTTTGAAAAACATGTGCAGAACACGTCCCAACTGAATTCCTCTTGAATGTGGGCGGCCCCCCTTTGTGGTACGAGTTTGATGGCATCTTGAAGTTGCAGGTTGCAGATCGAGATTTTCTCGTAGCCATTTCTTCTTGGCCGAGCCGAGCCATGTGAAAAAACGCATCAACCTGGCGTTGTTTCACAAGCAAACCTTGTCCTACGTAAAGATCGACCTGAAAGTTTGACAAACTCTGCACGAAGAAGGTGCAAACATCGACTCACCCAGGCTGCTACGAAGCGTTCGGTCACCTGAGCGAAGGCCGCCCAGGGGCCCGGCCGGGCCGTCCAGCAGCGCCTCGTCGCTCCGATCCGAAAGGTTGGTGTGAAGCGTTCGGTGAATTCGAGGAAGTCCTTGAGGCGCCTTCAACGTCTCACTGGAGCAACTGGAGCAACTGCCTGTTGGACCGGAGAAGAGACGTCTCTGAACAAGGCTCTAGCTGACTCTAGCTCTTGATGTCAGGACTTGCCTAGCTGCTTTGGGCACGGGTTGCATGTACAAAGGAGTCTACCCGAGTATGATGGCACAAGATTGATTGGTGTGAAGCTGGGCGCAAAGTGATACCATGCTGAGCTGAGTTGAACTGGACGAACTGGGCATAGCAAAGACTGTTCATGCAAATTCTCGCGCCAGTCTGACACGAAGCCGTGGATGCTATCACATCAAGTGTTCCAGAGTGTCAGGCAGTGGTGTGTCTTCCCAAGTTTGTTTTGACCCATGTCAAGATGTGCAGAAATCACAAAGCACATGAATCTTCATGTCATGGGGTTGGCTCACATCCAGTTCCTTCAAGATACTGCAATCCTTGAGTGGATCAAGTCACAAATAGACGCTTGGTCACGGTCAACCGCTGTGCCTCTACAACCAACCCAAAGGAGCGTTTATCCTGGAACTCTTCAGATCAATCTGTCAGCTCAATCTTTGGCCAGCACAGGCAGCTGTCTTCCACGCATGGTTTCAGAGCCAAATCCAGAAATCCTGGAAGCCAAAGTGCTGCATGGCTTGCAGTTAAGAAGTACACGTTCGGAAACTTTTGGATGACCAAACTGGATTTGAAGCTTCAAAGCTCCTGTAATCTCCAGCAGGCCACATCTTGCCCGGCTCCACCCGAGGCGCTCGGCCCGCGAGCACCGCCAGCACCGCGAGAAGGGGCGGCCCGGACCACTCCGCGACGAGCGGCCGAGGAGCGGCGGCGCGGACGCCCCGAGCGAGCCCAGCGAGCCCAGCCCGCGCGGGAAGCGTCGCTTCGGCGCCAGGGATGCCCGAGACGGGAGATCGGGTGCTTTGGGTGAACATGTGGGTGGGCGGTTCTGCCTGGGCCGAGGTGACTGGGAAGGACTCATGAAATAGAGAGCCTAAACCTACCAAGTAAAACCTAAAGAAACTGAGTCAACCTCACCCTGGGCTCTGGAAACAAGATCCGAGTGCTGAAGACTAAAGTCCGAGTGCTCAGCTCGCAAATTCTCCACATGGCCCTTTGCAGGGGGCCAAGACGTGCCCCAACTGCTTGCTGCGAAGACATGCAGCCCTCGATCTTCACCGAGAACTCAAGCTGGCAAGCTCGCTTCACCAAGCCGAGCACATGAGGTCAGCATCAACTGCCACGCCTAGTTTCGCTAGGTCAGCATGTGCAGTTCGCGCAGCTGACACAGGGAGTTCCCACAGTTTTTTCATCGAGGGCTCAAACTGCACCACTTTGGATGGTACCTGGAAGGGCTCTTTGGTTAAGGAGCACAGCCGCCACAGCCTTGCTGTTCTTTGGACTTTGAGCCAAACATGTGCAAAGGCATGGACTGGCCGAGACCGGTGGCCCTTCTCTGAGCAACCTGGCTCTGGTGACCGAATCGGTGCCCAAATTGTCCACCTGCGGTGCCAAATGATGCTGATCGGAGTCCCCTCGCGGGGGCTCAACCTGACGATGTCAAAAGGCAGGACACCACCAGGCATGAAAGCCCTTTCGTAACGGATGGGATCACAAGTCGGCCATGTGACCTGAATGCTGGTGAACTACCTTGGTGAAGCGTCTTTTACTATATTCATGACATGGCTGTGTTGGTTGACATTGGTTGACCTCGCGGGGGAAGATCCCCTGCAGACCCAGTCGTAGGTTGACCGAATCGAAGCGACTCATCTCTCCATGTCAGGGTGGTTTGGCTCAGTTCTGCGCAGGTGTGGCACCCCGACGTAGAGAACTCTCCTGGAGACCATCACACTTGATTTGCCTTCTTTTGTAGCTAGATAACTATCTACTTCAAAAAAAGAAACTGAGGAGATCGTCACAAGGAGCTCGTTTTTGGAGATCCGCTCACATCTGTAAGGAGAGCGCTTTCCAGCTCCCAGGGCCAGCGGGCACTGGCAATGGTAGCATGGTGACGTGGGCCCATCACCGCCACCCGAACAGCTTCATGGCATCGATCTAAATGCCAAAAAACAGGCTGTTGCCAGGTTCTAGGAGCAAGGACACTACTAGGGGCTCCTGGCATCGCTACTAGGAGCAAGGACGCTACTATATGTTGCTTTACAAAAAAGCCTTTTGGCCTTAGTGATAGGCCGGTGCCTGTGACCATACCTCGTCTTTTGGTCTTCACAACGACCAACTGCACTGACTCGGCCGACAAAAAACGCCTCGACTTGGACGCGAGGATCCTAGCAGCCTTCGACTGCATCGGTTGCCCCTATCAGAACACAGCCGAGCCACAAGTTGGTCGTTTGCCAGGTTTGCCCTGCAGAGTGATATTGGTCTAGAAGGAAGTTTCTCAAACTGGTGCATTTGGGTGTTGGCACTCAACTGCTGATGTGCTGATTTCGAGCAGTCTGAGTCAGATGAAATCGTTGCTACAAGGCTGAACGACCGCCAAACTGACATCAAGTCCTACTGAGAACATCTTGGCTGAGGATCAGGCTTGAAACTGATGGGTTTGATGCTCAAATTGCTTGGGTTTCCAGGTTATAGAAGCCACCAAAGACACAGACGAATGTCATTGAGCTTCAAGTTTTACATAGTACCCCGACACAGGCCAAGGGGCTGGCGACGGCTGACCACAGAGGCTCAAAATAGATGAGGGCAGCAACGGCTGCTTGAAAAGTAAGAGTTGCTGAAGCGGTATCTCAATACATCTCAATACTGTTCCGTTGGCACTTGCTTGGATGACCATGCAATGCCCATCTTCTATTGACCCTCACATGGTTTTTCACCCTTTACCCATGAGCGGGAAGCACGACCAGTCGCACAGCGGCTGTGACTGTGATTGCCGGGTCGACAGGAGTCAGGAAGCTTTTGCCGTGCAGCTTTTGCCGTGCTTAAAAACCAAAGGAAGCCCAGATCGCTTCTTCCAAACCCATGAGTTATTTTGAAGCTTCCAGAGACGGCTCTACTTCGTCACGTTCTCCACTTCAGGCAGTTCAGGCTCAACTTCCACCACTTGTGAGGCAGCTACACTTGAGTCCTGCAGCTGCACCACCAAAACCAAGCTCCCTCGTTACAAGGCTTGTGATGCTTCTTTTCAACCTAACAGCCCAAAGAAAGGGAACACCTGGCGTCACCCATGTTCCCCACGTGTTCCGTCCACGTTTCAAGGAACTCTGAATTCTGAACATCGGCCTGGCCAAGGCTGTCAAGCTTCTGCAAATTTGATGAGCATCATCACAACATTCTTCGCGCCTTGCCTTCCCTTTGCGGCAAGGTCTCCACACCTTCGCACCGCGAGCGGTTGCGTCAAAGTCGGTCATGTGCTGAAATCCATCGTTAAAGGGTGGGCAACAGGTGTATACATGTGTATATATACAATATAGAGAGGGAGAGAGATTTTATGGGGGGGGAACTACTCGGATCTAAGCATTCAAGCAACAAGCCTTTCAGCGGATCCAGGAGACTCAAGCTCCTTGGTGCCTTAAATGATGAATCAACGTAGCTTACAAAGCTAGCTGCTTCGTAGTGGGAGAACTCCCGACATGTCCCACCTGTCCGGTCTTCTGAACTTCACACGTTTCTGACGGAAAGTTCCACGGCCAAACGCAAGTTCCACGAGGCCGAACGGATAGAGACGGACGGACCTCTTCCGGCATCTTTTCAAGACCCTAACCTGACCGATCCTTGCCAGGCCGATGGGTGCGCGATCATGCGCTTTTGCGGCGACCAAGGTTGCGGCGACCGCCACGAAGATCCATCCAGGCCCCGGCCACGCAAGCTACATGGGCTGCATGCGCAGCATGCAAGCAACCATGGCCGTGCAAGCAAACTGACCTGCACAAGAGGATCGTATAGGCAGGATCGTCTCCGGGATCGTCTTGACTGCCCATCAACCATGCATATCAGCTGGCACTGGTGTAGAGCTACTCTCAATCTTTCCCACCACTTGGAGGCCGTCAATGCAGACTCGACTGCGAGCCAGGTCACCAGGTCACCAGGGGAGTGGAAGGAGCCCTCACGTCGAAACAAAGAATTCGGGCATTCCACGTGGATCTCTGTGGTTTCGTCGTGATGGATCCCTCAGCAGGTCCCGAGCGCAACGAACGGCTTGATGCGCAACGAACACGAACGGCTTCGACGAAGGGCTGACGAAGGTCGTCCTTCGCAGCGACGCCGGGCGTGCGCAGGTCGGTCCGTGGTTCCAATCGGACGTCCGCACCGGCGAAGATTCCCACATCGACGAAGATCAGCGGAAGACCGCGGGAATCTGCCTTGCAGTGTTCGGTGCTCTCCAACCCAAGCAGCCGAGGAACCAGCTCCAGTTGCGGAACCTACTTGCTTCAACTGGTATTTGGCAGATGCCCGACCCCGTGGTCTTCACGCGCCAAGCTGGAGAGATGCGGAGTTCAGCCACCGGATCACCTGAGACGGAGCTCCGGAGTCAGCTTCGGCCTGACCCTGCCAGGGCCACGTGGGGCCACTCGATCTGCTTAAGGCTGTGGTTGGCAGCCAGAAGATATGGCTCAAAGAACCGGCTAGCATCACAAGCCGATAAAAGAAAAGATAGTCTGAAGCCTGGGTCTGGCAGTCTACTGGGTTTGGACGTCGGGGCCTAGTTTTGAGCCACATTGTGCATGTGCACTCTTGCATGGTGTCTTGGTTGATCTGCAATCATCACGTCCCAGCTGGCGTGGTCAGTGTCCACCGTTGCAACTCAACTCCTGAAGATCCAGGAAAGTCTCCTATCACAGGGGCTACTCCAGCAGCAGCTTCACTTTGAAGGTCCGGATCACGTCCTCAAAGTCCGCAATCCTTTCCTGGAAGAGAAACATGACTGGCTTTCCCTAAAGAGGCCAGCAGGATTTCCAGGAGACGTCCATCTAGAGGCTTCTGGTGCTGATGATGTGCAGAGCCTGTTCATCTAGACAGCGCATGCATGTAGGCATCACGGCCATACATACCAAGCTCATGGTGATGCAACAAGCTGGCAGCTTGCAAACATACCTCGAAGCCAATCTGAGTCCTCCCAACTTTTGGAAACTGTGTGGAGAAAGGACTCTTCTGGCGCCGTTTCGAAGGTATGCCTAGAATGCCTCTGCTCAGTCGGCTCAGTCTGACCGGTCACCCAAATCCCCCCACGCGGCGTTTGGAAGCACCACATCTGCGGGGCTGGTGTGGCCCGGCGGAGCGTGGGGGTGCGGAGTTCGGCTTGGCGCGAAGGTAAAGTGACAGCATCAGTGGGAGGCCATCGCTATTAGGTTGGAGGAAGTCACAGCTCTTGCTCCTGAAAGTCTGAACACCACGTGCGTCTGTGCGTTGCTCGATGGTGAGTTTGTCTAGAATGATTCTGGTACTGCCACCAGCAACCGGTGCCTTCATTAATTGAAAAAGGTCATACAGAAAGAGGTCCCTGTTCGTGTACTGTTACTACAAGCACTTCTCTGCGAAGTCATCTGAGAAACAAATAGCGACATGGCTGGGTGATGAATAGGGACAACGCCTGTTGAAATAGGCGTGTATTTGAATACCACACAGAGTAATCTCTTTCCTTGTGACCCTGGCCCACTGGGTCCACACGTGACTCTTGGGAGCGCTGAACGCGCATGTCTGACCGCTTTTGGAGGGTAAAAGGCTGCTTTCGTCAAGCCAGGCAACAGCCAACTGGCATCCAAATGTCATGGGCAGGCCAGGAGGCCAGGAGGATGTGGTCTGAGCGGCAGGAACCATGGTGCCTATGTCCAGATCTCCTTGAGAAAACAGTCCTTTCTTAGCACTAAGCAGCGAAGCTGCACATCGGGGTGATGAACTTCATTGCTGAATCCTGCACAGACCCTTCAGGAAGACCATCTTGCTTATCTTTAGCCTGCTGTGTTCGGAAAAGCCAATAGAGGCAATCCCGGACAACCTGTCAAGCGCTGCGGTCAGGCGTGTGGCGCTCGCTGGAGTGTTGGGTGATCAGTGTTGCCTGGTGGGGGAACAATTGCAAACGCTTTTGCTTAGTAGCATGCTCTACAACAACGCTTCCTTAAGATTTCTTGGGTGCCGTTGGGTGACGCATTTCGGACATTCAGCTCTGCAAAGACTGAAATCTGGATATCCTCATGCTTCCAACAAATGGAAGCGACGCAGCTCGTGGGTCTTGCGACAAAGCTCTTCAAAGAGAGCTTTTTGTCACATGATGCGGCTCCCCAACCTGTAGACACTCCAAAGCGAAAAGGGGTGTTTCCCCAATTCATCCGGCAAAAAAACCAGAGATGACACGATACATCTCAGCGGCACGGCCGGGCACGGCTTGATCCATGACTTTGACTGGCACCGCTGAACGGTGCTGCGGCTGTTGGCAACTCGTCCAACGATCTCTGTTTCCATTGTTGGCCATCGGCCTGCGCCAGCCGGCGGCCATGGTCCTCTCACCGCAGCCATGGTCTCGCCCAGCAGCGAGGAGCGCTCACCCTCCTTCCGGAGACCACGGAAAAGAGTCAAGCTCTGACTGTCGGTGCTGCGCATCAGCCAGAGATACCAAGAATTGAAGCGAATTTGCCCCTGATCTTCATAGAAGTCCGTTTGACTGGCGTGCACTTAAACCAGGGTTTCCTACTACCATGCCTGCCTTGAAGAGGAAGACCACACCAGTAACGGCATGGCTTTCCTCCCATGTCAGACTATGTTCAGCAAAGGGAAAAGCTATCTGTGCATGCCACATGCTGCCCGACTACCAAAAAGCTTGGCACCCTACAGAGGTATCGAACAGCTTGGTTCCTTGCAACAAACTGCTTGGTACCCCAACGGCTAACAGTGCATACTTTCTTTCCGCACAGTGCCGGAACAAACGAAAGTCAGAAGCGATCCTTGGTTGAATTGGATGGAAGTGGAAGAGATTGAGATCTACCGAAAGCCGATCTTTGGGATTGACACTGGCCGTGACCATGCGGCTCCACATCTGTTCACAACACCGAATTGTGTCAACCCCTCAAGTCTCGCCAGCAGTGTGCTCTCTTCCGCGGAGACTCGTTTTGCCTCGCATGCTTGGCTGAGACTCGTTCTGGACCTCCTCACTGGACTCGTTCGTTTCGCTGAACTCAGCACTTGGCTCGAACTCTTCACACACCGTGCCGAGTTCCTCAGTTGTGGCGCCGCGAGAGCCGTGCGCGGCGGCCGCGCCGCGCGTGGCCTCCCGAGGGCAAGACCCGGACATCTTCGGCCGGTGGTGCTCACGAGCCAAAAGTGTGTCTCTAAGACTCTAAGAGTTGGCTCAAGTGACAAGTCAAGACTCTAAGCCAAGAGTTGAGCTACTCTTGGCTCAAGTCTTGAGCTGCTCTCTGAGGCTCTAAGCTCAACAGCTCAAGTGGCTCAAGTTCTGCAGAGCAGCGGCGTTTGTTCTGCTTTGGGCCACCAACTTTGAGGCTCCGCTGCTGGTCGCATCCCATTTCATGGACCATTCATTGGCCACTCACGGTCCCCCAATGTGCCAAGCTGCCTCGGGGAGGAAAAACAAGATCAATTGGGAAAATTGGGTGGATATCATGTTTCTCCCTGCGGGTATCAGAATTCCAAAGAATTTCCCCGCACGAAGACCAACTATGTAAGGAGAATCAAGTGACGCCGTCAGTGGGCAACCCTCAGATAGCAAAGGGCCATTCAAAATGAGGAAATGCCGCCTTTCTGAGGGTCTAAGGGAGCAAACCAAGTTTGAAGCACTCACAAATCTCTCTGCAAACGGGGAGTGGCGACTGAGAGCTTTTTATGAGGGGCTTGGAAATGACGATACCTTGATCTTGCACCCTCTTCAAATCTCTTGTGACGAATGCAGCACCGGCAAATGAAAAGACAGCGAAAGGTGGAAAAGTACGTTCGAAGAGCATGTTCCTGTGCGTTCATACTGAAGTATTTGCTGGGAGGTGTCACATCGCACGTCATCTGAGAGAAGCGACCAAATATCGCACCCACATCACTGCCATCTCGCTTGGCCTCTCCGAAACCACTAAGTTTGTCTTGACGAAAGCCTGAGTTGAGGTTGTCTCAAACAAATCTTTTTGATGCACTTGCAGGGTATTCTCACCTGCAAAAAAGCTGGAGAGATAGATTCTCTGCTGCTGGTCCCTTTCAGCCGCTACAAGAGGTCAAATGGTCTCGTCAGGCTTCATCAGCAAGACGGCACAGTTCTTGGGCCAAACACCATCAAAAAAGGACAGGTTCTCCATATGAAATGGTCCTCCGCTAAGTCATGGCCGCCCACAGTTCCTTGGGCCTGTTTGAACCTGGTCAACTCCAAATGAATCTCCAGATTCAGAACTCGAAGGAAGATCACTTCCTCACCTGGCACAATCCGGAACTGCTTACATCCATCCATTCATCCATCCACGGAGCTCGCTCCGGCTAGACCACCGAGTCCGCAGTTCGTGGGTTCCGCGCCCGGTTCCGGCGAGTGACTCGATTTGGCTCGGTGCGGCTCGGTGCGGCTGCACAGATCGCTACCTGCTCGGTGCTGTTGGCGACGAGGTAGTTGGCATCATCTATGGCAGCTTCTATGGCCTCAAGGGAAATGATCTCACTCTGGACCTTGGAGCAATCTCTGGAACTGGGCCTCTGGGTGGACACTAGTGTCCAGATTTGCGTTGGTGGTTCACTCCCCAGGAATTGCAGAGGAATGGCATTAGGGATTCTGCAAATACGAAGAGAATCCCAATGAAATTGGATCTGCGGATACGTTGCGAAGAGATGCCGCGATATCACCAGCGGTCCTGGAGCGGCGGTTTCCTGTGCCGCCGGATCAACCGGGGCGAGGTCGGATCAACCGGGGCGAGGGACCTCGTTCCTTCGGGTGCTCGCTCCGATCGAATGCGTCTGATTGGCCTTGAAGTGGAGCGAAGAGTGGCCTTGTGCTTTTGATCCTCTCGAAATAATTTTCTCTCGAAGTGCTTTTGGTTCAAGTGATCTCTGAGAAAACGAGAAAGCATCATGAAGGTTCATGAAGGTTTCGATCTCCACAAGAAATTCGTAGACCCTGGGGGCCTTGGGTGCCGCAGGCACGCGGAATGTGCAACGGACCAAGGTGGAGTTGTAAGTACCAGCAACACGTTCCCCAATGCTCCCCAAAAGAAATCCATGCGGAGCAAAGGTGGGCACAGCTCGCTGCTTGCTAACAGCCAGCCAAGGGACATGAGGCTATGGTCATGAAGCTTCAGGCAGAATCAGACCCATCGGACCACAAACTCAAAACGTCGTGCATGTCGCAGGACTTGCAGGTTGAAACTCTGGTGGACTCGGGAAGTTACAGCTCACCTTAAAACGTTGATAACTTGTTTCCCACCTCTAGGACTCTAGGATCTTTGCTCAACACTCCAACTCTGGCATTGAAGAAGTGGAGCTTCAAGCCCTAAACCTAGCGTTTGATCCAGGGGTCTTCTCTGCACTTCAGAGAAGGCTGGCTTTTCTGATTCAAAAAGGAGAACTACGCAAGACACCACATGGCTTGCCTCTGTTCTCAGATCATTTCCAGCACAGTGAGAATTCTGCGATCGACCAACTGCTGCTCAATTGCTTGTTACCTAGATGTGCATCTCTATTTTCCTTTCTTGGCATCTGCGGCCACTGTGCTTGGGACGAAGAAGCCACAAAGGGGACCTAAGTTGGTTGCAAGCCATAGTTCTTGTTGGTTTTTCACTTAAAAAGGAAGGGACTATATAGTGCAGATCCACCAAAAACAAGGGGCTGAAGATTGAACTCGATGTCACAAGGGCGGACATGCATCATGCACTTCACTATCAAATCCGCCCCAAGTCTGCTATTAATGCACTTTCTTCGTGAGGGCAGGTGGGTGCGGGAGATGCCTGGCTTTGGCCCTGTCCACAAAAACAAAATAAAGCAAGCACCTCGACAGGGAAACCGAGGACACCTCCCGACCTCCTGGTTGATTTCAATTGCAAGGAATCGCAGAACTGCTGCTCAAGAGCCCTGAAATATGCTGCTCAAAAGGGCACCAAGCAAAGTTTAAGTTTTCCATCCCCACTGGCTATACTCTGTGTGTGTGTGTGTTTTGCAGTCTCTGTTCTTTGCTTAGAGCTTGGCTGGCAAGCAGAGGCAAAACAAGAGGATAAGTTTTTAAGGCAAAATACAAGCTGCATTGGGTTGTTAGCTTGCATATGCTGGCAAGTGTTTCTTTCTGGTGCGGGCGACTGCACGGACTACTGTAGCAGCTACATGTCTTTTTCTAAAGAACTGTAGGCAGGAAAGAGCTCCGAAAAGACTGAGGTTGAGATACCTACCTTACAACCTAGCAAGTGGTTGGGTGATTGAAATATTCTCACTGTCTTGGTCTACCCTTTGACCTTTTGGCATTTGACACAAACCACCCAACCAGGAACCTCTGGCAGGAAAGTGTCCAAACTCTGTGTACAAGTACTGTTACGCCAAGGAGTACTGGTTCTTGCGCAGCCAAATCTGTTGCTTTGACCTCGACTGTATAACATGACCCACAGAAGGGGACCAACGCTGTTTCTGGGGAAGCAAAGGTCGAAAGTGTAGATTGCTTCATGTCAAGTAGTTTTTCGTCATGAAAGCAACGTGACTTTAAAAGAACTTTGACGAGTCTGCCGTGAACCTGGATGATAGAGATGTCTTAAACCTGCGAGAAGTCAAAGCTATTTTGCTGAGATCTTACTAATGGGATCCGTTGCATTGCACATATGGGGCTTCAACAAACTTTGCCTATAGCCTATTGCGCTACGGGATAGTTTGTAAAATCTACAATGGGACCTAGAATTTGATCCACTGGGTGTTCCTATCTGCACGCTTGACCTGTCTGAGCCAAAAAGGAGAACTAAGCTAGACCCCATGTGGTTGTCTCAGTTCTCAAACTAGTCCAAGCAGTGTGAAATGCGCCCAGTCAACCAGCTGCTACCCAACAACTGAGCAGCTAGGTGCCTAGATTTGCATGTGTTTTTCCTCGCACAAAAAGGCCCCAATGTGCTTGGGACAAAGAGGCCTCAGGAGGCCTGAGTTCATTCAATGGGCCCTTGTTCTTGCTGGTTGTTCATTTGGATGGGAAGGGACTGTGACTAGGCCTGTGGATTTACAAGAAGCAAGATCAGAACTTGGACTCGATTTCACAAAGACCGACATGCATTGATGTGCCTAATTCTGCAAGCAATGTGCTTTCTTCCTGTGTGCAGATTTGTGCTGGGCATGCCTGCCTTCCGCGAGAAACCTGTCCACAGAAACATGTTGAAGCGAGAACCTCAGCACGAACAGCGATGGCTACTCCCAACCTTCTCGTTGACTTCGTCAAAACACTGTGATTCGTGGGAATCCCAGCCTCATGCCATTCCTGCCATGCTTGATCTCTGGCACAGTGGCACAATGATGGCTTCCTTGGCTTTCTTCTTTCTTCTCTCGCCAATTCGTGAGCCTCGAGGCTTTATAGCCAGAAAACTTCGACCTCCATCTGTCCGTCCAGTCCATACATCCCGGCTCGATTGCCGAAGCACCAGTCGACCGGTGCCTGGTGGGTGAAGTTGCTGAGTTGGTGCGTTTTTGGACTTTGGGCTGCCAAAAATATAGGTCAAGTCATATCACTCTCAAGAGCTGAAGTGATCATAAGTTCACTCTTTTGAGCTTGGGAGTAACCGTTGAGAGGTGACAAAAGACTCAAGACTTTGGCAAACATGAAGCTCAACATTTGGAATGAACCAACTCACTTTTGCAGATCTCCCAATCTATCTCAAACCACTACTGCGCCACACTCGCCTTCACTTCTCTTCAGACCCCTGGTTGACACAGGAAGCTGGTTGTGGGATGGTGCTGCAAGCTGTGATGCCAATATCTACTTTATATGCTCCCAAGTCTCTTCTGCTCATTTGGAGCTGAAGACGGGGACCTCACACGCTGGGACTTCATTGCAGAGTTTCAGGACGGAGGTTGGGTGGCTGGTAGCCCCTGCCTTGTCTGTCACCTCCAGGCGTTCATGTGGAGAACCTGGTGGCATTCACGCACACCAAATCAGGTGCTGGTTCTGAAGACTTTGGAACATTTGTGCTGGCTTTTCACAAGTCTGCATTTGAGACATTTGACTCTGTATCCAGCAACCCCTCTCATTCTCACAAAATCCTTGTCTATGTCTTACAGGTTCGAGCCGATCTCCAGCACAAAATGCAGATCACATGGAGAGGTGCTGGCCATGGACATGGTCTCAGTCCAGGTCTATCAGCCAGGGCTGAGACCATGTGTACAACCCACCCAACAGGACAAAGGCGGGTTTGGGCATGCCCATCTCATGGAAGGATTGGTGGTGCCCAATCCTTCATCACATTCCTCAAGTCCATCTGTGTCCATACAAATCACTTTGGAGCAATGATTCTTCGCTCGCAAACAAGTTGCTCATCGAAATCCCGAACTCATGCTTTTGCAGTAGCCCGCGCAAGTTGCAGAACCCGACAAGGCGCCGTTGGCTCCTCCACACGCCCGACTCCCTCAGCCGAACCTGCAAAAACGACCAAAGAGCAGCGACCCGTGACCTCTGGCAACCACCCCGACCATCAGTGAACGCCCAGCCGGGCCCAGCCGGGGGATGAAGATGGGCCGACCTTGCTGGATTGGAAATGTTCACATCGGGATGCATACTGTAGGGCCACCGGAGCCACAAATGGATGAGTATATCACCTGCTCAACACACGGACAACCTTTGTGGTGGCTTGTGTGTGTGTGGATTATACTGTGTGTGCCACAGTGGGGTGGTGTCAAATTTCTGGAATAATGATCTGCTAGCTACCAATACTTTGTGGCTTTGTGGCATGCATTTAAGTAGCAAAAGGGAGCAGCTCCGCGCTTTGTCCACAGGGCTGCTTTTTTGACAAACCTCTCATAAAGTGTAAAGAGGCTGTAAAGTGTTCATTTAAGGTGTTAATTTAGAGTTCAGTTAGGGTTTGCAAGCATGATGCACTTTAAAGATTCTAATGTTGTACGCTGGTTGAAAGTCAAATTTTCCCAGCAGGCAAGTGTCCGCTACTGTGCAAGGCAGATATTCGTGACGGTGCTCTCCATGCCGAAAGACTTGGGTGAAGTGGATGTCTCCAAAACATCTTGAGGCATTCTCAGGCGTGTGATCGACCCTGGGTCAACCAACATAGAATCCAGAGGGCCAAAGGCCCAACCTCCTGCAAAACGACACCAATTTCCTGGTTTGTTTCAGAGAAATATCGCGATACGACCGGTGGGCTCGACGGGGTGCAGAGCGGCATACCAACCTGCAGTCTAAACTTTGCAAGTGCCTTTCAGATGACCGGTGACCTGTAGAAGAGGACCGGAACACAAGATTCAGTTGCTTTTCTCAACCTGCTCAAGGTCGCAAACAGTTGGGTCCTCTTTGATCTCGGGGTAGTATGGCGCAGAGTTCTTGGCTAGTAAGGACTCTGAGTGCTTCTTGGTGCAAGTTTGAGATCAACCCTTCAGCATCAGTAACAAGAGGAATCCGCAAAGAGACTGACTCCGTCTCTAGGTCTCTACAAAAGCGATCATTGACTTGGGCGGATGCTTCGGAAGACATTGGTCACTGGACACCCCGCCCGTGGATTGCTTTGACAATGGGGCAAGACAAAGCCACCCTGAGAAGATAGCAACCTGTGAGAAGTTATTCCAATAACTAAAAGTTTGACTTTTTGACCTTGTCAAAATTCATTTTGAGGGTACAGTCTGAGAAGAAGCTCCGCACCCCATGACTTGTGCATTGCGGGGCGGATTGGTGACACAGACTGCACCGTTGGCTTTGTGGCAGAAATGGACACATCAGCTTACCCCATCTGGTGTAAAAAGGACCAAGAGGCCAAGACCTACAGGGTTGCCTCTCTCAGACTAGTTCAAGCAAAATGAAGCATGGCTTCATTTACAGCAGCTGCTGTCCCAGCACTGATTGGCCTGGTGAGTGGACTTGCCTCCCACCATATTTGAGGCCGCAAGCAACATGACAAACATCGCAAAGGCACCATCAACAAATTGTTCAGGCTCCCTTTTGGCTCCCAGGTCGCCATGTTCTTCCAATGAAAAAATTTAAAATCTACATTCAAGCAAACAAATCTAGTCAAGGTCACCCAATCACTGGACAATGCCCTCGTTCCAAGCTCATTCGTTCAACCTATGCCCTCTTGCGTTCCGCCAGCAATGCGCTTTCCTCCGCACATCGGCAGCTCGGGCAGCTCGGGCACGGGCGAGCGCGGCGACGTCGATCCAAAGCAGCTGAAGCTGCTACCTCCGCAAGAGAGATAACATAACACAAAAGGCCCCAACCCGCACACTGGACGCACCATGTGTCTCGGTCTCCACCGCGTGCCCCCCAAAAGATTTATATAGTCCAAAAGAATTTGTGCTGGTAGCTAGTTACTTGCGGCCCCCCGCCACGTGGTTTTCTCCCATCTCCCATCGACTTGGGTTCCAAACATTCTCAAATGAGTTTCACAACAAACGAGGCGTGGTCACAGAATGGTCCCGATCAAACGTGCCTTTAAAAAGAGGTCCCGTTTCAGCCCCTTCAGTCGCTCAGTCCCTCTGAGACCAGGGGCTCCAACAGACCTAGTGGGCCTCACGGTAGGTCTGACACATCTCTCGCCAGAGTCCTCCTTGGTCAGATTTTGATCAGGCAAGATCTCTCAAGGTTGGATCACAGGGCTGGTGTCAGAAGTGCTCAGATTCAGAAAGTTGGCATGCCCGTCTCCAATGATACATTGTCCTACGTGGAAACAACTGTTCACCACCTAAGGAGTTGGCACCATCCCTCATGTATTCGGCTGGTTCAATGACTGGAACCCTTCATCAAACCATCCATCACCTCAACCCAAACATCTGAACCAAACATCCTAACCTACACATTTACTCGGACCAACGGGTACTGGGTTGCACCAAGGAGATCAACGGAAGTTGAGAAGAACTAAGCTCCGACCTTGCTGAAAAACAAAGCCAAAACAGAAATGAACAGAGCTGGACGCCAGCGAAACAAAAGCAGCATCACATGCTAAAGGCCTTGCTCAACGCTTCAAATCCTGTTGATCCTGGCGTTCACTGTGAGAGCTTACGTCCGGGTGCACTGGCCAAGGTGCAAGGCTTGACGCTCTCCGGGCCCTGGCGACGTTCCGGACCAGCCAATGGACTTGCCGTTCATTGGATCACCAGTTGCTGAGAAACCAACTCTTTCTGTTCCCCTTTCTCCCATGCAGTTGTTTGTTCAAAAGCATGCTTCACCTTTCTGAGGACCCCTCATGGATGTGGTCTTGGCAACAAACAAGCGACATGGACCACTTTTATCCACTTTTCACTGAGACAACACCACAAGTGTTGCACCGTCGGCGGCCGCATCCCGTTCACTGCCCCAGCGCCTGTCGCCTCACCACAACTGTTCCAGTCTCCAAGCTCTTCCCATAGCGCGTCGTTGAAGACATCGCTGTGGTCAGAGCGTGTCGATGTCTTCTAGGTCAATTCGTGCTCGAACGCCCAGCCTGTGAACGGTAGAGAAAATCAGAAGACAAACTTGATGCATCGAATGATAAACTAGCACAGCTGCATCACCTGCATCTAGTGCCTCAAGCCTTCTCATGTTAAGCACTGGCTAGTTGGGTTATTTTGCAGTCAAGGTGCCCCGAAGTCCTCATGAAATCCAACCCACCTTCCATAAGATGACCTGAGTAGGAGACTAGGATTTTTGCGCACCAGCCTCAAGCCCACCAAAGAGGCAATCACAGCCCAACTCGTTCCATCCAGCGTCTCCATGCTGCACAGAAGGCCGGTGCCCTTTCCGCAGCGATTCGTTGAGCGGTGGTTGATGTCTTCTTTTGACAGGAAAAGGGATGAAAAGTGGAAGACTTGAGGAACATCTGTGTCCGTTTGTCAGCTTTCTGCGGGGCATTTTTTATGTGTTCTTTTTGCCTTGAACGACTGAAAGAACTTTTTGAATGGAGCTTCAAGGGGAGAGCTTTAAGGACCATTTCAGATTGCACATCATGCTCACGTATCTTTACATGTCAAACACATACTGGGATTGAGCCTGAAAGTGAGCAGAAGGTTGGTGGGGCAAAGGACTCAAAGAAAATCAACATTGGGACATACCGACAAAACGGTATCCAGTTTCCGAAAAAGCAGAAGTCTTTCAGGGGGTCCTTTTCATATGAGTCACGGGCCACTCATTGGGGCATCAGTATTGCACCTTCACCAGGCCACAAAAAACTTAGCCACGTTTGGTAGACAGCCTCACCAGAGGCGACGACTGAAACGCCAGAAGCCCCATGAAGATTCAAAAAAGTGCATGGAACGGAAAAATGAATGCTAAAAGGAGCTCCAGGAAGACATGCATCAACGGTTGGGCAAAGGAAAATTTGATGAAAGGCAAAATCGATGCACAATGCCTCCTGCACTCCAACAAAATGCACTCAAACCCTGCTTCTTTAAGTCTACCAACAAGGCCAAGACTTGTTTTCGCGAGCCGGGCATTGAAGATGAATCTGTGAAACTGCATCTGCGATCTGCCGCAGTCTTCACGGCAAACGCTGCAGTGAGCTATCTCTTCAACTCCACATGCTTCACATAGTTGGTTCACATCGTATCAAAGCAGCAAGGCTTTGCCGCCAGTCTTCTGAAAGCTAACTATTGGATGCATTCACACTCAACGCATCAGCAAATTCTCCTTAGTTTCTTTTGTCTTGGATTGCCTCATTGGGGCAGATCAAAGGTGGTCTCAAATACCGGCTTGCTTGGTCATCGGGATCTGTTGGATGCACAATTCGCAACATTCTTGGATGCTTGCACAATGAGGCATGCTATCTCAGCACCAATGTGTTTACCGTTGACTTGGAACGAAGCTGCGAAAGCCCGGCTTTAAGGTTGCCTGTGTCTACCCTTCCTTTTTCACAGCTGGGCAAACACAGAGAGGAATCCGAAAGTCTATTTTCAGAACTGCACTGCAAAGCAGAGGTCCAGGTCGGTGCTGAAGTCCCTTCAACTGAAGAGGTCCAAACCGGTCACGGTCGCGTCCGGTCGCTGCGGAACCGACGTGGGCGACGTGCGCAAGAAAGGCCGGCACCGACATGACTTGGTGCAGCTGCGGGACCGGAGGGGACCGGAGGAGACCGGAGGGAACTCCAAGGAGGCATAGGATTGAGATCTTTTGTCAATTTGGCCTTGGAGTTGTTGGGTTTTTTGTGATCGTTCTTCAAGGCATCAATAAGGATTGAGATCTTTCTTTTGACCTCAAAGGTTTTGGTTCGGACTCGGACCCGGTGTTGTTCAAAACAAAGCAAAAGGCTTGCGGGAATTTTATTTGGACAAGGAGTGTGCTTTAAAAGTGTCAATGGATATACACCATAAATCATCCTTCTAGCCTGAGCCAAAAGGATTCCCACATTTTTCTGGGAACATCAGCCCAATTAGCAATTGAGTGAAGCATCTTGCATATGCAGCGTTTCTTCAGGGACATTCTTGGGCACTTGCAGTTGCACATCAGCTATAAGCGCCCATTATGTGACACTTGGGACACCCAACATGTCACTTTGATTGTCCTGCAGCTATTTAAAGAAACACATCTTGGGTTGCGGCATCAATACTTCAGTTTATCTCCCCGAATTAGTTTGACAATCTTTCCGTAGATCCGAACGAGCTTCACTGCGACACTTGAATGCACGTGGTCCCTAATGGCAAGCTATCCAAGTAGCATGGCAAAGGCCTGGTACCAAATGGAAAGAATTTCTTGGAACACAAAGTCACATGCTAACTCTTGCTTGTTTGACACGGGTGCCATAGTCCATCAAAGTCGGGAGATTCAGCTCAAGGCTCAAGGCAGTTTTCTCGGCTTGGAGGTTCATGCCCACGGAACAGAAGTCCGGGGCAAGACCTCCTCAATCACAACCATCGAACCATCCTCATCCATCACAGCTCACTGCGCGGTGCACTCACCATACTTGAGAAAGACCTTACTGAGTGGCTATGGCACAAAGATTAAGTACTAAGTCTGATCAGTCCACTGGTGGCAGTGCCCCTTGATAGCTGGGAATCAGCCTGGCAGATGATCGGTTCACTCGCCAGGCTGAGGGCGCCAGGCTCAATGAGGTCGCACCTTGAAGGCGGCCACTTTCCTGAGCATGGCGAGCTGCTTCCCAACATTTGTCACTTGCACCCGAAATCGAGCTGCTTGGAGCCACCCGTTGCCACCCGCACACGAACAGCAGTGGTCCCTCTGCAGAACCCTCAGCCATCGAACCTCAGACATCAACCTGCAGCACAAACCATCCACATGCCCATTCTTTGATGGGCCTTGCTTGCAGCTCCCATTGTGGGGTGGTGGTCGTCCTGGTGGTCTCAGCATCGTCATGTCCAGCGATGCACGCGTTGTGATCCGTGAGGAAGGCCGTCGAGAGTCTCGAGAGACTGTGGAGGTCGGTGTTCTCGTCGACATCACTCAGGGTGCTGCAGTGAACTTCATTCCTGCTGAACGAAGAACGAGCTGGAAGTGGTGGAAAAGCATCTTCCCAGCTGGTTGTGGGGTGACAAGTCCTGCAAAGAATCAGGATCTAAGTTTGGGCCTCTGTGTACATTTCGTGTACCACCTATTTGACCAGCTGATGCTTCGTAGCGGGAGCTGTGGCACTTTTCTGCGCGCTCTGGGGCTTGGGCAAAGCTCAGTAGTATCTGAGCATGTTGTGTGTGAGCCAGGCCATTGGGGCACCTTTGCAACTAGTGGTTTTCTAACTGGACACTTTACCCTGCAAATGCTAGCAGCTAGCATTTTCTGTTCAGAAGCAAGACTTCCGAGGCAGGCTGGAAACCTTACCATTGCCTGGAGCAAGAGCTCTGAACACTCCGCACTGCATGGACTTGCGAGTTGCATGTCGAGCAAAACGGGAAACAAACTAGTCAGGTTAAGCGCCAGTGCAAGTCCACCCAGTCAAATAAAGGTGGTTTTCTGAAAACAAAGATGGTTCGGGCTGCTTGTAACTGTGGCTTCTTGTCACATGGTTGGTCACTCTACACTCAAATGGACCATCGGCATCTCTACCCACAGTCGAAGTGTGTTTTTTGACCTGCACTTCCCAGCAGAGTGTTTCTTCCGGATGCGGCTCCAGAATCTGGCTTTCCTGTGTGAGATGCAGGTCAGAAACCCTTTACAAAAATCATTTGGATCATGAATCCTCTTTCTCAAATACGCTGCTAGGTGGCCAGGGTTTTTAGGATCTTGAACCCAATCACATGACGTCTTTCTCCAAGAGATCTGCACGCAAAGTCGGTGTGGCTCTGTCCTGACAGGGCAATCTGCGCGTGAATTTCTGCGCTCCGACATCTGCCTCACGAGACGAGACACAAACTTGGATGACCCCAAGAACAGGCCTTCTCTTGTTTGGCTCCTTGACAGGGTCAGGCAATGTCTGTCTGGAATGTCGTGAAGGTCACAAGTCCTCGAACCCCTAGACTCTGGAAACCTGTAGCAGGAACGAAATGCTCATATCCAGGCGGTAGTGTGTTGTGCTGGCTGCACCGTCAAGGCAGGGTGGAAAATCTTTTCCTTTGACGCAAATTAGAGCAAAAGGGTTGCCGAGATCTACACGAGATGGGACCACCTGTTACTCTTGAATAGCGACGCACATGTCTGGCCTTTTCATGTGGTGTTGCTAGCAGCTGGCTATCTATGCCAGCGAGATTTGCAAGGTCAAATGGTTTCTGCCAGAACAAAACCGTGGTAAATCCCGAATGTCTGAGCGCTTGGAAATCTGTAGCATGTGCAAAATACTTGAATCCCGGCAGAAGTATGTCGTGCTGAATCAATCACCCTCAAAGCAAAGGAAATCTGTGCGTTCCATGTGAACTAAAGAAAAGGGGTTGCCGAGACTTAGATGAGTTGGGACCATCTATTGCTCTTGAATAGCGACACACACGTCTAGCCTTTTCATGTGGTGGCACTAGAAGCTCGGTATCTAGGTCAACGAGATGTGCCATGTTAACTAGTTCTGGTCATCAACTTGGACCCTACTTTTACCAAACTGAAAGCCAAGGAGATGTCCTCTTTGCGGGTCGATTGTTTCCTTTTAACGAAAGTGCTTGATGTCCGACACATTCCACATTCAGATACAGATACTGTACCTTGATCTCCGTAACACTATCATTGCACCGGTGTTTTTTGTAGCACGCCATTCCCCTGGTTAACTGCTGACTTATCAGCGTCAGAAGGCTCTCACACTGTGTCACCTCATGCTTATGCACAAGGTGCATGGACATGGCCTATGTGTCAGCTGGGTCGGAGATCCGTTTGGGAGCAAATCAAATGTGCTTGGCAGGTCTGCGCTGGCCATTCATCTTGGCAAGTGCTGTTTTGAACTCTCCTAAGTGCCAAAGACTTTCTTTGCAAAGGTTAATTGGGAAAGCTCTGAAAAGCAGGTTGCAGCAATGGTCTGGCTAGCCTCGCCATGTCAACTCAAGTGCAAAGCAGCCTTGATTGCCTTCTTTACACTGCGTCAAACAGACTTCTTGCAATTAACGCACTGCCCTCTCAGGTGGCTTGGCAAGACTGCCCCCATAAATCTGAAAACAAGGTTGTACCGCGGCTTGTTCATCTTCTCCAATTTCGGAGATGACAAAAAGAGGGGGTGCATGCAAAGTTAGGCCTTCGTCATTGTAGAACACCTTCAACAAACAATCTTTGGTCCTTTCTCGTTGCTGTTCAAGCAGCAAGTTGAGTCTTTGTCAAATTGGGGCAGCTCTGCAAAAGCGAGACCACTATACGCACCACCAGCAAAACATGCCAAAACACGGTCCCATGCAACAAGCTCTTGTGAGCACGTGCTGCTGAACAACAAACCTGCTCGGATAACTGTGCACATGGCACCAGCAGGCACAAAATGCCTGGGGTGTTGAGTTGGAGTCTGCATCTATACAATTGTCTGATGGGACAGTGATGCAGAGTGGCCTGTCACCTTCCGTCTGGAATCGAATGAATGCCGCAAATCCTCGAACCCTTGGACCCTGGAAACCTGTAGCATGAGCGAAATGATTGAATCCTGGCAGTAGTATGTTGTGCTGAATCACCGTCAAAGCAGCACGGGAAACCACTGCCTCCCATGCAAACCAGGGAAAAGGGCTCGCTGATGTGTGACATGTTTCAGCACAGGTGATAGCACCGGCACCGGTGTTTTTGTAGCACGCCATTCCCCTGGTTAACTGCTGACTTATCAGCGTCAGAAGGCTCTCACACTGTGTCACCTCATGCTCATTCACAAGCTGCATGGACATGGCCTATGTGTCAGTTGGGTCGGAGATCCGTTTGGGAGCAAAACAAATGTGCTTGGCAGGTCTGCGCTGGCCATTCATCTTGGCAAGTGCTGTTTTGAACTCTCCTAAGTGCCAAAGAAAGAAAAGCCGGTTGCAGCAATGGTCTGGCTGGCCTCACCATTTCAAGTCGAGTGCGGAGCAGCCTTGCGTGCCTTCTTTGCACTACCTGAAGCAGATTTCTTGGTTGGCAAGATTGTTTCCCAAAAAGTCTCTGATAAAGTTGTACCACAGCTCTTTCATCTCCTCTACTTCCAGAGATGAAAACAGGTCGCGTTGCAGGAAAAGTTAGGCAGTCGTCACTTTAGCACACGTTCAACTGATAATGTTTGGGTCCTTTCTCATTGGTGTTTTAAGCTGGAAGTTGACTCTTTGTCGGGGCAACTCTGCAGAAGCGTCACCCTTTTACTCCATCAATTGCCCTGCATGCCAAAACACGGGACGGCAATCCTGTTTGGATAACTGTGCCAAGGTGTTTCAGTCACACTTGAGCAATCATGGATGAAGCACAAACAGGCAAAGCTGCCGGCAGTTAATTCTGCATCTATACAGGTGTGTGATGTTGGGGCAATGATGCAGGACCTGTCAATTTTCTGTCTGGAACTTAGTGAATGCCGCAGATCCTTGAACCCCTGGACACTGGACCCTCGAAACCTGTAACATGTGTGAAATTCGAGAATCTCGGCAAATGTTGTGCCGTGCTGCACCCTGAAAGCAGCACGGGAAGTCTTTGCGTTCCTCCCAAATTAGAGAAAAAAAGGTCGCCGAGATTTAGATGAGTTAGGACCATCTGTTGCTCTTGAGAATGGCGACACACATGTCCGGCATTTTCATGTGGTGCTAGGACCTGCTAGGAGCTCAGTGTCTAGGCCACTGACATGTGCCATGTCAAAATAGTTGTCATCAACGAGTCCCGAACGCCTGGGCCCTGGGAATCCTGTGACATGCGCAAACTGCGTGAATTGACCAAAGAGTAATCTCTGGGAAGCTTCTCGCTATACAACTGGCCAGGCATGTGTGGCAGCTCAAAAGTTTGGGTCAGCTTTCCCTACACGGAGCAGGCAAACATTGTTCGCTGCTTGTGGTTTGCGGCACTTCAGCCTTTTCCTCAACATTGAAGCTATCCAGGAAACCTTGAGATTTCTGAAGGTAGAAAAATGAGGTGCGACAACGGTCCTGACAAAATCCAAAATCCTGCTCTTCTCAACCTGGCCAACACCGTTTGGACTTGGGAACCCTAGTAGCTCAAGAGTTCTAAGCCCTTTGTGGGTGTGATGGAGTTGGATGAATAGCGTAGATACTTTGAGAAAGATCCAAGCAACCTCCATGATCCCTTCACACCTCTCCTGGCCACACAACTTGACAATCGCTTGCCACGCCTGGATACACAAGCACGCTGAGCATGTATCAAGGCTGAAGAGAGAAAGGTGCTCGAATCCCTGCTGAGTTCAAGGACTCGAAGCAAGCATCATTGTTCTATCTACCATGCATCTCTTTTTATGCCCATAGGAAACAAACAACCGTCAATGTCTCCTGTTCCCTACTCATGAGCTACCATCTGTGCCTTGCTCGGAGTATCACTTCGGAAGGCACCAGTGTGGCTCTCGAGGGAATTTCTTAGATCCCTAGGTTCCTGAAAGGAAGAAAATCCGAGCAAAGCAACCTCCACGAGCTCTTCACCTGGCAAGCTAGGCTCTCGGGATGTGCCTTGCCGCAACACTTGCTGGGAGCAGCTCAGATTAATTTGCCAAGGTGACTTTGGTTATAATGTTTCCCTATATTATGGCTCGGCTCGCATGCCCTTTCATAGCCTCTGCTTTTGAAAAGCTCGCCGGACAGGCATATAATTGCTTGTGAAATCAATATTCAGCGCTTCATCATTGGAAGGTTTCCTCGTCCAACCTCTTTCGCCATTCATTCCGTGTTCAAGAAGCAGGTTTAAGCCATACTATCAGGGCTCAGCAAAGGAGTCAACGTTGTTTCTTCATCACAACAAAGACAAGTCTGCAAATTATCCACTGAAAGGGTGTCTTTGGACAGGTTGTGACACCATTACGAACTTACCTGCACAACTCAAAGCAAACCTACTTTGCACTTGCAGAATGAAAAGCTACCCAAATGATTGTAGCCTTTAGTTGGCTTTGAGCGGTCTGTGCATCTATGAATTCATACATTTGCTGCGCTCCAAAAGCGTTACACAGGGCCGATCACCTTCTTCCTGCTGAGTCAGTTTAACGCTCAAAAAGATGGTGGCAAAGTCCATGGTTGGCAATTCACGTGACAAGTCTTGGAAAGTAACTAGCAGGAGAAATTCGTGCACCGCAGGACCTGCAGGAACTATCGACCGATGGGGCAAATGACAGATGCGAAAACGCGTGCGACATCGCGTCCCTCTCTTTGGCACCAAACGGTATTTGTTTCAGTTCGGCACCGCCGAAATCGAAGTCAACCCCTGTGTGCAGGTGGGCGGGCGTTGCCAAGGTCACGCTGTACGTCTTGGATCCAAACAAAGCGTGTTCTCTTTTGTTCCCCAATTCCGCAGAGTCACATCATCTTGGGATTCGATACTCCAAAAAGAGCTCTGAGACCATCAGCGACCACATGGGCCAAAAGAAGCACGTCGCCGCTTTGAAGTCGGGTGTGCGGTCGCGCGCGTCTTTCCTCCGGAGACGCAACCCGCGGAGCCGCGGAGCCCGGTGTTTCTTTGGCGCGTACCTTGGGGTGGGGGGAGAACCGATGCAGAAGACGTCCAAAGGCGACCGAAAGACGTCAACCAGCATTCGCTCCCAAAGGTCCTTCGTGGGTCTCAGAGCGGAGCCGAGTCTCGAGTCTCTGAGCTGTGTCAGAACCGTCGCGTCGGCGGCGCACGTCTCGTCGATTCCGAGGCAGGAGAACATCTCGCCTGAAGAGTGACAACTCAAAAACGCGCAAATGGGTTTGCCAGAGCGTGATACAGGACAAAGTCCGAAGAAGTGTTGACAAGGCAAAGTTTGGTGACACAGATTTGATCCCAAAATCGCCGTCAGTTGTCCTTTAATCTGCCTGCATTTGCCACTCTCGCTTTCGGAAGAAGCCGGCTGCAGCGCTGGCGCTTCTTCGTCACCGAGATCCGATGGGTTTGGCACTCGACGCTTGACCCAACCAGTGCCATGAGACGTTGCAACAAGGCGTGGCAGCACCAGGCGTGGCCGACGTCCGGTCGACGCAGTTCGCTGGCAGAGCGAACACCCAAGGAGGATGCCGTCAGTTTGGAAGAATAGAGCAGCCCCTGGTTGGGGACACCGAGCGGAAGGTTGCCATGAAAGCTACTTTGCGACCTCAGGCTGCACCTTTTCGGAAAGGGATCCTTCTCCAATCGCCATGACACATCTTGGACCGTTCCACGTCTCGTCAACCACTTGAGGAGCGACATGGGGCAACCGATGCATGATGCGAAGGCTTCGGTCAATGGCTTCACGCATCGTTGGGGCCACCAATGCACGTCAGAACCGTCGCGTCATTGGCGTCCCAGAACGTCTCGTCTATTCCAACAGCGAGGAACGAGAACGACTCGTCGGGAGAGTCGCAAGTCTCAGAGTTGGGGTTTGAGGGCACCGAGGCCATGCATCAGATTACATGACAGGTTGTGCCAGCAATACATGTGCACTGCTGGAAGGTCTGTCGCTGGAAAGGCAAATGGAGAATCTCATGGATTGCAAGACATGTCAAACACAGCATGCTATAGCAAAGACCTCGCATCAGGCTTTGGATCCAAGACCAACCCTGAGCTTTCCAGGAAACATGGACTGTCACTTGGCCAAGCTTCAGTTTGCCAGAGAATCACGAGCGACGTCTTTCGAAGTTTACTGGTCTTCTCCAAGCACTGCACACATCCTGCGACACTTCCTCTCGCGCAATGCAATAGCTTTGTACCCTCAAAAGGGCAAGGTGCAGTGGCTAGAACAAAAGTCCTCAGCAAAGTCTTTATGTTGGACACTGAAGAAAGAAACAAGCGGAACTACATGCCATATACTTCTATGAAATGCATGCTGAATCAATATTGTAGCCTATGCTCCTTGTCTTTCAATGATTTGGGGACAATGCAAAACATCTTCTGGCCAGTCTGTCCGCTTCTGACAATTCTATGGCAACTGCTCAGTTTCCGGAGCAGCCTGTAGCAAGTCTGCAAGCGGATGCCGGCCTGTAAATCCCAAGTGTCTAAAATGCAAAGCCTCTGCATGAAAAGTGAATAGGTCAGGCTACCTGCATGCTTCACATTGGCTTTTGCATTCACAAGGGCTTTGCTTGGAAGGCAAATGGTACAATGGTACCTGCAGGATGTCGGTAAAGGAATCTATTAGATTGATGTGTGCGGTTCCACCTACTTACGGAGTCATCGTGCGCAAAGCTTCAGGATGTTGCAAAGGCTGGCCCAATCTGGGCCTGTTGTTCAATCACATAAGAATTGGCAGCGATCCAGACAGTACAACAAGAAAAGCTCCGAAAGCCAAAGTGTCTTGATACTCTGAAGGTAAAAGTTCCAAGCAACGAAACCTCCATCATCCATTCACCTCCCTTTCCTGCCAGCCTAGGTCCATGATCTTGTTGCAAGTACCCACCATGCAATCTGTGCTGAGGGGGCTGGCGCAAAAGAAGGTGCTCTGACACTTGCCTTGTTGCAGCCCTGGTGGCCAGCAGCTCCATTTCATCCAGAACAAGCATTTTCGGTGTTCATGTTCTGTTCAGCCTATTTTTCAGGCCTTTCTTCTCCACCCGTCCAGAAGTTCTTGACAACAGGAACATATCGCTTGCAAAACCCATAATCAATTCCTCATCATGTGAGCAAACTTTCCCTTGCCAACCTCTTTTGCCCTTCATTCCATGCTGGTCAAGAGCAAGTTTCAACTATATATGCTCTCACTACTCAAGAAACAAGCAACCTTTTGTTCACCAAGGTGGAACACATCAGCATATCATCCACTGCAGGTCTTTTGGGAGACCAGTTGCAGCACCATGACAAACTTGCCCACCTCTTTCAAGGAAATCTGCCTGGCACTGGAGCAGAAAAGAAAGGATAAGCCACAACACAAAGTTTCGAGCCAGTTTGGGGATTGAGGAGTAAATCTTCTTGGACCGCTACACAAGGTTCGTCACTGTCGCCCTGAAACTTAATCAATCTCAATTTCACTGCGCCGCAAATCATTCTGCCACAACTGAGACGAATGCCTAGCAGCAGCTTTCTATGACAGAGTTCATGCTTGGCAATAACTCTTACCGCACAAATTGGTGGGTGCGATACTGCTTGGGCGTCACTTCGGAAATGCCGGCTGTTACGAGGCGCTTCTGTGCAACTGAGCCCATTTCATTCAGGCAGTGCAAAATCCGAAGCCTGACCTGGAGCTTTAGGCGGTCCCAATGGTTCGAATGGTCTTTTGTGTCCGCAACAGCAGAAGGCCTGAGAACTGGGCAGCTTGCTTCAAGCTAAAGAGCTGTTTCTTGCTGAAATGATAGATATCGGAAAAGAACGCATCCCAGTTGATGCTGGAGTTTTGCATGAACATGTTGCAGGAACGTTCTTGTTGCGAACGCACCCTGTAGACACGAACGGCCCATTCCTGGGATACCTGGCCCAGGAATCGATGTGATCTGCAAAGATGGCCACTCTCTTTGGAATCCAAAGAGAAATCCAGAGGCCAGGCCAAGCGATGACTGTGGAAAGAAAACCCGTAAACGAAAGAAAGCTGTTGCTTGAGCTGTTGTTTAGGGACTGAGGTCCTTTAGGATTGAAATGTTGGAAAGCCTTCGTGGCCATGTTTGCCGCAAGCTTGCTCATGCCGGAGCAGGTGGAGGCAAGCTTACCGATTGCCAGCGATATCACCAGCCCTTTTCTGCAAAATAAGAGTCGATAAGGCTAAGCAGCCCGAGCTTGCAAGCGGTTTGTTGGGAGGTTCGAGCTCGAACGCTCACAGTGGCTTCTTTTCGCCGTCCATCAAAGGAAAAGCTCACAAATGGCAGAAGAATCCCAATGGCAGAACTCTCTCAGCTGAAGTAATGAGTTGTAAGGACTCCTGAGTTGCTAGTCGACATGTCACCTCTGGTGGGCTGTGGATGGAGCACAACGGTACAAAGGACTGTTCCTGACATTGTGGTCCAGTAAACATTGCGGTGAAGCACGCAGGGCTTGTGAAGCAAGGATTGCGCTTTCAATGAGTTCCTCGCTGACTTTTCGACATTTGCCCATTCCATTCCTCACCCGTCCTGTGGTCTGGCCACCTACCACACCAGGCAGCAGCAAGAAGAATCTCCTGGAAACTGCTTGCTGGAAGCCTACCCTGGCCAGTCTGTCCACTTCTGAGCTTTCTGCAGCGGCCCGGATTTTTGAGCAGCCTGTAGCGAGTCTGAGCAGCCTGTAGCAAGTCTGAGCAGCCTGTAGCAAGTCTGCAAGCGGATGCCGGCCTGTAAATCCCAAGTGTCTAAAATGCAAAGCCTCTGCATGAAAAGTGAATAGGTCAGGCTACCTGCATGCTTCACATTGGCTTTTGCATTCACAAGGGCTTTGCTTGGAAGGCAAATGGTACAATGGTACCTGCAGGATGTCGGTAAAGGAATCTATTAGATTGATGTGTGCGGTTCCACCTACTTACGGAGTCATCGTGCGCAAAGCTTCAGGATGTTGCAAAGGCTGGCCCAATCTGGGCCTGTTGTTCAATCACATAAGAATTGGCAGTGATCCAGACAGTACAACAAGAAAAGCTCCGAAAGCCAAAGTGTCTTGATACTCTGAAGGTAAAAGTTCCAAGCAACGAAACCTCCATCATCCATTCACCTCCCTTCCCTGGCAGCCTAGGTCCATGATCTTGTTGCAAGTACCCACCATGCAATCTGTGAGGGGGCTGCAGGCTGCAGCAACTTAAGTCTCGCAAACCGTGAGATTCATGGCACAAACGGAGCTTCAACAAACCCTGCCGATCCTTTCTACGATGGGATGGTTTAATAAAACCTAGCACTTGACCCATGAGGTCTCTTCTTTGTACTGTAGAGAAATGAGTAAGGTTGACTTTTCTGATTCAAAAAGGAGAGCTAAGCAAGACCATATTTAGCTTGCCTCTGTTCTTAGACATTTCCAGCACAGTGAAAATGCAGCAGTCGAGCAGCTGCTCAACAGCTTGTTACCGATTTGCATGTTTCCTGGCATCTGTGGCATCTGTGCTTCGGACAAAAACCTAAGCTAGTTTAGCAAGCGTTCTTGCGTTTTTCATTAGAAGGTAAGGGACTAGATGACTAGATGTGTGGGATCCCGAGGAAACAAGACCATAAAAGTTGAACTCTATGTCACAAGGGCGGACATGCATCATGCACTTCACTATCAAATCTGCCCCACGTCTGCTATCAATGCGCTTTCTTCGTGAGGGCAGGTGGGTGCGGGAGATGCCTGGCTTCGCCCCTGTTCACAAAAACCAAATGAAGCAAGCACCTCCACAGGGAAACCTAGGACACCTCCCGACCTCCTGGCTGATTTCAATTGCAAGGAATCGCAGAACTGCTGCTCAACAACCCTGAGGTGGTCAAAAGGACTGCGTGGAATTTGTAGGCACCAAGCCAAGTTTAAGGCTGGCTATCCTCTGTGTGTTTTTGCAGTTGGTGTTCTTTGCTTAGAGCTTGGCTGGCAAGCAGAGGCAAAACAAGAGGATAAGCGTTTAAGGCAAAGTACAAGCTGCAATGGGTCGTTAGCTTGCATACGGTGGCAGAGTTAATAGAAAGCTCGCCAACTGCCAAGTGTGTCCTTCTGGTGGGGCAATCGCACGGGCTACTGTAGCTGCTAAAAAACATTCCGAAAAGAATAGCAGGTGGGACAACGTCATCAGCTCCGAAAAGACTGACGTCATCAAGTTGGGATGCCTTCGCTCCACCTTACAACTTACTCAGTGGTTGAGTGCGTGAATCATTCTCACTGTTTTGGTCCTTCATACCCTTGGACATTAAGGCGTTGGACGCAAACCAGCCAACTAGGCACGTGTGGCAGGAAGGTGTCCAAACTCTGTGCAAAGGAGTACAGACTTCGCCAAGGAGTACTGGTTCGTGTGCAGCCAACGCGACTGTTGGTGCAAAGACCGCGACTTACATGACCCAAGGACCCAAAGACGAGCAGATCCACGCTGTTTCTGGCGAAGCAAGCGAAGAAGCAAAGGTCGAAAGTGTAGGTTGCTTCACGCCAAGTAGGTTTCTTCATGATAGCAACATGACTTCACAAAAACTCTGACAAGTTTACCATGAACCTGGATGAGAGAGATGTTTTAAACCTGTGAGAAGTCAAAGCTATTTAGCTAAGATCTTGCTAAGGGATCCGATGCATTGCACATGTGGGGCTTCAACAAAACTTGCCTATAGCCTATTGCACCCTGGGATACTTGTAGACTCTGCAATGGGACCTATAAATAGATCCACTGGGTGTTCCCATCGACAAGATTGACTTGTCTGACCCAAAAAGGAGAACTAAGCCAGACCCCATGCAGCTTGCCGCCATTCTCAAACTATTCGAGTCAGTCTGAAATACTTCCCGTCAAACAGCTGCTACCCAACCACTGAGAAGCTTGGTACCTAGATTTGCATGTATTTTACCTGGCACAAGCAGCCGCTGTGCTTGGAACAAGCAAGGCACAAAGGGGATCAAAGTTAGCTTTGCAATTCAGCAAGCCTTTGTTCTTGCTGGATGTTCATCTGGATGGGAAGGGACTGTGACTAGGCCTGTGTAAATCCGAAACAAGATCAGAACTTGGACTCGATTTCACAAAGACCAACATGCATTTATGTGCCTAATTCTGCAAGCAATGTGCTTTCTTCCTGTGTGCAGATTTGTGCTGGGCATGCCTGCCTTCCGCAAGAACCCTGTCCACAGAAACATGTTGAAGCGAGAACCTCAGCATGAACAGCGATGGCTACTCCCAACCTTCTCGTTGACTTCGTCAAAACACTGTGATTCGTGGGAATGCCAGCCTCATGCTCTTCCTGTTCTTGATCTCTGGCACAGTGGCACAAAGATGGCTTTCTTGGCTTTCTTCTTTCTTTCCTCATCGATTCGTGAGCCTCGAGGCTTTATAGCCAGAAAACTTCGACCTCCATCTGTCCGTCCAGTCCATACATCCCGGCTCAGGTGCCGAAGCACCAGTCGACCGGTGTCCAGTGGGTGGAGTTGCTGAGTTGGTGCGTTTTTGGACTTTGGGTTCCAAAAAAAATCGGTCAAGTCATATCACTCTCAAGAGATGAAGTGATCATAAGTTCACGCTTTTGAGCTTGGGAATAATCGTTGGGAGGTGACAAAAGACTCAAGACTTTGGCAAACATGAAGCTCAACATTTGGAATGAACCAACTCACTTTTGCAGATCTCCCAATCTATCTCAAACTACTACTGCGACCACACTCGCCTTCACTTCTCTTCAGACCCCTGGTTGACACAGGAAGCTGGTTGTGGGATGGTGCTGCAAGCTGTGATGCCAATATCTACTTTATATGCTCCCAAGTCTCTTCTGCTCATTTGGAGCTGAAGACAGGGACCTCACACGCTGGGACTTCATTGCAGAGTTTCAGGACGGAGGTTGGGTTGTTGGAAGCACCTGCTGTTGTCAAGAGGCGTGCTTTATGACAACTTATCGTCCCGTTTCTCTGTTCTTTTTTGGTCACCTCCGGGCTTTCTCTTAGAACCTAAGACGCAGCTGTAAAGCTACATCAGATGAAGGTGTTAAAACTTTGGAACATTTGATCTTTTCACAAATCTGCATTTGAGACCATTGACTCTGTATCCTGCTGCTCCTCTCATTCTCACACAAGCCAGCGTCTATGTCTTACAGGCACATGTTCGAGCCAATCCCCAGCCCGGATTGCAGATGACATGGAGAGGTGCTGGCCATGGACATGGTCTCAGTCCAGGTCTATGATCAAGGGCTGAGACCATGTGCACAACCCACCCAAGAGGACAAAGGCGGGTTTGGGCATGCCCATCTCATGGAAGGATTGGTGGTGCCCAATCCTTCATCACATTCCTCAAGTCCATATGTGTCCATACAAATCACTTTGGAGCAATGATTCTTCGCTCGCAAACAAGCTGCTCATCGAAATCCCGAACTCATCCGCACAAGCAGTAGCCCGCACAAGTTGCAGAACCCGACAAGGCCCCAGTGGCTCCTCCACATGAAGCGCCCGACCCCCTCAGCCGAACCTGCAAAAACGACCAAAGAGCCGCGACCCGTGACCTCTGGCAACCACCCCGACCATCACGCCCAGCCGGGCCCAGCCGGGTTTTTAAGGATGAAGATGGGCCGACCTTGCCGGATTGGAATGTGTTCACATCGGGACGCATACTGTAGGGCCACCGGAGCCACAAATGGATGAGTATATCACCTGCTCAACGCACGGACAACCTTTGTGGTGGCTTGTCTGTGTGGATTATAATGTGTGTGCCACAGTGGGGTGGTGTCAAATTTCTGGAATAATGATCTGCTAGCTACCAATACTTTGTGGCATGCATTTAAGTAGGAAAAGGGAGCAGCTCCGCAGTTTGTCCACAGGGTTGCTTTTTTGACCAACCTCTCATAAAGTGTAAAGAGGCTGTAAAGTGTTCATTTAAAGTGTTAATTTAGAGTTCAGTTAGGGTTTGCAAGCATGATGCACTTTAAATGTTGTACGCTGGTTGAAAGTCAAAGTCTGCTAGTAAGCAAGTGTCCGCTACTGTGCAAGGCAGATATTCGTGACGGCGCTCTCCATGCCGAAAGACTTGGGCGAAGTGGATGTCTCCAAAACACCTTGTGGCATTCTCAGGGGTGTGATCGACCCTGGGTCAACCAACATACAATCCAAAGGGCCAGAGGCCCAACCTCCTGCAAAACGACACCAATTTCCAGGTTGGTTTCAGAGAAATACCGCGGTACGACCGGTGGGCTCGACGACGAAGCATTCTTGCAATCTTCACAACTCGTGGACCGGTGCGGAGCAGCATACCAACCTGCAGTTGACACTGTTCAAGTGCCTTTCAGATGACCGCGGGAAGAGAACCCTTTCCCAAACTGCTTGAGCTCACCCTGTGCAACCATCTCTTAGCACAAAAAGTTGGGTCCTTGCTCCAGTGATTTCGCGTAAAGGGCACAGTACTTGGCTGGGGACTCTGGGTACTTGTTGGTGCAAGTTTGTCATCAGTGACAATTCAGCGTCGCTAACAAGGGGACTCCACAAAGAGATTGACTCTGTCTCTAGGTCTCTACCGGAAGACACTGGTCACTGGACACGCCCAAGCACTGGATGGCTTTGACAATGGGGCAAGACAAAGCCGCCCTGAGAAGACAGCACCCTGTGAGAAGTTATTCCAATAACTAAAAGTTTGACTTTCTGACCTTGTCAAAATTCATTTTGAGGGTACAGTCTGAGAAGAAGCTCCGCACCCCATGACTGGTGCATTGCGGGGCGGATCGGTGACACAGACTGCACCGTTGGCTTTGTGGCAGAAATGGACACATCAGCTTACCCCATCTGGTGTAAAAAGGACCAAGAGGCCAAGACCTACAGGGTTGCCTCTCAGACTAGTTCAAGCAAAATGAAGCATGGCTTCATTTACAGCAGCTGCTGTTCCAGCACTGATTGGCCTGGTGAGTGGACTTGCCTCCCACCATATTGGAGGCCGCAAGCAACATGACAAACATCGTAAAGGCACCATCAACAAATTTTTCAGGCTCCCTTTTGGCTCCCAGGTCGCCATGTTCTTCCAATGAAAAAATTTAAAATCTACATTCAAGCAAACAAATCTAGTCAAGGTCACCCAATCACTGGGCAATGCCCTCGTTTCGAGCTCATTCGTTCAACCTATGCCCTCTTGCGTTCCGCCAGCAATGCGCTTTCCTCCGCACATCGGCAGCTCGGGCAGCTTGGGCAGCTCGAGCACGGGCGATCGCAGTGACGTCGATCCAAAGCAGCTGAAGCTGCTAGACCTCCGCAAGAGAAAAACGGTGACCCGGTGGTCCACAAGCCACAAGAGGTCAGGCAACCCTGTGTTTCCCTGCCTTGGTGGGTTTGTGCAAAGTTGCATAAGCTCGGTTCAGTTTCCCTGTGTTTTTCTCTTTTTTTCTTTTCGTTCAACGTTCTCGGTTTCGAGATTAGGCACCTCAGAAGGACGAGCAGCGGCCTCTTCCTTCAAGAAAGGCTATTTGGTTGCTGAGGGTACTGTATCCCGACTTTCATGTTCTCCAATTGTTGAGGGTCAAGATTGTTTCTTCTCATGGAATTAGAGGATCAAGAAGGCACAAAACATGCTACAAGCTGATGCTGCTGTTTTCCTTTCTTTTGCGTCACTGGCATAGCAGCGATCTATGTGTCTCCCACACTGCGGCGGTCCTTCCAAAACCAATATAGCTAAACACACACCCCAAAACTTGTCCAAAAGACTTGCTCTGTTGGAAGCTCGTTGTTGTGAACCCCCACCACGTTCATCCCCAATCAACTCCGGTTCAAGCACTCCGGCCGGATGCTCCGCAAAGGTCCCGTTTCAGCCCCTCAGTCCCTCTGAGACCAGGGGCTCCAAAAGACCTAGTCCTCACGGTAGGTCTGACACATCTCTCGCCAGAGTCATCCTTAGTCGGATGTTTGATCCCGGGCGGTCGATGTGCAAGAAGTGCCCAGATCAAAGCTGGCATAGGTTGGCATAGGTTGCCAAGTATCATCAGATTGATCATGACGATTTATCACTATGACCTGAGGAAACATGATTGTAGCTGGCCCCATCTTGGCTTCCATTTTCTTTATATATGGTTGTTTGTAGGGTCTTCAGAGGTTCAGCATTGCAACTGCTGAACATGCCAAGTCCAGCTACCAACGATGACATGCATATGAATGGAAGGCCTGACCACGCAGCCATAATTCAGAATGAGTTATATTACCCATTCCTCCATGCCCATATCCAGCTCGCAGTTTGTACAATTCCTTTCAGAAACTGAGACTCGTCACTGACATGTGGGCACCATTTAAACTTTTCACTCAGGTAGTTCGCACCACCCCTCATGTATTACTGGTCATCCCCATGTCGATGAAACACCCCACGTCAGTCCGCTTATCTCATGCTGTTCAAGTCATTTGGCCGCCTTGAAATGAAAGTACAACTCAATAATACATCTGAACCAAACAATCTAGATATCAACCCAGGATAGACTGGGGCCCTGGGTCGTGCTCTGGTGGCACTTCGTTGCTGCGAGGGAGTGTGTTCTCTCGAATGAAGATGTTCGTGCTGCAACGGTTGCCCCGTCCTCACCCAACCAGCAACAATTTGATCAAGCACATTCCTGCCCAAGTGCAAAATGGGACTCGGGCATCCAACACTGCACCAGAGCCCTCCAAAAATGTCGCATTCCTCTTGAGGCGTACGTACTGGGGAAACAAGCTCAAACGTTCGAAGAGACATGAACAGAGCTGGACTCCAGCCAAATGAACGAAGTAAAAGAAGCGTGACATGCACTCAACTTTTGAACCCGAGAGTATGTGCAATCCGGGTCGCGGTTCACGGCGGCCACTCAGCCACTCAAGATCCTGAGCTGAGTGGCTGCCGCGAAGAAAGCCTGAGTGGCTGAGTGGCTGACAGGAACAAAATCCTGAGTGGTTGAGTGGCTGAGTGGCTGACAGGAAGAAAAACCTGAGTGGTTGAAATGTCTGAGTGGCTGAGAGGAAGAGAAGCCTGAGTGGCTGACAGCAAGAAAAGTCTGAGTGGTTGAGTGGCTGATTGGAAGAAAAAAGGCTCTGCCTTTGGAAGGGGGGTTCCATTTTGCATCTGGGGTTCCACTGTTTTTGTGGCCCCTGAGAGATAATACTTGAAGCTTTTTAAGTTGGGACCATCAAACTTCTAATTTCATCAGATTTCGCATCAGATTTCGCAGCAGGCGCAGAATTCGATGGAACCAATTGGACCATATTGACCATCAGATTTCGCAGCAGGCGCAGCATTTGATGGGACCGTTTTGGACCATGTTGGGCCATCAGATTTCGCGGCAGGCGCAGCCTGGGATGGATGCGGCCCAATGTCATGTCGTGGTCCTCGCTGTGTTGTGGGACCCCCATGACATGGCTCAGGCATAGTTGCTACGAATTTGCACAGAGTTCCGCTATCAATTTCAACGATCGAGCGCTCGCCACATCGAGCAAAATTGTTTTAAATTGAACGCTCTTCTGCGTCGTAACCACGTCAACCGTGGAACATCCAAATTTATATTTACATTTTGCACAGTGACAGCTTCCCTCAAACTCCACCAATGCCCAAGTTTAACAAGCCAGAAAAGGTATGGTGAGTGGTAGATTGCTCTTGGGTGGTGTCAAGTTGCGGTATTTCAGGGCTTCGTTGAGGATGTGTATGGCGCGACTCCGGCCTGGTTCTTCTAGACTGGTGGCCATGCGTCGGATGGCGTAGACCTCCAGGTCCGTGTATTGACCGGATCGTAGTTTGCGGGCGGTGTCGTAGGACGCTCTGGTGTGTTTGGTGAGGTCACGGACGGAGCACCGTGAGCGCGTGTAGTTTGTGTGATGTATAGGGTTGCCAAACGGTGTGTAGTCGTCTGCGAAGGCGGTAGTTGTTGGCCAAGCGAGGGTAGAAGTGGGCTCGATGACGAGCGAAATGCCGTCCGTCTGCTTTGAGTTTAAGGTGTTGGGATATGACAGGCCAATTGAGTGGGCTGCCATTGTGACATGTACAGGTGCTCGTGGATCCAGGCCTGGTCATAGCCTGGGAAAGTGGCTTGATGGCGCCGGTCGAGTGCCAATATCGCAAGGAGAGTTCGGCTGAAACGGGCGCGTTATTGGCCAACAGTTTGAGTTTGGTTCGTCTGTTGTGTTCGCGCTGGTCCACCAGCCCTTGCCCTGGGTAACTTTGACTGCAGCTGAGATTGAAGACAAGGAATACACAGTCTCTCTCTCCCTCTCTCTCTCTCTCTCTCTCTCGCTCTGTGTCTTTACCTACTATATGATGACTATTATTACTATGTACATTTTCAAAAAAAGTAATACATATATATATATTATATCCTCAAGGGTTTATTTAAGACTGTGACACGTTTGTGAAAAACACCACATGTTTTTTTACGTCTTCACGTTTTTGGTGAAGACAAATCGCGTTTCTTTAGACCAGGACCTCAGGACCTCAGGCGCGCAAGCAAACATGTATGCCAAACACAGCACGAGAACTAGTATTGCGTAGCAACGTAGAAGGGTTTCTTCTGTACGCGCGTGCAATTTGCACCGCACGTTAACGCCCCAACCCACCCCACCCCACACTCAGTCGTTCGCATTGCGTAGCAACGTAGAAGGGTTTCTTCTGTATGAGCGTGCAATTTGAACCGAACGTTAACGTGCCATCCGACCAAAACCCTCAGAATCATGGCACAGTTCTGAAGTCGTAATTACAGCGTGTTTTACATCGACCGATGAAAACATGCGCGGTAAATATGCGTAAATACCGCGCTAAATTCCGCGAACGGATGCTCAAAAAAACGCGCGAATAGCTATGAATGTACATGTGAGGTAAAAAAACGCACACAGTCTTAAGTAAAACCGTCTTATATATATATATTTTTTTTTTCGAATTTTTATCAAAAGATGACCAATGACAAAACAAACCCAAAGACCACGCATATCCAATACTACCTCCTTGAGCAATCGCATTTACGATCCCCTTCCGACATCACATTCTCTCCGTGGATCCTTCCTCACTCCGGTGTGGGATGACCAGGGCACCTGGTACCAGGAGAGGTCGACAAAGGGGAGACAGCTTGACCCTTTCCTGCCTCATGGTCGGGGCGACTGTCGAATCATGCGAGTAGATCACTCGCCGGCCTAAGTAAAAACCTAAGAACTTAGGGAAAATAAAGGTAAATGGAGGGGAGTCCAACCAAATCAAACATCTCAAAAGCACCAACTGGAAAGGTAAACACAAAGGCTGCAGTGGTGGTTGCACCGATGACGTTCCTTTTTATTTTTATTCTTCCCAGGTTGAAGCACGACCTACGAAAAGGGGCCGAATAGACGTTAGTTGCGCTGCATCATCAAGGAGGGAAGATTTCATCTTGGTCCACACCTCCCGGGCACTTCGTCATTGGTTTCTGATCACTCAGTGTCTACAACAACAGCTGTAGCTTGATCGACAGCTGCATCCCGGATCAAGTTCTATTGATCCCATTTGCCACGCTTCATGATTTACTTCTTGAGTATCCGAATGGTACGTTCCTACTTCAAGAGCAAAGCGCAAGCGCAAAGATAGAGCTACGGAGCCCTCACGCGGGAGTCGCGTGTGCAGTGCCTGGAACATCCCTACATCCTAACATCCACCTGGATATGGTAGTAGACACTCGCATACTTAGGCACGAACATATACGGAATAGAGTGTCTTGATGAAATAGCTGGTTTATTGTTATGGCAAATCTGCGGCTAAATTTGCCACCCGGCTTTGTATGCATTGGGTGGAAACAGGGGTATGCATTTCTGGCATCACAAGGAGTGTAAATGCACCAGTCCCTCCGTAGTGCAGGATAAGTCTTCGAAAAGGATATAAGGAACAGAGTGTCTTGATGAAATAGCTGGTTGTTAAAGCAAACCTGGTGGGAAAATTTACCCCCCGCTTTTGTACGCACTGGGTCAGAAATGGGGGTAAACATTTCTGGCATCGTCCGTAGTGCAGGATAAGCCTTCGAAAAAGATATAAGGAATAGTGTGTCTTGATGAAATAGCTGGTTTATTGTTATAGCAAATCTGGAGGGTAAAATTTATCTCCCGCTGTTGTGCGCATTGGGTCGGAAATAGGGGTAAACATGTGTGTGTATATATAAATGTTAGAGTAAGAGGGTGCTTTAGCTAAAGGAGGCAGACTTCAGTCTTTGCGTCAGCTTTGACTCCAATAGAACAGCTGTCCAACTCTACAAGTAAGGATCAGCTACTACCAATACGACTTCTGCTACGACGACTACTCCACACCAGCCACTCAACCACTCAGCCACTCAGGCATTTCTTCCTGTCAGCCACTCAGCCACTCAGACATTTCTTCATGTCAGCCGCTCAGCCACTCAGACTTTTCTTCCTGTCAGCCACTCAGCCACTCGGGATTTTCTTCCTGTCAGCCACTCAGCCACTCACACTCAGCTTCCTGTCAGCCACTCAGCCACTCAGGTTGTTCTTCCTGTCAGCCACTCAGCCCCTCAACCACTCAGGATTTTGTTCCTGTCAGCCAGCCACTCAGCCACTCAGCCACTCAGGATCTTGAGTGGCTGAGTGGCTGATAGGAAGAAAATCCGCATTTCCACGTACAATCTAAAGCCCTGCTACTGTAATCCTGAAGTTCACTTTCAGAGCTTGCCTCCCACTCTGGAGAACTGGCCAAGGTGCAAATCAAGCTCTCTGGGCCCTGGCCAGGACTTTGGACCAGCCGTTGATTGGATTACCAATTGCTGAGAAGCAAAAGTCATTGAAGGTTTGGCTCATGGTTGACATTTCTGATGACTTTCTCTTGCGGTCGCATGAAACCCTTCTGAATGTTGGCAGCAAACAAGCGACATGGAACTTTTCACTGAGACAACCCAACCGCCAGTGTTGCACCGTCGGCTGCCGCATCTCGTTCACTGCCCCACTGCCTGTCACCTCACCGCAACTGTTCCGGTCTCCAAGCTCTTCCCATAGCGCGTCGACGAAGATATCGTTGTGGTCAGAGCGTGTCGACGTCTTGTAGATCAATTCGTGCTCGAACGCCCAGCCTGTGCACGGCAGAGGGAATCAGAAGACATTCTGCAAAACTTGATGCATCGAATGCTAAACTAGCACACCTGCACCACCTGCATCTCGTACCCTAAGCCTTCTCTCATGTTAAGGCTAGTTGCGTTTTTTGCAGGCCCCAGCTTGATCACGTGCCAAGGCGCCGAAGTCCTCATGTCCAACCTACCTTCCATGGGATGACCTGAGGAGGGTATTCCTAGAGCCAAACCAGGTTTGCCTGATCGCACCAGCCTCAAGCTCACCAACGAGGCAATCACAGCCCAGCTTGTTCCATCCAGCGTCTCCATGCTGCGCGGTGGAAAAAGATTAAAACAGTGAAGACTTGAGGAACATCGGTGTCTGTTCTTCAGCTTTTCTGCTGGGCCTTGGAGTGGGCTATAGCGGCTATAGGAATTAGAGTTGCGACTTGATGTATGCAAAATGAGCTTTTGCATGGAGGTACAAGGCCCATTTCAAAATGCAGGTCATGTTCATCAAATGCTCCAGTATGCGCAAAAATCTACCGGGATTGAGCCTCAAAATGTGCAGAGAATTTATGTGACATCAGACTCAATGAAAATGAAGATTGGCTCTGGATTGGATCTGTCTTTTGCCGGCGGGGCCCGAACCAGTCGTTTCTTCATCCAGTTCTCCCCGGTAACCCCCAAAAGGAAATTCTTCCAAAGGGGTCCTCGTCTTCTGTGTCGTCACGGCCAGTGTCCTCATCTACTTTGGGCTGAAGAATCAACCGATCGATCCCCAGACTCATGACCACTCCAGGGTCCACTGTGTCGGTTTCCGCGCAAAATCGTTTCAACGTGTGTGTGCAAATATGTCCTGTGTCAGGCTGATATTAGATTCTTAAAGTGTTGCATGTGCACATCCTTCACTACCAATTGGAAGTATATAACAAGACCAGGACTTCTTTTTCAAACGCCGGGTATTGAAGATGAATCTGTGAAACAGCATCTGTGATTTGCCAAAGTCTTCACGGCAAACTCTGGAGGGAGCTATCTCTTCAACTCGACATAGTTGGTTCGCGTCGTATCAAAGCAGCAAGGCTTTGCCGCCAGTCTTCTCAAAGCTAACTTTTGGATGCATTTTCAGACCCAACGCGTCAGCAAGCTCTTCTTAGTCTCTTTTATCTTGGATTGCCTCATTTGGGCAAATCAAAGGTGGTCTCAAATACCGGCTTGCTTGGTCATCGCAATCTGTTGGATGCACAAGCAACATTCTTGGATGCTTGCACGATAAAGTATGCTATCTTAGCACCAATGAGTTTACGGCTGACTTGGAACGAAGCTTGAGGTTGCCTGTGTCTACCATTCCTTTTTCACAGCTAGGCAAACACAGAGAGGAATCCGAAAGTCTGTTTTCAGAACTGCACTGCAAAACAGAGGTCGAGGTCGGTACTGAAGTCCCTTCTACTAGTTCAATCTACAACTTAAGAGGTCAAAACCATCGTTGACATGGTCAAGATCTCAGGTCTTTGGAGAGAAAGAGAAGACACCTGTCTCTTTGAAGGTGTAAGGTCGTGAGTTGAAGAATCCAACGAAACGTGGAGGTCCCAGGAGGCATAGCATTGAGACCTTTATTTTGTCGTCAATGTGTTTGTTTGGGCCTACTTCTTCTTGTGCAAATGAAAAAAAATCAGAAGACGTTGTGGACTTAGACGACTTCTTGTTTATTTTGCCTGTCATTGGACAATTACTACGCATAAACGTTTTTACCTGAGCGAAAAGAGTTCCTACTTCTTCCTGGGAAGGTCGCCACAATTTACCAGATGGAACTCTGCTGGTCCAACAGTTCTGGCTGGCCACAACACAGGCAAATCAGACCTCGTAGCAATTGAGTGAAGCATCTTGCATATGCAGCGTTTCTTCAGGAACATTCTTGTGCACTTGCAGTTGCACATCAGCTATAAGCGCCCATTATGTGACACTTGGGACACCCAACATGTCACTTTGATTGGCCTGCAGCTATTTAAAGAAGCACATCTTGGGTTGCGGCATCAATACTTCAGTTTATCTCCCCGAATTAGTTTGACAATCTTTCCGTAGATCCGAACGAGCTTCACTGCGACGCTTGAATGCACGTGGTCCCCAGTGGCAAGCTATCCAAGTAGCATGGCAAAGGCCTGGTACCAAATGGAAAGCCTTTCTTGGAACACAAAGTCACATGCTAACTCTTGCTTGTTTGACACGGGTGCCATAGTCCATCAAAGTCGGGAGATTCAGCTCAAGGCTCAAGGCAGTTTTCTCGGCTTGGAGGTTCATGCCCACGGAAAGGGTGCAGAAGTCCGGGGCAAGACCTCCTCAATCACAACCATCGAACCATCCTCATCCATCACAGATGACTGTGCGGTGCACTCACCATACTTGAGAAAGACCTCACTGGGTGGCTACTATGGCACAAAGATGAGGTACTAAGTCTGATCAGTCCACTGGTGGCAGTGTTGCTTGATAGCTGGGAATCAGCCTGGCAGATGATCGGTTCACTCGAATCAATGCCAGGCTGAGGGTGCCAAGCTCAGTAAGGTCGCACCTTGAAGGCGGCCACTCTCCTGAGCATGGCGAGCTGCTTCCCAACCTTTGTCACTTGCACCCGAAATCGAGCTGCTTGGAGCCACCCGATGCCACCCGCACACGAACACCAGTGGTCAGCGCTCTTTTTGACCTGCAGCACCCTCAGCCATCGAACCTCAGACATCAACCTGCAGCACAAACCATCCACACGCCCATTCTTTGATGGGCCTTCCTTGCAGCTCCCATTGCGGGGGGGTGGTGGTCGTCCTGGTGGTCTCAGCATCGTCATGTCCAGCGATGCACGCGTTGTGATCCGTGAGGAAGGCCGTCGAGAGTCTCGAGAGACTGTGGAGGTTGGTATTCCCGTCGACATCACTCAGGGTGCTGCAGTGAACTTCATTCCTGCTGAACGAAGAACGAGCTGGAAAGTGGTGGAAAAGCATCTTCCCAGTTGGTTGTGGGGCGACAAGTCCTGCAAAGAATCCAACAGGAGGATCTGAGTTTGGGCCTCTGTGTACATTTCGTGTACCACCTCTTTGACCAGCTGATGGTTCGTAGCGGGAGCTGGGGCACTTTTCTGCGCAGAAGGCCTTTGGCTCTGGGGCTTGGGCAAAGCTCAGTAGTATCTGAGCATGTTGTGTGTGAGCCAGGCCATTGTGGCACCGTTGCAACTAGTGGTTTTCTAACTGGACACTTCACCCTGCAAATGTTTGCATTTTCTGTTCGGAAGCAAGACTTCCGAGGCAGGCTGGAAATCTTACCATTGCCTGGAGCAAGAGCTCTGAACACTCCGCACTGCATGGACTTGTGAGTTGCATATCGAGCAAAACGGGAAACAAACTCAAGTGCCAGTCCAAGTCCAAACAGGACAATGCGCGTGGTCTCCTGAAAACAACATAGTTCGGGCTGCTTGGTTGGTCACTGGCTTGCATGGTTGGTCCTCTGATCCATGGTTGGTCCACCGACGCTCAAACGGGCAGTCGAGGTCTTTTCGAGAATCCTGCACCCGCCACAAGAGTGCTTCTTCCGGATGTGGCTCAAAAGCCCACCCAGCTTTCCTATGTGAGATCCTTTAGGATTATGAAACCTTTTTCTCAAATAGGCTGCTAGGTGGTCAGGGAGACTTCCAATTAGCGAGATCTGCAAGTCAAACTAGGTGCGGACGCACCAACGGAGTTTGGGTGAGCCCAGGGCGAGGTAGCCAGATGGAGAGCTCCTGCTGTCAAGCTCCGTCATCCGCATGCGGGATGACCCCAAGGAGACAACCTCCAGGGCAGGCCTTCCTGTGTCCGGCTCCTTGCCAAGAGGCGATTTCTGGACCAGGAAATGATTGAATGCCACAAATATCCTCGAAGTCAGACTCTGGAAACCTGTAGACAGGTTTGGCTTTCTTATCGTGTCAGGCCACCTTATGGAGCTGCTGAGTCAGCGGTGACCGCAGTCTGTGCGGCCTTTCAGAAGAGGCTCAGCAGTGAGGCCTTCAATGTGGCCATCACCCATTGGTCTGAACAGGGCAAATAAATCTTCCGCATGCAGTGGTCACGTGGCTGTGTCCCAGTTCGGATGCGAGCAGGATAGGATGAAAGCCCGAGTGGGAGCCCCCGCATTTTGAGACGCTCGAATCTTTTCTGGAAAGGAGCACGCGCAAAGAATGTACAAGGGTTGTCTCGCATTGCACCAATCCACTCCTGGCTTGATCCATTCTGGTACGGAGACCGGAAATCTCGCTCTGAAATCAAGCTTTGCTCAGATCCAGTGCCTAGTCGGGTGGAAGGATGCCAGCTCCATGACGCGGCAGCTCTGGCTGCCTCTCTCAGGTTGGCAAGATTTTTCCCCTGAAAAATTGAAAACGATGTTGTAGAGCTCTTTCATCTCCAGTACTTCTAAAGATTTCAACAGGCTGTGTTAGGTGCACAGTTAGGCTATCGTCATTGCAGCACGTGTTCGACTGACAATCTTGGGAAGTCTTTCCTTTGCCGTTCAAGTAGGAAGTTGAGTCTTTGTCAAATTGGGGCAGCTCTGCAGAAGCGTCACCCTAATACTGCGTCAACCGAACATTTCCACAGCGCAAAGCTCTTTGTGAGCACTTGCTGCTCGACAGCACCCCTGCTTGGACAACTGCGCAAAGAAAGTTGTTTGCTCACACTTGAGAAAATCATGGCTGAAACAAACAGGCAAAATGCCTGTCGCTTTGGGTTGGATTCTGCATCTATGCAGGTGTGTGATGTTGGGACAGTGATGCAGGGCCTGTCAATGTCTGTCTGGAATTTCGTGAATGCCACAAATCCTTGAACCCCTGGACTCTGGAAACCCGTAGCATGTACAAAAGACAGTAGTATGCTATGCTGCATCCTCAAAGCAGGGCGGAAAATCTTTGCCTTCCACGCAAAATTAGAGAAAGGGGGTCCGGTTGCCGAGATTTAGATGAGATGGGACCATCTGTTGCTCTTGAATAGCAACACGCATGTCTGGCCTTTTCATGTGGTGTCGCTAGGAGCTCTGTATCTAGGCCGGTGAGATAGGCCATGTCAAATAGTGTTGGTCGTCAACTTGGACCCTTTTGCCGAACTGCACCGCAGGGAAATGTCCTTTTGCAGGTCAAATGTTTCTTTTTAGACAAAGTGCTTGATGTCTGAAATATTCCACACTCGAGATACCGCACTTTGATCTCTTTGGCACTATCAATTCGTACCTTTTCCCCTCCTTTCGATGACTGCTGACTGATCAGCATGAGAAGGCTCTCACACGGTGTCACCTCATAGGCCTAAAGGTGAAGTCGGAGATCCGCTTGCTGCTTTTGGGAGCCCTGTCGCTGGCCCGGCAGGTCTGTCGCTGGCCATTGTTTCTTCAGCAAGTGTTGCTTGGAGCCCTCCTCAGTGCTGGAAACTGCTGCATCTGTGTTGGCAGTCCGGCGTTCATCAAGCTCTAGCTGGGAAATCTCCGTAGCGAAGGCATTTTGGCAGCAAACCTCTAGTTAGCCTTGCCATTTCAACTCGAGCGCCGAGCGGCCTTGCGTGCCTTCTTTACACTGCGTGAAACCAACTTCTTGCAAATAGCGCACTGTCGGATGGTTGGCAAGAGTGTTCCCCAAAATAATCTCCAACGAGGCTCTACCGTTGTATCACAGCTCTTTTGTCTCCTCTACTTCCAGAGATGAAAAAATGGCGCGTTATATAGATGCAAAGTTAGGCAGTCATTTTAGCACACATTCCGCTGACAATCTTATCAGGAAGTTGAGTATTTGTCAAGTTGGGGTGGGGCAACTCTGCAGAAACGTCACCCTTTTACTCCATTAATTGCCCTGCATGCCAAAACACGGGACGGCAATCCTGTTTCAATAACTGTGCCAAGGTGTTTCAGTCACACTTGACCAATCATGGATGAAGCACAAACAGGCAAAGCTGCCGGCAGTTAATTCTGCATCTATATAAGTGTGTGATGTTGGGGCAATGATGGAGGACCTGTTAATTTTCTGTCTGGAACTTAGTGAATGCCGCAGATCCTTGAACCCCTAGACACTGGACATTCGAAACCTGTAACATGTGTGAAATTCGGAATCATGGCAAATGTTGTGCCGTGCTGCGCCCTGAAATCAGCACGGGAAGTCTTTGCGTTCCTCCCAAATTAGAGAAAAAAGGGTCACCGAGATTTAGATGAGTTAGGACCATCTCTTGCTCTGGAATAGCGACACGCATGTCCGGCCTTTTCATGTGGTATCGCTAGGAGCTCGGTATCTAGGCCGGTGAGATGTGCCATGTCAAATAGTGTTGGTCATCAGCGTAGTGAATGTCTGAATGTCTGGGCGGGAAACCTGTAACATGCACAAACTGCGTGAATCAACCAAAGAGTACTCTCTGGGACGCTTCTCGCTATATAACTGGCGCATGTGTGGCAGCTCAAAGGTTCGGGTCAGCTTTTCAGCAGGCGAACCTTGTTCGCTGCTTGTGGTTTGCGGCACGTCAGCCTTTTCCTCATTGAAGCTCTCCAGGAAGACTGCAAAAATGAGGTGCAAGAGTGGTCCTGCCAAATACGTTTCGCAACCACAGAACACAGCAATGAGACGTGGTGCACCCTTTCCGTTGGGTTCCTGGCATACAGGTCGTGACTCCACAAAGGGATGGAGCTTCTCTCTTCAACCAGGTTGTTCGCAAGTCCTCTGATAGATATGTGTCTTCGGCAAGAAAGACTTCGCATTTGGGATGGTTCCGCTCTTGGCACGGTTCTTGACAGCACACAATAGGTTAAGGAGATTCAGAGCACCAGCAGTCTGGTAAGGTGCACCAGTGCCAGACGTGAGAGACCAGGTACCAGCTCTTTCTGCACAGATCTCTTAAACTGTGCCCTGTGTGCTCTGTTCTGCTGTGCTGTAGCGACGCTTTTCATCGAGCCGCTGAAAACTTGTCCAACTGAAGTATCTACAATGTGAAATCAGGTTTAAGACACCCAGCCTTTCAGTACATCCTGCTCGAGTGAAGGTAGCCAAGACAGTGCAAAGTGACAGGATTCGATATGTTCGTAGACGCTTTTGAGGAAGATCCAAGCAAAGCAACCTCCATGAGCCCTTCACAACTCTCCTGGCCACACAACTTGACAATCGCTTTCCATGCCTGGAGACACAAGCACGGTGAACATGCATTAATGCTGCGTGAAGTGCGTCTCTGCTCTATCTAGAGCACAGTGCATCTGTTCTTGTGCCATGGGAAACAACCGCCAATGTCTCATGTTCCCTACTCATCATCTACCAGCTGTGCCTCGTATTGCTTCGTATCGCTTCGTGAAGCTCCAAGTCATGAGGAGGCCCTCATCATCACACGATGTCCAAGGCCTCGGGTCACCTGAGCCTTTGTGACCAGCGTCGCTCTCAGTGGCTCTGCTTGCTATGGGCAGAGCATCGCGGGCACGGGCGTCGCCCTGGCGAGAACGCGCAAGGACGGCGGCTGAAAACAAGTCGTGCCACTTGGTGCTCCTGTCACTGCTTGCTGACAATGTCAGGAATCTCATTGAACAGATGTGGTCGGCACTCTCAAGCAGTGGGACAAGAGATCCCTCGACCGGATGGAAAAGGTATGTACAGCTCTCCTATGCTGGCACGCATCGGAGCTTGTTGTGTTGGCGAGCGGACAAGTGTGGTGACAGCGGGTTGGTCACTGTCACCAGAAAACTGATTCGCACATCTACACATCCGCAGACTCCAGAAACCTGTAGACTCGGCCGAGATGCACAGATGTGGACTATACGATTCCCTTCTCAAGCAAGGCTGGTTAAAGAGAACCCAAAGCCAGCAATGCCGGACACTTTGTTACAAGCTACAGCAACTTGGATCTTGCATGACATTGTTGTTGGCATCGATGTTATAGCCAAAGCTTCAATTCTCCAAGACCGCACTA
>CAXAMN010007803.1:33709-74223 GCA_963970005.1 Durusdinium trenchii | reverse complement strand
GTCAGCATATCATCCACTGCAGGTCTCTTGGGAGACAAGTTGCTCCAGGACAAACCTGCCGAACTCTTTCAAGGAAATCTGCTTGGCACGGGAGAAGAAAAGAAAAGAGGAGCCGCACTAAGTTTCAAGCCTTGAGTGAAGCCAGCCTGGGCATGGAGGAATATAACTTCTTGGACCTTTACATAGGGTTTATCACTGTCACCCTGGAACTGGATCATCTCAATTTCGTAGTGCCTTGAAACGTTGTTCTGCAACTGGGAAGAAAGCCTTTCCGACACCAGCTTTCTGCGGCAGCGTTTGTGCATGGCAATGGGCAACTCTCACCAAGGGAGAAATCTGTGACGTGTCTGCCATGGTGTAGTAGCAATGCTGGAATGTTTGCCCTGGGCTTGCTCATGTCGGATCATACAGAGGCAAACCCGCGGATTGCCAGAGTGCGGCGATCTCAGCAGCCCTTTTCTGAAAAGAAGAAGCAGGAAGAGCCGACAAGGCAAACCAGCCCAAGTTTGCACGCTGTTTTCTGAAGTAGGGCTTCCAAGGTAAGAGTGCCTTCCTGCTGTCCATCAACGGAGTAACACAAATGCCAAAGGTATGTTTGCTGGCCCAATCTGGGCCTGCTCTTCAAAGACATGACAAGAGGCACTGATAGTTCGTACCTAAGAGGCCTGGGAGTCTTTGGTGAGCTGCCTGCAGCAGCGCTGCAGGCTGTAAAAAGGCTAGAGAAGCTGCGAACGACAAAGTATCTTGATGCTCTGAAGGTAAAAGTTTCAAGCAATGCAACCTCTATCATCCGATCACCTCCGCCATACTTTGGCAGCACAGCTCGTGTCGGAAAAATACATTCATTCATTAAGGAAGGCAAACGATCTGCGGCTGTGCGCAGCATTTTGGGGCAAGGCCTGCTGCAGTAACGGCTTCTCTGTGAGACCAACTATGCCCCACATCTGGTCATCTGTGGGGGTCTTGTGATTGCCAGAGCGGAGGACCCCAGGCAAGGCATGGTAGCTTGCATGGCATTCCAAAGAGGTGTCACACAACCAGAAAGCATGGGTTTTCGGTCACAGACTCGGCGTCAAGCACATACTTCGACTCGCTCCATCAAGTGGCAAGTAGGCACAAATGCCGCCTGGCAAGGTTGAGAGCAAAGTGGGTCGCATACTTCAGCTCGAATGAAACGAGAGCAAGCCGATGGCACTCGAAAGCTTACAGTGTCTTTGGCTTTGCCGCACCGGAATGGCACAAATGAAAATTGCCGCTTGCAAGCCTGTAGACCCTCCTGCTTTCGGACTGCTTGCAGAGCAGCAACATATCACTTGGGTAACCAATACTTAGTCCCTCATCATTGGAGCAAGCTCCCCCTTGCCAGCCTCTTGCGCCCTTCATTCCGAGCTGGAGAAAAAGCAGGTTTTGACCTATGACATCTTGGATCAAACAAAACAAAATACCTATTGTTCTGTCTGATAGTGGACCCCGGTCAGTTGAATGTGTCATTTAGGACTTTAGGGGCGTCATGATGACAAACCTGTGAAACTCTTTCAAAGAAGTCCGCTCGGCTTGAGCGGCGCAGGAATGAAAAGCTAAAGTTTGAAGTCTTCGATTGGCATTGAGCCAGCCGGGGGCCCGTTGGCAAAAATGTCTTTCGACCGTTGCACAGGGCCTATCACTCTCTACCTCATGAGGGCAAACCCGAGAGTCGGAAAGTCCAGAAATGCTGAAGTCGGAATGACGACCCAGCACGACCAGATTTGCTTTCAATGACGAAATCACAACTTTTCCCACATCTGGGCCTTCCGAAGCGAAAAAGCAGGCAAAAACTGGCGAACGTTCTGCAAAGGAGACCTCTCAATGTCACAGATAAATCGGTCACCCCGGGCCTTCGGTCAAATGTCAGCTACTTTGACATTCTTTGGCCAACGGTCCAAAGGAGGCTGCTATCATCCCAGGCTCTGATCGAGGCTCCAAGCGTCATGGGCCATGATGTGGCCACCTCGGCCAGGGGCCATGCCGTTCGTGTCAAGCTCCGCCATGTCGGGGTCCTCGTGAGCTCTGCGCACCCTGGACACCAAGACTCAAGCGCTTGAAAGAGCTTGAGGAAAAGAGGCTGTAACCGCCAGCTTCTTTGTGCAGCACTAGCTTGCGAGCCTCGCTGAGGAAGCATATCAGCTGACTTTTCCCCGCAAACGGCCTGCGTGTGCTCCCACCGAGCAACACCCATTTCGTTCAGAGGAACCTCTGCTAGGTGGGATGACTCTTTTCACCTGCTTGCCCTCACGGTTGGCCCGGTCAGTTTGACCAAAGCTAGAGCTCGCAGCGTCTTCCCGGGCTTGAAGCCTTCCAGCCTTCCACCCTACCGCCCCTACCCAACGTCCAGCCTTCATGCATGGCAAATTTCTCCCCCATCGAGTGAGGCGAAAAAATGATCGAATGATTTCACTTGACAAAAAGCAGCATCTAGTGATTCCACGAGCGGTTTCGGATCGCTCAACAGTTCTGGATCTGATCTTCCACTTGACCGTCCAAGCAATTTGCAGTGACCCTGGTGACCGTGCGGTTGGCCTGGCGGCCACAGTGGAGACCTTTCTCAAGAGACTTGAAACACCAGCGGCACGAGCGCTGGCGCTTGTCCCAGCACCAGGTCTTCTGTTTGCGGAGCGGAGGCCTCGCAGGTTTCAAGCGAAGTCCGTCTAGCGGATCTGACAGTTGATCACGCTAAGCTATGTGGGTCTGTCGAAGGTCTCAGCTTTGCGGAGCCCATCGTAGGGTAGCTACTGTATATAAATCGTCCCCATTGGCCCCTGCAGTCTGATCGCCCAAGTCAGGAGACCTTGAAGTTCAGTATCCGACGCTTCCTGCAATTGGTATACAGAAGAAAGACCTGAAAGTCGGAACTCTGGAAACAAACCTGGGACACCATGGCATCATCAGATGTCATCCCATCAGATCCAGAAACTATCCCCTGCCAACCTCCCAAGTCATTGGTTGTTGTGCGCTGCGAACTTTGTTGACAAAATTTACGGAGTGATGAGATCTTAGGAAAGAGAGAGCAGGAAGCAAACGAAGAAGCCAAAATGGTGTGGGGTCTTCTCCTGCAGGAGTCAATGGCCACCAACCAGAATGCCTGACCAGTCACTTTACTCGCTTGGTTGGAACTGTTGGAAAGCACTGTGGACCTTTGAGACGCTTCACCGACCCGAAACCTTTCGGCGTTTCACGACCGGTCGGGAGACAGTCCTCCCGACGGGAGGGCATTCCCTGGATTCCCTTAGACCAAGCAACCTACACTGGTTTCGGGTCCGAGAGAGACCAACCAACCCACGACCGCACGACCAACGCACGGTCGTAAAGTGCCTCTTGTTGAAAAGGACAAGCGTGCTGGATTGTTTTGGCAAAGAAAGACGCTCTCCCTGAAACCACAGCGACCCACACAATGGAATCAAAAAACAACATGCTCCTGATACGTCAGCTTCGGGGAGGCAGCTTCTTCACGGTGCACACTTGTCTCTATCAGGCTAGCACCGTTTTACTGCAAGGAGCATCTTCTTCCGAGAAGCTCCAAATGGACGACAACAAGGAAGACATGGCCGACAATTCCTCGGTCCAGCATGGGGCGACGACGAAAGCACCTGGACGTTTCAGACCGAAGCTCTTTGGAGGAGCTTTCTTCAAATCGCCACATAAGGCGCTGCACCTCCGCTGTGATCTGATTGGCAACCTCACATCATCAGCCTTTGCCTCGCCAGTTTGGAACCTTCCAACTCAAACTCTGATGCAGACAGTTCCGAAGAGATGCTGGGGTGCTTTTCCTGAGGTGGCATATCACCTCAGCTTTGCTTGACATGGTAGACACAGTATAGATATATGTAGATTGTAGATATCACTTTTAGGTCTCAAGCTACTTGGTGCAAGTATACAGGAAACTCTGTGCTCAAGGATCCCGTCATACACACCATACCCATACCCTCTATGACAAACTTAACACTAGATGCAAGAGGAATCATCCTCAAGTGGCGTCTTGCCATTCAAAGACTGATTGCAGTCCAAACCAAAGGAACCCCTAAGATTTGCTACTGCTCGCGGTGCTCGAAACTGATGGACCGAAGCTGCCGCTGCCATCCTTCGGGAAAACTTTTTGTATCGCTCGGGGCCTCCCGAGGTCCACACTTTGAAGTCTCTCTGAAAGCACAGCTCCTTTCTCAGCTGAACTCGAAAACAAAAATCTTCAAAAAAAGAAGTTACTTCGATGGAGACGGTGAAAACGACTTCGGAGACCTAGCCATTTCCATGCTGTTGCAAACGCTTTTCTACCCGAAAACTGCACTGCGACGCTTTGGTGTCCGGATCGTCTGCACTGAAGGGTCACCAGACGTTCGGTTGATTAGCTCGAACTCACCAAGCCTATCGACACCGAGTGTCCATCTGAGGCTCTCAGACTCTGTCTCAAACTGCGTGCCCAGTCAGGTTGTGCGGTCTCACGGCTGTGCTGATTTCAAAGCTCTGTGTGCGTGTATGTGTGTGTCAAGACAGAAGCATCACTTCAAGATCTTGGTGTTGACTAAGTTAACATGCTTGTCTGCAGACCTCATTTGATGTCTTTTTCGAGTCCTCTGACCAAGTCTGAAGCACCAAGGTTGTGGAAGAAAGTGTTAATCTACATACAAGTTTCATCCCAACCAAATCTCTTTGCCGCAGATCCGAGAAAGCTAGAGAAAAACTCAAAGTGAAACCTCAAGCATTACCCTGCAGATGTCGTGTCCACAACTCCACTCTGTTTTGAAAACTCCACTTGAGACTGAGAACAGTGTCGCAGTGATCGTAGGCCAACAAAGACTATCTGAAGCTCCACCATCTCAAGAACAACGAATCGGCTGGATGGTTGACGGCGCATGAGGGCGCATCTGCGCTTTGTAGGGCAACAGCTGTGATTGCCCACCAATGGGTGTACCCCATTGAGGGAGATGGTTAATCTCATAAAACACAGAAATTCCCAATACTTTCTTGGGTTTTGCATCTAATTTGTATGGCCTGTCTAGATTGGCCCACACGTGGGGTACATACATGGGCGGTCAGCCTCACTCTCGCAGTGAAGCGCAAATCGAAGACTTGGGCAGAAGTCTTGTAAGCCGCCCGAGGTATATAGAACATGACACTCTCTCAGGACGTCCGAACGCACGTCTCCTTTTTCAACCAAGCCTGACCTCGGCAGCCGACCTCCGCATCAGGCCGCCTGGCCAATCGCTGCGGCGGAGTTCAACGGACCGAGCAAGGAGGGAGGATCTGTCAAGGTGCCATCTGAGTGGGATCTCAACAACATTCCCATGGCGATGGCCACGTGCACGTCTGGTGGGTGCGAAGGGAAAGAAGGGAATGGGAGATGGGTCGTCTTGGTCTGAGCTATAGTATTTGAAAGAGACTGGCAATTTTGGATGTCGAAGATCTCACGAACGTTCCGTCAGAAATCCACGGCCTAGGGGCCTAGCCGTACATCGATCTGATCGCGCACATGACCTCCGGGCGGGGCTTATTGTCACCTGCTTGGAGGTCCTTTTTCTTGCAAAGCAGCTGCGCTTCCTCACGCTACCAAGAAATTCCAGCACACCTGCCAACTATGCCTCTGTCTCTTGAACACATGGCAGAAGGCCTGCACATTTCGTCCACGCCTCACAGAGTCATTGCGTACCAAAGCATCCCACACAAACATCAGCAAAAGGACAGCCGGCCGGAGGATGGTGAATCTCTGAGGTTCCTCAAGACGCTCAGCTTGCGCGGCCTCGCGCGCCGCCGTCTCGTGGTCTGAAGCTCAAACGGCACCGCCGCAAGTCTCGTCCTTCTGGTCTCACGGCGTCACCGTGTCGCTGAGCCGAGAGAAATCCGTGTGGGAAATGGAGGCCCTTCTTGGCCGAAAGCGGCGAAAGGTGAGATTCAAAGTCCAATTGGCCATTTCATAAAGAGGTTGTGCGAAACGTCTCTACAATTGATTTTGGTTGTGTGCAAAAAGATAAGTAAGAGACCAGAAAGTATATCAGTGGTTCACGTACTGTATGTCATGTCTATCTTTATTCACAGCCTATATAAGTAAGTTGCAACTTATAACCACCGGTCATGACAGCTCACCACAGCTCTGCAGGATGGCATTTGATGGATAGCTCATAGCTCTTCGTACCGCGATGTTGGAGTTGTTTGGAGTCGTGCCCGCAGCACCGCAAAGGAGGCCGCACCACATGGAGGCCGCAAAGATAAAGGTGCAGTCGTGTGACGCGGCAACCGCCTATGAGCTCTGTGTCTACAAAGCTCTGTGTCTGGTCCAACACTTCCTTTTGACGGTGTGCCTGAGGTTCACTGTATATTGAGCTAGAGTCACTTTGGCTACAACTCCTGCCAGTCAAGCGGATGCTTCACGGGCTGATCTTCCGTTTTTTCCGAAGACGGAGTTTAGACCAAGTCCCGCGCTTCACAGGTGCAGGAGACCAACTAGCTGAAGTAGAAGCCCCAAGTGGAAGAGTTCTTCCAAAAATCTTGGCGGATAAGCAACCATTTCAGAGTGATCGGCAAGAAAGCTTTGGACGGTGTGATCTGTTTGACTGGGCAGTTCCTAGGAGACATTGATTGAGAAACAGCTAACTGAAAGCTTTCAGGTTCCCATCACATTCTCTTCTCTGGAAATTGGATTCTTTAGGGCCACAGCTAAAGCTCTGTGTGTGCTTGCCAAAACGGCAAGTTTATCTTCCCATGTATTTTACAAGTTTGAAGCTGCAAAGGTTCTCCTCAATGCTCTCACGCAAAGCATTTGTTCTTAAAAAGGTTACCCTAGCCTAACCTACCCTCGACCTTTTGAGACCATGCACCCCATTGCGGCACCAAAGGAGCGACTTCTGCGACAAAGAGGTAAAACTAGTTCTCAAAACTAGATGTTAGAATGTTACAACTACAACTGCTCAGACTAATTATTAGCCCATCATCACTGCAGTACAGCTTCTTCTCAATAGCTCCTTCTCCTTTCAGATTGCTGCTCAAAAGTCATGCAAAGCCATCTTGGAGCGGCTCATCAACAGGAAGAACTTCCAAAATACCCACTTCAATGTTAGGATGCGCATAAGGAAAAGTTGGGGCGCCTTCACACACCTTCTCCAAGTCTTTCCATGAATAACCTGTCTGTGGAGTGGTACGGAAATGGAGAGCAAAAGCTGCAAGCTGCCAAACTTCCGGTTAAGAGCTGCTTCGCAGCGGCGGCCAACTGTCCAGGAGTCCCTCCATCGCCATGTTGCGGTGACAAAGGGGGTGATCATCAGAGGTCAAATCACGAGGCAGTACTGAAACCTCTTAGCGACTTGAAAAGAAATGGATCCCAGTGGCAAGCTTTCCTTGTTGTGCAAGTTTACGTGATCAAATTGCAAGTGTCCAAAAGCACAGCTAGGTGCGCTCTTTGGACACTTAGAAGTTGCATACACCGCTGCTATCAAGGCGAAGTGTTGTGTTTCATCGGGATCAAAAGTCCTGGTGCGGCAGGACCTGCCTACAACAGCCGTTTAACTGATATACATTAAGGGATGGAAACACTTAAGGGGTGGAAACACGGAAAGTTTATCTTTTTCACAAATCTGGTGCTTTTTTTATAGGATTAGTTAGACCTCAGCTTGAAGAGCTTATTTTCTATTCCAACATGTCTGCAGTTGCAAAGTTTGCTCAGCTGTGCTCCTTCATCGCCCCTCTCTGCTTGTCTTTGCTGGAGCTCATGGCTCCAGAACAGCTCGGGGAAACCCGGCACGGAACCACGGCCGCGGCGCCGGACGACGCAGGAACTCGCAGAAACGGCCAGGCGACGGGGCATTGCCCCGCCTCGAAGGGCGGGAGCTGGGACCGTTGCTGCAACAGCTGGAACCGCCGCTGCAACGGGGAAAGTGATCATTTGATGGCTGGGGACGAGCAACTCGCATCCAAGACTTCGCTCGGATTCCCTAAGAACGGTAGGCTTAAACCAATATGCTTCAAGCAGGTTTAAATGATTGTTGCATCTCAACTGCTTCCAGTGCTATGAATCTACGAAGAGGCTCTCCCTGTCGTTTACAACATGCATTGCATGCCTTGGTCCTGCCACAGGCTGCTGCGTTCCGAAGCCTCCACACTTCGCTTTTGGAAGCGACAGGATTCTGCGCGTGTTCATCGGCTCGCACCAAGGACCACTTGGACCACTCGAAGACCAAGACTGGCCCAGTCGTTCCAACGACCACCTGGAGATCCACCGTTTGGGGCCCCAGATCAAGACACAGCGAGCCCCACAGCCGGAGACCTCGAACAAGCGGCTTCAGTTGGACCATGTAGAGGCCAAGCTGAGGCCAAGCAGAATCAATGACCCGCTGAGGCCAAGTTCTTCATCCAAATGCCGTTTTTGGGTGGTTCAGGTCGCAGTCAAGAGCGGGATCGACCAAATTGGTTGGGGCCCAAAATTCTATTGAACACCAACAGTGAAAAGGGTTCCCATGCAACAACCAGGGGCCCACCGGCGCAGTCGAAATTGCTGAAGCGGAAGAAGCGAAGGAACAGTACGGATGTTGTCCACGAACTCCGAAGGCTGCAGTGAAGTGAGTCGCCAATACCACAACTGCAGCTCAAGTCATCAGTCTTTGCGTGTCTTTCCATGCAGACCTCTTCAGACTCTTTCGTGAGAGATGCAGCCTCTGAGAGGCGCTGACCAAGTGGGCCGAAGCGTCGAGACACACCCGTTGGACCAACGACGCATGCCGTCAGACTTCGTCAAGAATCTGGTCCAAAGGCCTTTCCAACACCTCGTCGGACTCGTCGGGCCCGTTTCCTGTTGGCACTTCTGTGGCTTCAGCTCACAAACACACTGAAACCCACCTTTGAGTGGGCTGCGGTTGGCAATGGTTGGCACTTCTCCCAAACGACACGACCCCACTGCCGAGTCCGCCAGTGGACTCCCCGAGTGGACTCCGTGCGCGCCATTCCAAGGCTCCGCACGACCGCGGCACGAGCTCGGCCAAAGCGCCGGGCGGTCCAAGAGGCTTGGCTCACTTGGAGAATAGCCACAGGTCTTGTCGCAGGTCTTGCGATTTGCTTGGCCTCAAGGTTAGCGAAATGCAGACTGAACGTCACCCTCAATTGGCGCGCCAACCGTGCGAAACCCCCGGCCGCCCAGTGCGCGTCACAGTGGTTGCAAAACTGAACTGGTTTGAACGGGTCTGACAGCGATCTGCCGGCGTGTCATCTGCCGGCAGATGCCCGCTGTTGACAAAGCCACATGACCGGCCCAATCTTCAAACATCTTGTGGCTTGACCCTAAACAAGACTCTTTCATGCAAGAACCGTCCTCTGTTAGTGATCCCACGCTTCTGACAATCCACACCTTACCACACGGTCCCTTCATCCCCACAGCAAAGCTGTTTCAGCTCCCCACACTCTAACATCCTCGCATCTATGGGTCCCAAGCAGATTGGACTCCTTGACCTGATGATCGCCTCTGCAGGTTTGTGAAGAGTCGAATGCCGCAGCAACCGCGAAGAAGAATGGTGGAAGAAAGATGCGACAAAACACTCTTGACATTGGGAGAGTGTTTGTCTTTTCCTAAGGGTCACTGACAGGGCATTTACGCTGATGCAAGCTCCTTGTTCTCTCAAAGCTGCTTGGAGCACTAAGGAATCATATGAAGACCAAGCGACTCGCTAGAAGTCAGGACCTTTTCAACACAGCCCCACAGCATCGACGAGGGTACGTTTAAAACTAGGCTGTCCAACACCCTGGTTGGCGTTCCCTGCTGACGCAACTGGTACACAGCGAGACAAATAGGGCAAACTTGCTTTACAAAAGCGGGACAAAACTGATCTAAAGCCAAGTGATGCAACCCCAACCAGGCTTGATGGTTAGGAATTGGCCTTGCCACCTTCCGGCAAGGAAGAAAGTTAGTTGATTTTAACATGAGAAACGGGGCTGTGCCAGGATCGCCCAGGTCTGCGCAAAAAACAACCTGGGTTGACTTTCGGGTTGGAAAGTCCCACTGGCAGAATCCCTCTAAAACTCAAGGGGCACCGGGCACCCAAACTAAAAGCAGGAGCTAGGAATCTAAGGTCAAATTGAAATCCTGTGTGACCAACTAGGACCTGCCCGGCATGATGGCACATGGCAGAAGCTTCATCAAGAAGCCAGGATTGGTGAGGAACAGAAAGATCGCCCATCAATGAGGGAGGTGAAACGCTCGCTAATTTTGACTTCACAACACACAGCATCAAGGGATTCCATGAGCTTTGAAAAGTTCAACAGTTTTTAATGTCTTCCACTTGGCCTACAAACACGTTTCCCAAGTGACCCTGGTGCGCTTGGGCAACGGCCACGACTTTACGGTCTTCCTTTAGTGGGAGACCTCAGCCCGGTAGCCTTGCCCAGGTTCTACGGGACAAGCGCCAGGTCTTGAGTTGAAGCTGAGCTGAGCGGATTATGTTTAGCAATTTCGCGGATCTGACATCATAAAGTCATCATGCGGACATGAGCGCCGTGTGAGACCTTAGAAACTTTTGTAGCTCTCGGCAGGACCAGCACTTTCACAACTCGCGATATGTTATGAGCCAATCACATCTAAGATCTACCTTTGCCTGGTGTGAGAAAAACACGCTCACTCACTTCCGCGTCGGTCATGACATCTTGCCTGATGATCCACTCAGACACAAGAGACGTGGAGATGCCAAGGAAACATTGAAACGTCTCAGAACTTTGAAGGCGTTGCCTGATATCCACGTTGCAACGCCTGAATAGAAGAACATAGCGAGTGAGGGCGTCGCCGGTGGCCTGGTGAGTTCGCGGGTGGTTCTTTCGCGGGTGAGTTCGCAAGCGCTTTAAGGAGGAATATGGTGCAGACTTATGGCACCTTCACTGGAAAAGCTTTGATGGACTGACCTTAATGGTTCTTTTCATGCCGTGTCGCGAACTGGTCACGGATGAGGCGGCTTCACTTCGTTTCTCGAAGCGAGATGAGGTCGCAGTGCCTGTTAGCTCAATCCTCTTTGTGACCTGCTATGTCATGAGTCATAATCTTTTCAGGCAGCCCCTGTCAGTCGATATCTGTGCACACTTGTCGCTAGTTCACTATCCCCAAAGAGGTCCCAAGGACTCCAATCGACAAGACCCTCGAGTGGCTCAAAAATACTCGGTATGATAGTTGCTTTGCCTTCCAAATCGAGTTTCGTCATGAAAAAACAAGACAGTGGCATTATCGAGGCATCTCACAAGCGCATAAGACCAAAGCTCTTTGTCTAGATAGCGAAGCCCTTTGGCAAAACCCCTTGGGATGGAAGGGTCGACGTTGTGCCGTCCCCCGTGATGTCCACCTCCTTGACGCCACTGAGCAGTTGCAAGTTCCAATACTGGAAGGACAGCGAATGCAACTCAAGGACAGCGCCCAGTGCAGTGTCCGTCACAGGCTGCGACAGCGAGGGCGAAAGTCAAGCTACTTGGTGTAGATATTCAGGAAACTCAATGCTCAAGCAATCTATCGTGCAGTGTGCACACTGAATACCACTGCAAGTGTTTGTCAAAGTCCCTGTGCCGCACTGTCCTCCTCAAGACCTACATGGCCGCACTGTACATCTACATCTAGTCTTCGGGTCTCATGGTCTTGTCATCCTGTCGATGTCGGCGAATTGTTCAGCCAAAAGAATCTACAGGTCGAGTGATTTGATCGTTCCAGTCGGTTCTTTCTTTCCCTGTTCCCTATTTGGAAGAAAACAAACGAAGAGTGGACCAGATCACACTTGAGTGGCGCCAAATCTGATGAACTTTAGTTGTTGCCGCCCTTGTTGCCGGAACATCAATTCGCCATATCCTTGTGGAGTTTGGAAGGCTCGCTGAAAATCCCTGGTCTGTGAGCTTTCCTGCGGTTGCAATCCATCATGACCGACACACTTCCGGCCGTGTTCATCACTGTTTGACGATGTGCACCGCATCTCTTGGGCACATGGACACCTCCAAAGTGCCCCGATCTCTTCATCATGCAAGATGGCCCGTCACCAATCTCGGTCTCGTGCCAAAACCAAACCTTCCGTTCAAAAGCCAAAGAAATCCAATCTTAAATCTCTCGACCATCTTCGCATCCCACCACCCAAAAGCTCCACCAATCTACCGGAGCTGGATCCCACAGATCCGCTCGCTCAGTGAGCTCGAAAGATCCACCAATTCCGAGATGTCCCGCTCGCACGTCGGGACTCTGCTGGCGGAGTTCCCAAACTGGAGAGGCGAGGCTAAGGAAGACGCTTCACGGCTTTGCACCGAGGGCGATGGGGGCGGATGCAAAAGCTCTTCGTCTTGAAGTACAAAAAACTTGGCAGATGGGATCAAGGGGTCAAGTGCGTCGACTCGCATCAGTCACTGCATCAGTCCCCACACCGTCAAGAAGTTAGGCCTGGTCAGTGCAAACCGAAGCACTGAGTGGGTCTGCAGGGGCCATCAACATGTTCAAAGGAGTTCTTCTTTCTGCGAAGCTGAAGCCCATGGAGCCCATGGCCACCTAGGCTACCTACGCCCCTGCTAAACCGGTGAATCATGGCGTTTCAGGCCCTCTCTTGAAGCCTCAGCGTGATTGGCATGTCTCGGGTTGCGTGTTGGTCACCACCATTTGGTCTGCTGACCGCACACCGCTGACACACGCAAAGGCCAGTGGTCGAAGAGAAATAGGGTCCTCAGCGGCAAAACCAACCACCAAAACTAAAGAAATGTAGCAAGATGCTTTGCCTTCTTTGGGCTTCTTTGGGATTCAACCTCCAATGGACTAAGTGAAACTTGATCAAGCAAACTCAATGTCTGGTGGCAAGCACTGACGACTTCACTAGACGCAAATTCAAGCCAAGCTGCTAAGTGCTGTGCCTCGATGAGTCATGGCAACAGGGTCTTTTTGAACACAAATTCTGTGCTCAGGAGTCTCCGGAGCCTCAGGAGCCTCATGAGCCTCATGAGCCCACAATCACCCCATCCAAGAAAAGCCTACAATTCGTACGATCCAAACGGAGGACGCAATATGCCAAACCCTCCAAACTGGAAGCAAAATCCTTAAAGGATGAAGGGGTTGAAGGTGACTTTCGTCACATTGTTATCTTCATTCACCATGGTTCCATGACAATCAGCTGTTCAAAAGGTCACAATCGACCACCTGAAATTGGGATGCAAAGCCTGGGCTATTGGCCTGAACCTTCCGCCCAAACAATTGTTTAAATTCCAACTTGTTCGCCAAGCATCTCATCTCATCCAGTTCAGATCTCACCCTCAGACCCGTTGCAGTGGAAGTCTTTCTAAGAAGTCCAAAGAACACTTGCCTCCCGCGCAAGGAAAAAGAATGCTGAAACTCCTCTATAGTTGGATTCAAATTGGTTGATGCAAACCAGGGAAACTCCCACAACCCCTTTTAAGTCTTCCTTCAAAGACACAAAGAGATCTAAAGAGATCTAAAGAGTTCCAAATCGCGACTGGTTGCGATTTTCGTTGTGTAAAACACGCAACCAACTCAACACCACGAAGCAAAAAAGATTAAACGGAATGGGCGATTCTCTCGCCCACCAACGGATGGGTCACAAAACAGCGTCGGTTCTCACGCCTATCGCTTCACCACCGAGGGAATCACGTCGGTTCTCTTCGCGTCACTTCCCTCGGCGAAGTCCAAAGATCTGTCACTTCCTTCGTCAAAAGATCCGCGGCTGGAGATGGAGCCTGCAGGGTCTGTGAACGGGTTTTCTCGCCCCTTTTTAGCCACAGAACCACAGCTGAAGTAGAGGGAGGACAGAATGGAACTGAAGAAAAGAATCCTGAAACGAGGCTGAACACTTGAACAAAAGAATGGACTCCAAATCCGCTAGCACGTCTACGAAAAACTGAGGCCAATCACAAAAACGGATTCACATGAACTGCAAGGTGGAGGAACGTGGTCAACAAGTTGAATTGTTGAATATTGAAAGGATTCAAGAAACCCACCAATTCACGGTGTGAGATTCCTGAGTTGTGCCTCCAGCTGAGGATGGTCGCCCACAGAGCAATTCCGCTCGCGGACTCGCAAAAGATCATCTCCGCTGGGAGCTCCATTCGACCACGGCCCAACCAGGGAGCCGGTCGGCCCTGGTTCCGTTCAGGCCCTTCAGGCAATGGGATGTGCCGGGGATCAAAGTGAAAGAATCCCGACCTTATATGGGTTCTTGCTTGTGAAACAAACATATGCAGGGGAAAAGAGCAAATGCAATTTGTTGCGCGCACTGGATTTGTTCAAAGTTCCTGGGTTTGCAAAGGAATGTTTTCGGAACTACCTACGGGCTTGAGGAATGAAAAGGAAGCGGGCAATCAGATCGTCAGTGGAAACGGTGCAAAAAATGTCTGTTGCTGATCAGGTAAACTGGAAAACAATGTAAATTTACTGTCGCAAATTGCTTTTTGCGTTGCCTGCACGGGTCGGTGTGTGCTGTTGGAAAGCAGTCTTGTTCGCCTGCCACTCTCCTATGTTCTCGACAAAAAAGGATGTGAACTCTGCTAATTTTTATTAAAAACGATGCACTGACAAGACTCCCATCTCCCATGCACTACGGAGAGAAAACACATGATTTTCCATCAGGCACCTCCCAAACATATCACCAACCAATGACCTGAAAAAATGTTTACTTCCCCAAGCAGCGGCAGTTCCTTCGATCTCATGAAGCGAAGGAATTACACATACGGTTCTTCAAGTAATTGAAAACGTACTTGTATAGATCGGACATCCGCATTGCAAGCAATATCTGCGCAAAATGACATTAGGTCAAGGTCATGTTTTTTCACAAAATGATATTATGTAGGGATGTGTGTGTGTGTGCGCCTACGGGAGGAACACCGCACGTGTAGTTGTACTATTTTTGGAATATGCAGAATTGTCATCGACTTTGTCAAAACATTGTCATCGACTTCACAACATGCACCACCTGCCCGATATTCTTCATGATGTTGATCTTGTGCGGCTTCCAATTTCCTTTACCAATAACTCTTCTCGGTTGTCTGCTCGTCATCGGGATGTTGATCTTGAAGCTGCCTTCGGTCTTGGACACTTTGCTAGCGGCCTTGGTTTGGCCTTGGGCTGCCTCATTGGTACATCCTCGATGGTGTTCTGAGCTGATAATCTACCTGCGAACCTGTTGAATGACGCTGTTCTCTTGAGATGACATTGCGTGTTTCCTGTCATTTGGGAGTTATGTCGACTGTGACGCTACACCTGGTGATGCGCACGAGTAAGCTCCAGTCTTTCAAAGCTCGTACCAAGCGCCACGGCTGATAATCTGTGTGTAGATGTTAATATCGATGTACCTAAAGAGGACGCCAAAACCATCCATGAAAAGCAAGCGTAAGCGAACTTCAATACATATATATATATATATTATATATAATATATATATATGTTATTACATTACTATTACTATTAGGATTTCTTTATTTTGAATCTATTTGTGAAGTATGCGTCAACCAAGCAACTACGGCACAATATCTAAAACGTACCCAGCACATGTGCCGAGTTCCACAAACACAAGAGATTTGCGATCGGTGTGAACAAATAGAGTCAAGTAATCTTAGTATGTTGCATGTCAAATCATCAAGAAAATATCAATCTACACCTATTTTTGAACTTATTTGAAACAACAGTATCATGTATATTTATATAAATACTTTTTTGCTTTCGTGTTCAATAAGTTGCAAATGTTCCAGCTTGCTATGGAGACGTCTGCTTGCCAGCTATTGTTCTGAACAAAGTATCGCTCGGCCCAGGCATTCTCGAATGCTGCTGGTTGATCTGCCTGGATTGCATGCACGTAGAAATAGTACCATGCAGCAAGTCAATACGCGTCAGAGGCTTCAGCCATTCTGGAACGAAACGGAGAACAGCACCAAAAAAGTGCTTGCCAAATGTTGCGCACAGCTCACTTGAACAAAGTGCTCGGCGGAGCGGCGGACCTGGGCATGCCTGATCGCTGGTTGATGTGTTTAATGTTCGCACATCGTCAATACACGTCACACGCTTCGTGCAAGCCCTTCAAACACGGAGAGTGGCACCAAAAAAACGAAAGTTTAGCTAGACTCATGTGAGGGAAGCATCGCAAGTTGGTGCTTTGCGATGCACAAAAACTCCAGTTTCTTTCAAGTTTATCATTGAGTCGGTGCACCTGCTACAGGCAAGCTGATCTAGCTGAACTGAGAGACGCTGGGTCACCGGAGGTTGTATGCGGGTTTTTAGACAACTGCATCTTGCGGGTTGATTCTTTGCCCACGGTGCCGCAGTGGTTGTTGGTTCATGTGCTTGGATTGCAACCACGTACAAATGGTATATGCTGTTCACTGGCACTGAATCAATACACTTTAGCCATATTCATGAGGGATATCCAGGGCATGGTCATGGAGGACGAGCTTAAGGTGAAATCAGTTAGTACAGTTCGCAGGAGCTGTTGGTTCATGTACGCACGGAACTTCCCAGTTCTTTCAAGTGTTTAAGTTCTACTGCAAAACGCGTTGGACACAAGTGCACAAGACATCACCGCAGAGACGCTCCTTTTTGGACGCGGGTGAATCAAGTGCCAGGTCTTTCACTCACCCCGGCTGGGGTTCCAGGGCAAACTCCACGGCGGAGTCACATTGGCGAACTGCGGTTAGAACCACTGGTGCGTCAGTCCGAAGCTCTTCTGGCATGCTTGCCTGCAGATTTTCATATTTTCCGTAGGCTTGTAAGAACGTTACGTTGAGTGTGGAATGGCAAAGGCGAATGCACGAAAGCAGTGCAATGCTCCACAGGGCTAGTGGAGGGTGGGCAGCGATGAAAATTCAACAAGAACATGTCGAGAATGTCAATGTCAAGCATTGTACTGCAAGCCATGAAGACATATGTTCAAGACAAATTCAAGATATGACTTAAGCCGGAAAGCAACGCTTTGCTCGTTCCCTCACAATTTCCTGTAGCTCTTAAACCACTTACCTTCGGACCGTGATCTTAAGTTCTACTGCAAAACGCGTTGGACACAAGTGCACAAGACATCACCGCAGAGACGCTCCTTTTTGGACGCGGGTGAATCAAGTGCCAGGTCTTTCACTCACCCCCTCTTGGAATGACCAGACACTTGATCGCCGCGTTGAGCTCTGCGGAGTCACGTTCGGCCTTGAGCTTCAACACCACAGAACAAATCTGACGCGAGGGGCCATCCGAGATATTCGAGTCAGTTGGTACTCTGGCACACCATGCAAAGAGCCCTGCCTTGCACTCTAGATCAAGTATCTGGGACATGATCGCGCGCGCGACCGGACTTGAGGTCTGACAAGAGATCAGGGAATCCCTAACAGCATTGTTGTCGATGAAGATCAGAATGTGTTGGCCGGCTATGAATTGCTTCCATCTATTCAAGGCACACCACACAGCTAGGTACTCACATTCATAGATGATGGTCTTCTTCTTTGAAGGATTCAAAAAAGTCAACACTTCAGACTCGATTTCATGAGAAATGAACCGCCTAACTACACCTGACCCATCACACAGGACGGCTCCTAACCCTGCATATGGATTATCATTAGAACCCTCGAAGCTAGCGTCTGTGAACAAGATCCAGGTTTGCGACGCACGAGCTGAAATCTTCCTAGGAATGCTGCCACCTAACATATCCCGGTGAAGTCTGAGTGCAGAGATGGCAGCTGCTGACAGCTTTCCTGTGGTCTGGGAATAGGCATGGGCCGTCAGTACGGCCAGGCACGCTTTCGAAGTCCTCCCAAAAAGCTGCCCCGAAGCAAATTGCAATCGACCCCTGAGTCTGAGGGCCTCAGCTCGTGGGAGGTGGCCTTGTTCCAAGATCTTATCTAGAGAACTGATCAAATCCGCCTTCCTCATTGGTGTGTTGTCGAACAAAGTCAAGCCAGTGGCCATGTTTGCGACATCAATCAGGACACCCAAGGCCTTGACGGTTGAGTCGAATGGGGTGGCTTTGTCGCCTTCCCTGGCAAACTTCCATCCTGTGAGATCGAATAACATGTGTATTGTGTCAGTCACAGACTTGGCCTCTGAATCTGGACTGAACGTAACAAAGTCATCAAAATAGTTACACCACAAAATGTCGAAAAGAGCGGCTCCCAGGTACCAAATGCTATGGGCAACTCTCAAAAATGCATGCACAGATTTGACGCTCCCGAATGGCAGGGCCTTCATCTTAAAAGCATAAGGGGTGTCATTATTAGGGTTGCAGACAACTATGTATGAGAACGGTTCAGACACGGGGTTCACGGCGCACTGTCTATACGCGCCTTTAAGGTCAAACGATCTGGCTTTCCAAGCAGTGCTTCTGGCATTCTGCCCTGATTGCATCAGGCTGGCACACAGACTTGCAATTACGTCTAGAGTGTGCGGCTTTGGGCTCTCATTAGCCTGCACGCACGCGTTCACTCCGGACATGCTGAAGTCATCAACATTCCTGACCTTCGAGCCTTGCTTTACGCCAAAGCGACGACTGAGAGGATAGTGCTCAGGGATCAAGTTCAAGTCAATGGGGCCTTCCAATGCACCATCTCTAACCTCCTGCAAGGTCTGTTCCCAAACGGTCTGCGCCATCTCGGCGTCAGCTTTGAGGAAGGGCCCATTACGAAAGGCTGCACGGTCTCTGGCGCTGACCTCAAAAAGATCAGCCTCTGTCATCTGTGCAGGGGCGAACTTTAGGGGCCACAAGCCAGTGGCTGGTACCTCACCCGTCAAAGTGCTTCCAGAGCTGAACTCATCCACCACAGACATGTCAGGATATCCTACACTCTCCAGCATTTCCTTCCAAAGCAGAATGCGTTTGCTAGCAAGAACGTCACGAACAGACGGCGGCATGGTCTGCTTCAAGTCACTCTCCTTTTGGATCAGATCTCTTGCCCTTTGGCTCCAGAACTTCAGGTTCCTTACTCTTGCTGCACATCTTTCGGACGACGTCGAATTGGCAAAACGATCAACCGCCTTGCTGAGCACATCAGGCAACAAGGATTCGATTTTGCTGGGATGACCATGTTTGGCTGCTTGCTGCACGAACTCCTCTTCTGTCCGCGGGACGCCCCACGATTGCACGATGGGCTCATCAGTTGGGTCGATGTCATGAACCACCCCTGGTGCCTCAAGACGGCAATCCGCTAGAAACTTACCCCCTTTGAACACGGATGTCGGCTGGATTGCACAAAGGCGTGCGCCCTTGGGCAAAACCACCGTGTGTGCGGGGGCACGGACGGTGAGCGGCTGAGGCAGCGCTTGGTGCAACAGGAAGCTGGGAAGCTCCGAGGGCTGACCGCTGATGTGAAGTTTGCGCGCAAAAGTAGGGACTATGGGTGGCAATTTAGAGGCTCTAGGCTGCTGACCAGTCTGCGCGCGCATGGCCTTGAGAGCATCGAGCGAAATTGGTTGGACATCATGTAATGTGATGGGGGAATGTCTAATACCTTTATTACAAAAGGAAAGAACGAAGCAATTGGCAATTGCCCTGGCAAGTGGCATTGGATATGCCGTTTCCTCTGCGGTTGCAAAGTTGTGCTCGCGAACTCCCCACGGTAAGTGTCGGTGAGACGCCGATTGACCGGAGCACGTCACAGCGAGGCTTCGGAATTCGGCGGCATTGTGCGCCAACATTGTTTTCTTCTGGCGGGCTCCCCCAAACATACATGAATGCAAAATCGTGTACTCCAGCAAATGCGACACGGCTTGCCAAAAGGTCGTCGACCAGAACAACGAATGCTGTGGGTTCTCAACACATACGATGATGTCATGATCGGTGCACCAGTTGACTATCTTGGCAGTGAGGTGATACAATTTGTTTGCAAGTGAAACCTTGAGTTTATCAACCCAACCAAGTCCAGGTAACCCGTTTGGGTGGTCGTCACTGCGAAGTGGCTTTGGACCGGGCGTGGTCATTCGTTTACGTTTCAGTGGAATCTCTCTGGCGCGTGATGCGGTTCCACATGGAGGCGCCAGAAAAATGCCTACAATGCGCTTGTTGCGCAGCCAAGACCAAAGAAGGTTCTCCCCTTTAGGGGTACTAAGGTCGCACATTGAGATTGGGGCTGAAGCATTCTTATGTCTAAGCTTGTCCACTCCAAAGGCACTGTTGAGTCCTAACTGTTTTAAACAGCAAGTCACTCGAGCAGTTCCTGCGAAGATTTCAACAACGAAGCATTCCGAAAGGTCAGCACCTGCTTGCACTAATTCGGCTATTCGTGATCCTAGTCACTCTTTCTGCTCATGTTTGCCATGCTCAGTCACAGGATGCGGGGCATGACATCCCTTGCGCATACAACAGTGATGTCCGCGATCACACTGGCCTCCATCGGGCGCGGCTGTGCATTTACCCATGTTGTAGTTGAAGCACAATCGGCGATTGTGAAGGTCCACCGACACATTGTCCTTATGCTGCAACTCCTTTGGCATAATGTTTGGGCGATCTTTGCTCTTTCCTTTACCCTTGTGTTTGCCTTTCCCTTTGTACGGCTGATCTCGCGCGTCTGAATGGGACCTGGTGGCCCACCAACTTTTGTCGCCCTTCCCACCTCCAATCGTCTGCGGCGCTTTTGGCAATGGCAACAGATGGAAACCGACTTCGTACGACGCGAACATGTTCATGAGCTCGGTGTCCAGGGCAAGGTTGTTGCTTGGGTCGCGACGAATGGGCACGTCGTTCTGGATCAACTTCATGAAGGTCTGCCTGTCGGCTTTGAGGATCTGCTGCAAAGTCGGCTTTGCGTAGCCTGCTGGCGGTTCGTTGCGGAGGTGGGAGAACAGCGCCTGCAAGTAGCGTTCGTGAACTTGCCAACTGATCACGTCTGCGAACGCGTATGCTATGCCTCTTCGACGAAGTGCTTCGTGCACTAGCATCTCAGTTCCTGCAAATTGGTCCGGAATCGTCTTGGATTCTTTAATCGTCAACTTGTCGCTATCAAGTTGGACCTGTTTTGCATTCTTTGACATAGTGATCTCAAACTCCCGACTGGAGCATTTCTCTGGGGATAGATATTTCAATTGCCTGCTCTCCCACTGTTGGGATACGTTGTCAAGCAAGTCGTGGCTTGGCTCTAACTGTCTCTCTATGACTACACCGGACAAACGAGCTCGAAGGTTCCTAAGCTTGGCTTCACGCTCAACAGCGGGCAATTTCCTGGTCAACGGCTTCGCGCAGCTGCGCCAGAGAAAGTGTATGCGCCTCAAACAGGAGTCTCTTCAAGATCGATATGTCGCTCAAGGACGCTAGGGCTCCAAGCGTCGCTTGCGCGAATGTGGCGAACTCGCCTTCATTGATCGGCACTCCAGGCTGTCCACACGCGAAACCCAGTTGACCAAGCGTTTTGTAGTTGGCTACAAGATTCCTCATCGACGTGTCCCCAAGTCCCATGTCTCTGCATCTCTGCTCAAAGTGAGCATTTGAATCCACCACGCTCGTCATGGCTGGCTCAACGAACCGAGGCCTGACAGCGCGATGCAAGAATCATGAAAAAGTACATGTCACGTTCAGGATTGCAAAACATAATAAGCACCTTAGTTGACCGACCTGAGGAAAGGAGTGTCGAAGAAAGTGAACATAAAGTTGTGAACAAAGCTCAGATCCACCCCCCAAAAAAAAATAACACACACACAAATCATCTTCATCGAGCAAAATCTGGATGTCTCACAAACATCAGTAGCCATCTGAAGCCACATGGCCAGACGGTTTGCACAGATCGTAAAACAAAAGCCGAGCCTTACATGTCATCGTGGCCTCACAACTTAGCAGTTGTCCACCCGTAAAAAAAAACAAAAAAACATTACTCCCATTCAACCACAATGGCTGTTATAGGCCACATGGCCTGACCTACAGAAAAGAGTGACATCACTCATTCCGCACACGCGGCGTTTGTAGGCACAATGCCTTGACCAACATGGCCAGTTCAACGCAGTCTCGTTTTTCACGCCAATGCACACAGTGCTTACGGGCCATTGCCCGCTTGAGAAATGCGCGAACACAAAGGAAAAACTTCACTTGCACGATTTCAAACAAAGTTTACACTTACGATCGAAGTCTCTGAGGTGCTCGCAAGGCTCAAATCTGTCACCCACTTTGCGTCCACAGCACGTCACTTTGCCAGCGATGTTTCCTGGCGTTGGCTCACTCAAGGATTCGAAGCGGTGACAGACTTTCGTTTTCAAGTGACGAACCCATGCATCAAATACTGGCCATTGAGCGTCGTTTGACACTGACGACGCTTCACCTGCGCGGTGACCTTCTGGGCCTCTAGTCAGTAAAGCTTCATCCTCGTCACTTGTTGACTGTTCGTCACTGCACGAGTCGGAGCTGGAGCCCTCTGACGAACTGGATTCAACAAGAATGCAATCCACAGCTTGTGTTTTAACAATGCCATCTGTTGGTTCACGCTCGTCTTTCACTTGGACTGGTTTGTCATTGCTGAGTTTGGGGCAAACTGTGTGCGTCGGAGTAGACGGTTGAGCCGGGGCCGGCGTCATGGCTTGGCGAATCCCGAGGAAAGTCGGCGTCGAAGGCAACAGGTTCAAAGAGTTTGTATTGCCGCCCACAAAATAGTTTGACCTCTCAGCGTCAGGCCGGAAGCTGTCTGATCGAATCATTTCGAAGACTCGGGACAATGCACGGACTGGCTCTACACACAAATCTCGGCTGTAAAAACCATCAGACCCTTCCACCGAGCAGGAGTGACGGCCTAGGTTCTTCCTAAGCTCACGGCTGACCCCTGCTTTGGCTGCCCATGACAGAGTCGTTGCTTTTAGTGAGTGTGATGTCAACAACGCATCACTGCAACTCAACAATGCACGAACAATGCTGGTCACCTCACCTGACGTTAAAGGTCTCTGGTTCCAGTGCAGTTGCTCTTTCATCGCAGGGGCCGGTAGCAGTGCACCATCAATCAAACCTGCTACCGGTAGCCCAGCTTCTTTCCGGTTCTTCACCCACATCTCAACCCAGCCGCCTTCAACGACACCTTTGGTGTCCATCAGAATTGGGAGCAAGGTCGCTTTCTTTTGGGCTGACTTGGAACCCTTGTGATACCTCGTTGTGATCTCCAAAAAGCCGTTCTCTGCAGAGTGATCATGGAGCACCTCGTGCACCATAGCGGTATCACTGTTCCTGCAGCGTCCATACAGCATCAACAAAAGGTTAGAAGCCATCACCCGGTCGACAACGGCGCGCATGGGATCTGCTGCAATGTCATGCAGCTTTTTGACCTCGCATACACTAAGAGGCCTTGCCTGTATGGTTGGTCGTTTTAGTGCCCATTGCAGCTCAGCGCTGCCCGTAATTCGGCGGCTCTGTACGGCATCTAAGCTACCATGCAACCCAAAAGTAAAGTATGCGAATCTAAGTGCCTGCACGAACGATTGCGCCCGTGTTGGGGCTGCACCGGAAGCCTTGAGGAATTGCAAGAACTGCCACACCATGCGTTCCTTTATTGGAAAACAAGGTTCATTGCACGAAGCTGCACACCAACGATAAAAGCTTAGCAAACTATTCACTCTCTTCAACACCGTGTGCGGTGATTTAACTCCGATCACGGCTCGAACTGTCTCTTCAGGGTCATCAAGTCCGCTCTCAAGTTGAGTTCCTAGCTGGCTGCCATTGGGGGCAAGACGAACGAGTACTAAGATCTTATTAATTGCTCTAAGAGTTGCAATCTCTTTCTGTTCGATGTATGACCTGTCAGACATGTTCTTCACACAACGGCCGACAGCCCAGTCGAGCGTCTGAGGGTTACCGATTGCACTAGCCTCAGGCGTCTGGATCTCATCAATCGATTTCTGAGCACTCCAGTCAATTGGAAATGCCAATGACGCATTTGGCAACTCATCACCGAATATGCATTTTGCAAAATCTGTTTCCCAAGGTAACTTGACACTATGCAAGTGCATATGACGAGAGGCTGCACTGGACACAGCTTTCTCATTGTCTTCTGGGCTTGCAAGTTGAATGAAAGGCTGAGGCTCCGTCTGTGGGCTCACCGAGGCTGCGCACGAAGAAGGCTCATACTCTACCGGCTCTTCAGGGAGTAGCTCGGGAACAATCTCGTCCTTCACAGCGTCACTCAAAACAACTTCAGCCCAAAGACTCGAACCTGCCTGGGGATCAGCATGCACAATCTCAGGACTATCAACATCAATGCTATCATTTACACTTCCTCTGAGTCGTTTCCAACGAGCACGGTACCCGCAAGCGGGAGTGGCAGGTTGGTCATCCTCTGTCTCTGCATCCATGGCTCAACATACCCCCCGCAGCGATGAAAATTCAACAAGAACATGTCGAGAATGTCAATGTCAAGCATTGTACTGCAAGCCATGAAGACATATGTTCAAGACAAATTCAAGATATGACTTAAGCCGGAAAGCAACGCTTTGCTCGTTCCCTCACAATTTCCTGTAGCTCTTAAACCACTTACCTTCGGACCGTGATCATCATTGAGTAGGTTTGGTTTGAGCTCTGCATCGACCTCCTTCACTGTCCATCGAGGGGTTGGAAAGGTTTCTGGAGACAGGCATTTCATGGCATTTCTAGCAGTGCCAGTCGTGCATTGCAATAACTTGTATATTGCATGGTCTTCAGTCTTATGAGGACACGCACACTGATCTCTTTGAAGCGTCGCTGTCAAAGGGGCACAAAGAAACACGAGATTGCGTGCGCCGATGTCCGGCGCATTCTAAGTGTCTGAAAAATCCTTCGTGGATTCTGAGGAAAAGCAGCTCTTGGAAACGCTCGGGTCACTGGCTGTCGCATGCAGATTGGCAGCCGAGCTATGGACAAAGCAAGCTGTCCATCACTGCACCTGTTGGCGAGGTTGACATAGACCCCTGTGTGACCCTAGAAATCGCATATCAAAGGGCGCAGAAGACAATCAGGCAGAGCCACTCAAAGGGCGGCTTTAAGCCAGGTTCTTTGGGCCAGATTGGCGCGTTTCTTGAATTGAAGGCTAGCAGCAAAAGGCTTGCGCCAGGGTGTCTTTTGGGGAGCCGTGTGATGCTTGTGGGCTGTAGTTCGAGTGTTTTGGAGCTCTGGCTACAAGATGCAAAGAGGACAGTGTATGGAAAGGATCGTCATTCCATTGTCCATTGCTTTCTGAATCGCTGACAGACCAGCGAGCACCAACGAGGCCTGTCAAGGCTCACAAATGTTGTAGCGACTTCAGCCATAGCATTCCTGTGCAGCCACAGCACGACAATGGCTCCGTGTCTCTCAGCTCTGGAAAGTTGAATCCCTGGCACTGTGATGTCGACATCAACCAAGACTACCCCGGAGGAAAGCTCCAGCTCAAGATTGTCATATCCCACTCCCACTGCCATCCAAAATGATGTGCAGACAATCACCGGCAGGGGACGCAAACTTGCATGGCCATTTAACAATGGCCACAGCACTTGAGGCCAGCGAGGGTAAACGAAAGCTAGGAAAATCGGTTGCAAATGTCTGTGTAATCCTGGTTCAAACAATCAACCATGAGGAGCCGCAACGGCCAGCTTTCTGTTGTTCCTCTGGCCTATTCAAAGGGGTGACTTGGCACCCTCCGAGGCACGTCCACGACCGCTGAGGGGGGGAGGGTGAGGATTTTAGTGCAAGGTCACTGCGTTGGCCTCCCTTGCTGGCAAGAACAGACTCAGCTTGTCTTTGTGATGAAACCTGATTTGCATTCATTTTCAGCCGGGCAGTGCCAGTGCATTCAAAAAGCCACCCGTTTCCGTGGTCTGTTGCCCCTTCTAATATAAGGCATCGGGATGTGTATTTGGGGCAGCGGCGTTGAGATGAAAGAACACTTCGCCATTTGAATTGGGGAAGCCAAGCATCGCAAGTTGGTGGTGCTTTGCGATGCGCAGAAACTCCCACTTCTTTCAAGTATCGTGGAGTCAATGCACCTGGTACAGGCAAGCTGAACTAGCTGAATTAGCTGAATTAGGATAAACTTGGTCACCGGAATTTGTACGCAGGTTTGTAGACAGCTGCATCTAGCAGGCTGATTCTTTGCCAACAGTGCCGCAGTGGCTGTTGGTTCATGTGCTTGGATTATAAGTAGAAATGGTACGTGTTTTTCACTGGCACCAATCAAATACGCATCACAGGCCTCGCATTTCTAGAACGGAGAGCAACACCTAGTAAATGAAAGCTTAGGGGTCTTCATGAGGGAAGTCAATCATCGCAAGTTGGTGCAGAAAGTCCAGTTTCTTTCAAGTTTATCGTTGAGCAGGCGCGCCTGCCCCAGAAAAGCTGATCTAGCTGAACTGAGAGACGCTGGGTCACCGGAGATTGTATGCAGGTTTTGGGAAACCCACATCTATATATAGCAGGGGCTACGGTGCTATTGATCCCAGTGTGTGAGCTTGACCTGGAAAAAGGATTCAGCATGCGGCCCGTGACGTATGTATTAGGACATCAAAGATTGCTGTCCAACAGGGGCACCCTTCTTGGATCGTGCCTCTGTTCGTGAGAGGCAACGGAAGGAAAAACCTTTTGGGATTTCAGGCTCCAAACATAACTCCATGGCCTTCAGCCTTGGCTGTTTTGAAGTCGTCATCAACCATCTGCACTCTGCGGTTTGCAAGGACTGTTTTTGCTTCAACCAACATGGGCCATGGGTTAAGACCTATTCTTCCAATGATCCTACTTGTCGTGTACCATCACAGGTCACCATATCTCCAACCCAACCTGCGCGGACAAGACTCTGAGGCTAATTCGATACCTCCCAGTCAGAATCAAGTTCGCCGGAGCTCAACATAAAAACATAAAGACTTTCAGTCCGTCCTTTTTATGTGGTGTTGATTGTATTTGTGAAAAATTGTCTGCAAATACTGAAAAAACAAAACCCTGGCCCCATGGCCACCCCTTCTGTTTTTTAACAGAGTTGATTCATGGAGCAAAAGGGAGAAGGCGAAAACAGGTGCAAAATCCATTCTTCAGGCACTCTGGTACTTGGAGAAGCGGATGGTGTAGCTTCAGGTATTTTGCTATACACCTCTTTTGAGTTCCAACTTCACACTGGAGACCTCAGGATGTCGGATCCTGGACGGGATCCCGCAGGTCGGCAGAAGACCGGGGGGACCTGGGATCGGACCGGATCCGTGGATCCAGCGAAAGACGTCGAAAACCCTTGTCCTTGGCGATGAGGGCTTAGACCGGGAAAACCGACCAGCGGGAGGGCGACCCAGTTCTGAAGCATAAAGACTTCAAGCCGTTAAAGTTGTTACTGCCACCTTCTTGTAACCAATACATTCAAAAGAAGACAGAGATCGTTTTGCTACTAGCTTTACGTTTCAGGACATATAGTTCTTGAGATGTTTGAAATACATATATATATATATATATCTCTCTCTCTTCTTCTGTGACAATACAGATGTGTGTCTGAATTATTCAAGTTATATATACATATATATATATATAATTGTCATAGGTATTCAAAAAGATTGGTTAACGGTTAACGAGCACAACAACAACGTCTATTACTACGTCTACTACTACGTGATGTCGTGGAAAGCTTCCTGTAGAATAGAACCACAAATGAAAACCACCAAACAACACCTCAATATAATGATACTGATATGTAAATAGATTTTAAAATAATCATGAGGCCAAGTGATAGCAAAAAGACCCCAGATTAAACAAAAAAATGATTATGTGGCCACCCCTGCCAGCACCTGGGCTTCAAAGCGCGCAGGGTCAAAGGCATGTCGCAGCAGCACCCTGGAGCGGCAGGCACCAGCCTCCAAAGCGCACCGAGTCATACATCCGGCACACGGCAGCGGCACCCTGCAGCGGCGCCAGCACAAGCACCCAAGGGCACACAGCAGCGGCCACCGAAGCTCCCAAGCGCAGCAGCGGCGCCCCAAGCGCACCCAAGCGCAGCAGCAGCACCCGCGCCCAAGCTCCCAAGCGCACACAGCAGTGGCACACAGCGGCACCACCACCAAGCGCGCACAGCAGCGGCACCCTACAGCGGCACCAGCACCCAAGCTCCAAAACGCACACGTGCAGCTCTTCCTATACTTGAAGTAAGAACCCCAATAGCTCACGCTTTCTGGGGGGAAAGAAACCAAATGACTAATTCCAGTCCCTCCCTGGCTGGCTGGGAAACTCACAATAATTGTAATAGTATTTTTACCACTACGCATGCTCAATTCATGATGATGGTTGTACACAATTACTACAACTATCACCACCATGACTGAGACTTAACTATTACAACCTACTACCTACATTCTACTTCTGCTGCTTACTACAAATTTTGCTCTTACTCCTGTTCCCACCTATTCTTGCTGCTCGTCTTGCTACTTTACACCACTCCTACTCCTACTCCTATGCCTACTCCTCCTCCTCCTCCTCCTCGTACGCCTACCCCTACTCCTCTCAGTCTTTCTCTTTCTACCCAGCTGTTAGCACTGGCACTACAACCAGCCGTTCCCAACTACTACCACCACCACCTCGGTGCAGAAGATCCATCCGGTGACACCAGCCTTTTTCGTTTGTCTTCCCAAGATCTCCAAATTCAGAGACAAAACGGTTTTCGATGATGATAGATTCCTGCTTTATCCTCGCAAGATTCTGAGCGTGTCGACCACTTGGGATTCGTGAGTCTCTTTGAAAATTGCTCGTGGATTAGCAACGGGGATGAGACGATGAACATCATCGGGATGCAAGGCAAGTCCAGGATCGACTGGGTTCTGGGTTCCCCTGCGACCTGGCACATGTCTTTTGTTACCGTGTCTGTTCAAAACGATGGAATTGGGGAAATGAGGACAATATACAGTATGTAAGAGTACATTATCTCTACAAACAGAGACATAATTTACTTCCAATAACAAAAATAACAAAATTCATATAATAATATATATATATAACCTTAATGAAATATATACGTGTTATCCAGTGAAAAATGCCGCCGTATTGTCCTTTCATGTTCAATAAGTTGCAAATGTTCCAGCTTGCTATTGAGCCGTCCGCTTGCCAAATGTTGTGCACAGCTCACTTGAACAAAGTGCTCGGCGGAGCGGCGGACCTGGGCATGCCTGATCGCTGGTTGATGTGTTTAATGTTCGCACATCGTCAATACACGTCACACGCTTCGTGCAAGCCCTTCAAACACGGAGAGTGGCACCAAAAAAACGAAAGTTTAGCTAGACTCATGTGAGGGAAGCATCGCAAGTTGGTGCTTTGCGATGCACAAAAACTCCAGTTTCTTTCAAGTTTATCATTGAGTCGGTGCACCTGCTACGGGCAAGCTGATCTATCTGAACTGAGAGACGCTGGGTCACCGGAGGTTGTATGCGGTTTTTTAGACATCTGCATCTTGCGGGTTGATTCTTTGCCCACGGTGCAAAAAACGATACTCTGGCAACACCTGGCTCTCGGTGCTCGTTTGTGAGCTTGACACAGAAAAGTGATTCAGCATTCGGCCCACCGTATACAAGGTAAGAAGTCTGGCTCGCCCCTCATCCATGGCAGAAGATACTCGCAGCGGAGTTGAGACTAGTTAAAGAATGCTTAGTCCCAGTCGTCTCAAAGAAAGAAGCCAGGCATCGTAAGTTGGTACCTTGCGACGCACAGAAACTCCTACTTCCTTGAAGTTTATCATTGAGTCGGTGACCTGCTACAGGCAAGCTGAACCAAGTGAAGTGAGAGATGCCGGGTCACCAAAGATTGTAAGCAGGTGCATGGATCTTTGCATCTCGCAGGTTGATTCTTTGCCAACCTTGTCGCAGGGGTTGTTGGTTCATGAGCTTGGATTACAAGCAGAAGTGGTAAATGCTTTTCACTGGCACCAATTCAATACTTGTAAATGAAAGCTTATCCGTATTCATGAGGGAGGCATCACAGGTTGGAATTGTGCAACGCACAGAAATTCCCACCACTTTCAAGTTCATCATTGAGTGGGTGCGCCTGCTACAGTTACAGGCAAGCTGATCTAGCTGAATTGAGAGACGCTGGATCACTGGAGATTGTAAGCAGGTGTTTCGAAACTTGCACCTTGCGGGTTGATTCCTTGTCAATGGCACCGCAGTAGCTGTTGGTTCATGTGCTTGCATTGCCAACACGTAGAAATGGTAAAGGCTTTTCACTGGCACTAATTCAATACACATCAATGCAAGCTTAGCCATCTTCATGAGGAAAGCATCCCAAGTTGGTACTTTGCAATGCGCAAAAACTCCCAGTATCATTGAAAAGGTTTGCGGTTTGAGCTCTCCATCCACCTGCTTGACTATCCATCAAGTGTTTGGAAAAGTCTGGCAATCTATTTCTGCATACAGTTTGCAGCAGTGCCAGTCGCGCAGTGCAAGAACTTGCATGGTCTTCTGTCTTATGAGGACACGCAGCACGCTGATCTCGTCGAAGCGTCGCTGTCAATTGATGCAGAAAGAAACACGACGAAAAAGATCATGCACAAATGTTCGGCATGTTCCAAGTGTCTGGAAAATCCTTCGGAGATTCCGTGGGAAAGCAGCTCTTGGAACCGCTCTCGTCACTGACTGTCGCATGAAGGCTTTAAGCCAGGCTTTTTGGACCAGATTGGCGCGTTTCTTGAATTGAAGGCTAGCAGCAAAAGGCTTGCGCCAGGGTGTCTTTTGTGGAGCCGTGTGATGCTTGTAGGCTGTAGTTCGAATGTTTTGGAGCTCTGGCTACGAGATGCAAAGAGGACAGTGTATGAAAAGGATCGTCATTCGCCGCCCATAGCTTTCTGAATCGCTGGCAGACCAGCGAGCACCAACGAGGCCTGTCAAGGTTCACAAATGTTGTAGCGACTTCAGCCAGAGCATTCCGATGCAGCCACAGCGCGACCTCTGGAAAGTTGAATCCCTGGCACTGTGACGACCTCATCGACATCAGGCAAGACTACCCCGGAGGAAAGCTCCAGTTCAAAAAGTCATATTCCACTGCCATCCAAAGTGATGCGCCAAGAACCACCGGCAGGGAGTACAAAATTGCATGGCCACTTGACAAAGGCCACAGCATGAAGCGATTCCCACTAGATCACTCGTAAGGCCACGCAGCGCCAGCGCGTTTAAGCAAATCCACCATGTTCCATGGATTGTTCCCCATTCGACCCTGCATGCATCAGCAAATTTAGGGGAGCGGTGTTGAGATTAAAAGAAGCTTAGCAATCTTAATGAGGGAACCAAGCATCACAAGTTGGTATTACTTTGCGACGCACAGAAACTCCTACTTCTTTGAAGTTTATCGCTGAGTAGGTGCACCTGCTACAGGCAAGCTGAACTAAGTGAAGTGAGACACTGAGATGCTTTTCCCTGGCACAATTCAACACCCATCACACGTTCCTGCATTTCTAGAACGGAGAGCAACACCAAGTAAATGAAAGTTTAGCGGTCTTCATGAGGGAAGTCAATCATCGCAAGTTGGTTCAGAAGCTCCAGCTTCTGTCAAGTTATCGTTGAGCAGGCGCGCCTGCCACAGAAAAGCTGATCTAGCTGAACTGAGACGCGCTGAGTCTCTGGAAACCTGCATCCAGCAGGTTGATTCTTTGCTGCTATGTTGCACAAACGATTCACTGGCAACGCCTTGCTATCGGTGCCAGTTTGTGAGCTTGACCCGGAAAAAGGATTCAGCATGCAGCCCGTGACGTACATACTAGGAGATCAAAGATTGCTGTCCAAGAGGGGCGCCTTTTGTGGATCATGCATCTGTTCTTGAGAGGCAACGGAAGGAAGAGCCTCTTGGGATTTCAGGCACCAAACGTTACACGACATTGCCTTCAGCCTCGGCTGTTGCGAAGTCGTCATCAACCATCTGCCCTCTGCAGTTCGCAAGGACTGTTTTTGCTTCAACCAACATGGGCCAAGTCCTATTCTTCCAATGATCCTACTTGTCGTGTACCATCACAGCTCACCATATCTCCAGCCAAACGGACAAGACTCTGAGGCTAATTCGATAGCTCCCAATCAGAATTAAGTGCGCTGGAGCTCAACATAAAAATGTTCATTCCTTTTCTATGTGTCGACCTGAACCCCTTCAAGTACCGCACAACGCAACTGCCCCAAGTGTTGCTGCAACTTCCTAGACATGCTAATGATGGCATAAGACTTCTGTCAAGTGTTGAACATCAGTTTGGATCTTTTTCGAGGCACTCAAGCATCCAAGCTTGTTCCGCCAGAGATGCTTGTATTGAAGAGCATAACAACTGCTCTTCAACTCCTGAAACTCCCCAGCAACATCGCATGGAGCACAGCTCAACAAGTGTCCTACACAGTCACCGGTCGACCGGCTCGACCGGTGTCGAACCACAGACAGGCTGCAACGAGACGAGGATGCACCGTTTGCGATGGACCGCGTAGTCGACTCGAGACTGAGAGACTCGGCCAGACAGTGCTCGATATTTCCACAAGCGTCACATCCAAAACAAGCTCGTCGCTCAGACCTAACCTGGGTGCAAAACAAACACTGAAAAGCTCTCGGCTCGTCTCACGACTCCCGCGGAGGCACGGCGGCACGGCAGGGACACAAGGCGGGTGGCACCTGAGCAGCAGAATTCCAATCCTATAGAGATGGGAAGAAGGAACACAGGACAAAATCCACTGGTTGGGGCATCTCCCTACTTAAATGCACACCCAAAAAATTGCTAAAGCAAAAAGGGCCCAAAGACAGCTGCACTCCAGGCAAGCATGCGAGGTAAGCAAGGGCACTCTAGGCCTCATTTGGCCCTGTCTATGGCTGATGAAACAAGACCCAACAAGAGACCCGTCTGAACTTTGAACCTTGTGGCCCACCAAGGAAGTCGAACATCTGGCGCTTTGAGACGGAAAGAATTAAACCTCAGGTGGATATGTCAACTTGACCACGAATACTGATTTTGCATAGGCATAGATGAGGAGAATGCACAGTCATCTTCACTTGTGGTGACAGGCTCTTGAAGTCTTGAAGAAACACAAGTTAAAGCTTGGAAACAATCGCATTGGTAGAACCTGCCATTCTCAGCCATGGCCTATGAGATTCGTCCAAAGTCACATGAGGCGCAGGTGGTCCCAACCAAAACAAGACCTCCAAGAGTCTAAACATGCTTGAATTGCCTGCATCCTGGACAAGTGGAAGCGGCCAGCTCAGCAAGTGTACTTGGAGGCTTCAAGTGCAAGTGCTGGCATTTCAGGACAACACCTGGATCAAGAGCTGCAAGTCAACTCTACTTGAGTCCGGCTCTCGTAATCCGTCCGGCTACTTGGTTTCTACAGGATACTCCACAAAGCTGGCCACCCGGAAAAACTTCGCAGCTCCAACCACTGAACGAAGCACGCACCCAACGCATGATTACCCTTTTTTGGATTTCAGAAAGGCACAGGAGACAAGGCCAGAGAGCTGTTTCAACACCGAGATAAGGCTTTCTGCAAACAAAATCCTCGGGCGAAACGTTGGAAGTGCCTTAGGCCGGAACTCTGCGAAGTCTTGACATCTCTGCGCAGTCTGCATGCCAAGTTTACACGAAGAATGCACCCCTCCTACCTTGACGACTTTGTCCATCACAACTTTGACGACTTTGACCGTTGGGCCGGGCGCAGTCAGAACATGCGGCTGAATTCGGGCGAGAATTGGCGCAGTCAGAAGCAAACGCTTCGTCTAGGATTTACAGCTCAAGGTTCTTTTCTAAGACCCCAAGGCGCGCAAACGCACCTCTCTGGCAAGCTGCATGCGCTGCAGTGCGTGCAGTTGGTTCCTCTCGCGTGCAAGTAGTCCACACGACAGGGTGCGTCCACACGATTCCGACTGGGTCTTTTGGCTTTGAGAGATCAGATAATCTTCAGGGGCACACACCGTGAGAGAAAGCGATCTGCCAGTTGGCGCTGGTGAATCTGCAAGCTCTCAGACGGGGTCTCAATTATGCTTGCAAAATGGTCAAACTGATCTCAGCTCTTCCCCAGTAAACTTCTACGATAGAACTTTTATGGTTGACAAACAGAAAGGACATGGTGATGCACATATCACTTCTGTTGACCTCACCTGATTTGGTACCTCGCAATTGAGGTATATAGATCAATTGAGTGGATCTGGCACAGAACGGATTTAAGCCGCATTTGTGACATCTGTCATGCAACGAGTTAGACGTAACACGCAACACTCAAAACAGCGCTATGCAGAGTGCTACAGTCCCGCAACGCTGCAATTTCAATGTTAGTGTCTTGTTGAAATCTTCGCATGGCCCAACACTTGTGTTTCTTTGGATGGGATGGGCTTGCTGGTAAAAGATTGTCCTTTTATTAGATGATGGCCCTACAATCATTGTTTAGAAGAACTGCCGTCAGCTTGGCTGCATGGGCCAAGGCAGGACCTGCATGTAAGTAACCTTGTAAGATTTGCCTAATGCGTGTACAAAGTGTATCCAATCTAATTCTTGAGGTGAAAAATGCGCATTTGGGTGCCTCTTGGGCAGTTCTGACATCCAAGTCCTCCGAACACATGTTCCCCAAAACGACCTTGGACAGATGAGTCACCGGAGGGCGGGGAGGCTCCAAATGATCCGAACAAGAGACGATGCTCCAAATGATCCGAACTCTAAAGTGCCAGCACGCACCTTTTGGGAGTGCGCGAGCCATGCGCGAGTTGCGCGACCCTTTGAAAGGCCGTGTGCGACCCAACGTGCTGCGCGACCGCCTCGCGCGTTGCGTTGGCAGACCTTTTCAAAGGCCATGGCCACAAGACACACACTGCCCTTGTTCTTCAGAACTGACGAGTGGTATCACAGAGTGCTGCGCAAAGGACGTCCATCGCACAGGAGAAGTCAACAAAGATTCAATGGATCCATCAACAAGTATCGCCCGAGCCGTGTGTTTTTCGAAGTCCACGATCATGCCATAGGGGGCGCTGTGCAGGCTGAGGGCCATGCTAATCTGAAGGAGCAGAAGCCCTTCTGCCACATGCGCTGCAGTCCAGCACATCAAAGATTGCTGTCAATGAGTGCTGTCTGCACTGGCTCATGCCTCTGCAGTTGATGGGCATTAGGTAGAAAAATGGACATGTGACTCTGGGACACATTCACATGAGGCGCAGCTCCATCCTTCTTGGTCCATTCGGTGAAACATGTGGCACATGCAAACTGCAGCTCTGTGGCTCGTTCCAAAAGATTCCCTCCAAACAATGCCCTTGCAAGGGGCTTTTATCACACTCTTGGAAAGTGCCCACAACTTCCAAGTCGTCATCACCCACACCGTCTAGGCAATTTCTAAATGATGAGAGAGGTTCTGTGACTTTTGGCGTTTGTAGCTCTCACATTGGCATTCTCTAGTCGTAGCCCAGGTAGAGAGCATCGAATGTCATCCGCAAGGGAGCCACTGAGAACTCTTCCGGTGCATAGTTGCTTCAATCGCTTTTTGCAGGAACACAAAACAAGAAGTCTGCGCGAGAGAACTAACTTTTCATGCAGGGCTAGAACACTTGTGCAGCTCCAGAAACTGACACTCTATGTTGCTGTTCAAGATCGTCTGAGATGACAGTGGCACGGGCCAAACACTTAGCAGCCTAGCAGGCGTCTTCGGGTTGGACCATTTACCTACAGTTTTTCTATGAAAGCACACCTCTGCAACCATTTTCTGTGGCAATGCCACCGAAAGGATTCCTCACAAGCTGTCCATCAGGCCCAGCCCCCGAAATCTTCGAAGCCTCCTAGTCCTAGTCCAAGACAAGCTCAGCATCCGAGTGGGAAGAAAGCGACTTTGGGGAGTACATCTCCAAGGCCCTAGAGAACGTTTGGATTAAAGTCCCACCCTTTCCTGCAGAATAGGCAGAGCTAGCTTGGAGCCGGATTTGTGCAGCAAATGAACATGCGCGTTGTCACGCCTCCTAGTGCAACGCAAGAACCTCGGTCAGCTCATCGCAGTCCAAGAAGTGCTAATGTGCAAGTAGAGTTGAAGGGCCGCACTCTGTATAATCAAGCCCACGCTAGTTCTCGTTTCCAAATTCTTCGTGCACTCCCATCAATCCTTGAAACCTTGCAAACCATTCATGTCCTTTTCCCAAGCCCTTGGTGTGGGAGACTGTACGGCACTCCGCCCCATCACTATTCCGACCTATTCAACCTTTGAGCCATATGGCCTTGCGAACCATCCCCGAGGATACCCTCCTCATTGCATCTGGCAAATCACTTCAACATGCAAAATGCTACGGGAAAGAACGGCCTTCGTCATTGCAGCTTGCAAGGCCTTAGGCCTTTGTCCCACTGACAGACGAGTTCTTGCCTGGGGACTACAAAGATGTTGAACAACATTGTCAACCAATGACCAAGATTGATGATTTGCTGGCCAGCTTTGGTGCTTCTTTCAGACGCGAAGGATGTCATGGAACTAAGCAGGTCCTGTGCAGAAAATGGTCGGGCTAAATCTGGGTAGGCCGCCTGCCTGAAAGCTTGCTCTCAGCCTTATGTCACGTGGAGTTAGCGTCAGGCTAGCAGGATGCCAAAAATGGCCTCGCTCAGATGCCGAAGGGAAACCGCTTTTGTGGAGGACGCCGCAACAAACCTAGAACATGTGCATTAGTTGAAATAGTTGAGTTTCCAGTGCACTTCCATGCTGTGACAACTTGCCATCTTGCGTTATTTGTAGACAAGAGGCCTGGCCATCTTTCAGTCACAATCCTGGGGACCTCTACAACGGCACAGCTGGTGTAGCGAACGTGGCACAGCTGGGGGAAACCCGACTTCAGCGGTCCCGTGACAGTCCCATCTCGGAAGAAAGGTCGCTTGTCACACATCGTTGCAACCCGTATGAGGAACCAAACATGCAAGTGTGACAGAATTCCAGAATCAGCTTGCTTGGCACTTCCAGGCGTCCGTGCCTGTGCAATCCTCGCAGGCTGCACGGCAGTTCAAGAATGATACAAACACAAACCACCTAGCCTGGCAAATCTGCCAGCTATACGATCTGACTCTAATGTGGCAACCGCCGCAACCGCCCTGTTATTTAGCCTCAGCTTTTGGTTGCCTCGTTAGTTCCCCTTGCAACCTGGCTTCGTTGGAGGCCATTCAACATCTTGGACAAGCGCTTTGAAACGAGGGGTCACCCACGAAGCTTGGCTTTGGCAATTTTTGGCATCATCTCTTCACATGACACAGCGCCTTCTCAGGATCTTAAAAGAAAATGAACGGCAGGACTGGATGGCAACGCACATGCAAAAACTGATGTCACCGGCTTTTCTATGGCTGCCAGCGATTATTCGCACAAATTTTGAATGCCTGCACCCAGAAGCTCTACTTCCTCAAGCACCTACAGCCGCGGGCAAGAGACATGAGCCAAACTACCGAATTTGCTTTGGGCAGCCCGAAAAGCCACGTTTCGCATCAGAGGTCACTCCCAGTTAAAGGATGATCGAGGATCTGTGGATGATCGTAGGAGCAAAAAGGGATTGAGAAAGTCCATGAAATAGGTAGCTTCCTCACTTGGTGCTTTACCGTACCAGAGCTGGCTTCCTCATCACTCCTTGGGCTGTTCTGGCCGGTGGAACTTCAGACGCTCAGAGTTGAGGTGTGACGGCAGGACGTGACGGCAGGACGTGACCTCAGGGCCCAAGCATTCACACAAACCTGAGAGGCTCACACCAACGGCTGCAAGCGCAAGCCACGAGAAGCCATCGGAGCCGATGGCTTGCGTAGACTACGCAGCCTTCCACAGCGCTTGTGGTTGGGTTTGGGGTACCCTTGTTGAATGTTTTCGATGGCCTCTCTCATGTGAGTGGTTTTCGACACCCCAATCCGAACACCATGTCAGCACAAAATAGTTGTTCAACGTAGCGCTCAGAAGATCTTGGAATTGCCAACATGACTTGATGGTAAGGCGCATGCAAAACCTGATGTCACGTGCTTTCTACAGCTGCTGGCGGACATTTGCAACACATTCTCTGAGGCTCTGCTTCCTTGACCTACAGCCAGGGGCGACATGAACCAAACTGCATGCGCCCCAGGCGGCCAGAAAGCTGCATAGAAAGGGATCAGGGCTTCAGCTGCTTCAGCTTGCACGTCACTTGGGGTGACTGTGTGCTTCAGTGAAACGTTCGTTTCCTCGCTACCTTATGCCCTACCGGCACTAGACGGTTAACATTGTTGTCAAGGGCCCGGTTCGAGTTGGCCAGCATATGTCAAAACCTGCGAGAATCTGTTCTTTTTTGAGCTCTTCTTTCGCCTTCTTTCGCACGCAAAGGGGAAGTGTTCAAAAGCCTACGCTCAAGACTGGGTCAATCCGGGGGCAGGCCCTTACACGCCGCTGACAACCGCAGCTCGGTGCCTTGCTCGATTGACCGAGCAGTCGGCCTTTGAGACAGCAAACCTCCACTCCTCGTGAAGAGAACGCCCTAAGAGCTGCTGGATCCGCACTTTATGCCAAACTAGCCCTCAAATCCGCCCAGCAACATTCACCTGCAACTCACTAAAAGCTTCGTGCCGGATTTCAGGTCCTTGTCTCGCACACGTTACGCATCTTGTGTGGCTTTCATGGACTGCATTCTGTGCAAGACCACTTCCGCAAGCTTTCACAAACAGGGCTGCTTTGCATGAACCATGGGTTCTTGTGCTTACATGCACCTCATTCCAAATATGAATTTCTGTATACTTCTGGTAGAATCTAAAAAGAAGTTTTCCAAAGTTTTCGCACATGAAGAGTTCACAAAGTCTTTCGCGAATGCTTTGCGTCCGTGTGTTCACGTTTCTGCAAGACATCTTACATCATCTTTTCGAACCCTTACAAGAGAGGCTTTTGTCGCTGCTCAATTGACATCGGTGTAATGTGCATGACATCAATACACGACAGTGCACGTTCACTCTCTTATGAATACTGTCGTCACTCAAGCTACAGCGTGGAAGATTTCAAGGTTTGTGACCTGTACGTGAACCCACTGATGTTGGTGAACTTCCTGCACGCAGCGAACGGCCGAAAAATGTTGTCAAACAAAAAATGGAAAGCGGGTCGAACTGTCAAACAGGACATATTGTGTAGAGCTCGTTGCCAATGCATTTCTCACAGTTGAGATCTTTCTCCAAATGACTCTGCACCCAAAACGCATTGAAAGACCTGCCGAGGCAAGGAGCTCTTCCCTGACTGTAGTGGCAGTGGTCATCTTTTGAATTGGCAGTGAATGAAGCTGCTTCAATTTGTCTTCAAAACGGTTTGATGTTCTCCTCGAGCGGCCTTTGGTCTCAGCTTTGTTGCCAGAATCTTCGACGAAATCAGAAACTGGCAAGGAAGCTTAGCCACTTGGAAAATGTTCACCAACATGGCCATCAGCGTGGCACAGGAGCGACTTCGTCGCTGTTGAAAGTGACTCCCTCTGACAATAAGTCAGTGTTCGTATAACACGTACAGTATACAGTATACACCTTATGATGCTGTCAGCTGATGTTTTTTCTGTGTTTGTGATTGTCGCTACCAGTTCTTTGCCCGTCCATGTCCGTGAAGTCTGGGCACTCCAAGTCGGAGACTTGAGCCGTCGAATCAGCGGCGAGTCTGGGCATCGCTCATGCCCATCCAGACGACCAACACATCCAACCTCAGGTGCCGGAGGTTTGGAAACACGGACAGGCTGTCCAATTAGCTCTATACGAAATTTGCATGTGTATCTGTCAATTTGACATTCCGCTACCCGTGAAGATAAAGTTCTGTCGTCGATTGTTTCTTAGGGCCAGGTGCATCCCAACCGGATCCCAATGTACTGGAACAGCGCTGCTTCGGGAAGCTACAAAAACAAATAACAAAGTATCAGCAAGTGAAGGAAATTGACAACCCAGGAGCAGGGATTGATTCTCGAGACGAAAAACAAGGAACACGTTTGCCATCAACCAAAACTTCAGGACGAGAAGGAAAAGAAAACTGACAAAGCAAGGGCTGAGGTGAGAGCAGCCCAAAAGAATGCAATACAAACCATGTTGAGTTGGACTCAAAGCAAGTGATTATGTTGCGAGAAGTTGGGGTGTCTCATGCCAAGCCTCAGGGCCCGAGGCTTGGCAAACTTGAGGACCTGGCGTTTCCGAGGGTGGACGAGAAGTTCGTCTCCAAGAAGTTCGTGAGCAATGGCCTCCAACCTAATGGCGATGGCCTCCAACCTAATGGCGATGGCCTCCAACCTAATAGTGGTGGCCTCCAACCTAGGAGCGGTGGCCTTCAAGAAATGAAGTGAATACCAGAGTTATGTTTTTTAACTCTGGTGAAAATTATTTGTCCTGGGGTGTACATCAGCATGTGCCTCAGTAGAATTAACTCCCAAGTTAACTTTTTGTCACCCCTGCTTTTGGAAGAAGCAACTCCAGATTTAATTATTCATTGTTGTATCGGCCCTTGAAAAAGAATTGAATCCAGAGTTAATTCCTTTCCTGCCTCCTGCACCCCTTGAAAAAGAATTAAATCCAGCGTGAATTCTTTGTCTGATGTGATTGTGCTTGTCAGAACTCAATACAGCTAGAAATGAAAAAGAAAATGAAAGAAAGAAAAGAAAGAGATAGATAGAGAAGGAAGCAAGGAGACACAGTGAAAAAGATTTAACTCATGACTAAATTCCTTTTCTGGTTGCTATAGAACTCAATAC
>CAXAMN010007803.1:3188-33699 GCA_963970005.1 Durusdinium trenchii | reverse complement strand
AAGAGCTATTCAAAGAGAAGGAAGCAAAAAGACACAGTGAAAAAAAAAACAATTTCCAGAGTTAATTATTGTTTGATTGATGGCTAGTTTGTCCCACCGTCTTATCTTCCTAATCCCCTGTCACCTGCCTGGAATTCAATACAGCTAAAGGTGAAAAAGAAAACATAAGAAAAGAAAGAGCCAGACAAAGAGAAGGAAGCAAGGAGACACAGTGAAAAAGAATTAACTCAAGAGTTAATTCCATTTTGGTGGCTATAGAACTCAATACAGCTAGAAATGAAAAAACAACAAAAGAACAGAAAGAGATAGACACAAAGAAGGAATCAAGAAGACACACTAAAAAAGAATTAACTCCAGAGTTGATTCTCTACGTGCGCAAGTGGCAAAGTTAGTTAATTCTTCTTGAGTTACAGGTTGAACAGATGTAAATGCCAAAGCATTAACACTGGAGCTAATACGTTTTAACTCTTGTATTCAGCCTCTTTCAATCTACTGCTCAATAGCCTTTCGAGAAGTTTGTCTCCAAGAAGTTCGTGACAATATAGGCCTACAGCGATGGCCTCCGACTAGCGGTGGCCTCCAACCCAGGAGCGGTGGCCTCCAATCTACTTGTCAATGGCCTTTCAAGAAGTTCGTTTCCAAGAAGTCCAGAAATGCACTACAGGAGGTGCTAGCAGAGTGAGAATTGGATCCCATCTGCATTGCGAACACCATGGAGCGGCTGTGTGTGGATAGTATTTGAAAGATCCGTGTGTGCATGTTTTTGGGAGGAGGTGACATCTTGGATGTTCCTTCCCGTCCAAGAGTTCCAGCAACATATGCATTGTTTCTACTTCTCGAAAGGCTATTGACCAGTAGATTGAAGGCCACCGCTCCCAGGTTGGAGGCCACGCTGTTAGGTTGGAGGCCATCGCCAGTAGGCCCATATTATCACGATTCTCCACACATGGTGATCGTCCACAGACAACACTCAGCGGACTCAAAACGGCAGCCAGTGTTTGTTGGGTACAGTTGGCGCTCCAAAGCTCCAGTGCAATGCGAGACAAGGGTGGAAAGAAAGGCAAGATGCATAAGGATTTGGAACATTGGAGAAAGAGCAGTGGAAACAACACCAGGAAGAGAGCAGGCAGAGGATGCGCTGAGAAGACCAACGAACGAGCATCGATGCAACACTGACTTTCCAAGGTCTGTGCACTCAGCCTTCAGCCCCACTGGGTGCAATTCCAAGACACTCACGGGACACCTCGGTCCACAAAAAAACGATGAAAAACGACTCACATCATGGTCCCAATGATGGGACGACAAACGCTCCAAAGCCGTTTCCTGTTGCTGCTGGTTTTGTTCATCCAGCTTTAGAGGATCTTTGGATTTTTTTTTGCACGGGTGGAGGTCAGCTTGTGCTGTTTTGTGAATGAGTCTCCTGCCATGAAGGGCAACAGCAAAACCAAAGACCAAAAACCCAAACACAAAGAACCAGAAAACCAGGAGGGCAAAGAAGACTCAGTTTCATCATGCGAGGGTGAAACGCGGGTGAGGCCCAAAAGACATCTAGGGCAATGAATTCTTCCAACGCGCCTCACGGTGAGCAAACTGAAGTGCAGTATTGACGAGCTTTACAAGATCTTTGGAGTGCTCTCCCGCCAATTTATGGTGACTCCCATGAAAAAGACCGGCTGGAGGTTGGAACATCTCGGTGTGGTTGAAAATTTGTGGCTTTTGTTGGACTCACCTGAAAACTTCAGATGATGTTGCACATCATTACGAGAGAAAATTACACCAGCATAGACCCAGATAGCTAGGCAGAATCCCACGACCTGTTGACATGCGACTGGCTGGAACAACAATGTACGCAGCCTGCCTGCACAGCCAGCTTACGGCACCTCCACAACTCAATATGCATGGCCTCACTGGGGCGACCCAAGTGATTGGTGCCCTCTTGCATGGAGTCTGCACGATACACACAAGTAAATCATCTAGTGAAGCTTGGGTTGAAGGGTCCTTTGACGTTGGAAAGAAAGACGTCCAAGCCTCGACCGCGGCCTTCCTTAAGGCGATGGAACCGCACCCAATGTGGGATGGCCCAATCCCGGTGTGCTTAGTTGAATACTGCAAAGGGGAATCGCGAAGGCTCCGGCTGGTCCTCACATCGCAAAGCCTGCTGTCCAAAGGGGAAAAACTGATGATGAACAGCAACCACCCTGTACACCGCAGCGGGCTCCTCTTTGGTTACGCAGCTGATGGATACTCAGACCCGGATTGGCTGGTAGTCCCAGATGAGGACACCCCGACTCGTGGCGCCTCCTTCACGCGGTTAGCACAGGAGGGGGCACTAGGTTTTGTGTAGGAAGCACCATCAGGCATCCACCTGGCCTAGCAGCTGATGCTGCAAACAAGGCCAAGGATTATCAGTTTGAAGCCTTGCGCAAAATCTGTTACTACGATGCCTGGAGGTGTCAGCCAGAACTCAACAAGGCCAACTCCCCCCTTTGCCTGCCTCCTGCACTAGGGTTGCTGCAGAATGGGTGCTACTGGCGACCTACGGAAGCAGTCTCAGATAGCACCAGCAGCTCGGGTCCTCCACAGAGCTGTTTTTTTTTGCACGAGTCGAGGCGCTATGTGTGCAGGTTCTGCACAAGTCACGTTGATCGAGTTAAGAAAGAGTTGCTATACAGGTTGCATTCCAACAGAGGAACAAAACCACAAAAAACCACACACCACCACCCAAAAGACACCACAACAAGGAAACAACCTGTTATGCAACTCGTGTGGCCTTGCAGGCATAGTGAAAAAGGGTGAGACAGGGGCAATGAATTCAGCGATGCTCTCAGTTTATCTTGTCCCTCAAAAACCTCGTAAGTGCCTGCGTCATTTAAGGCGGCGTAGGGGAATCAAGTCCTGGCGACGGGGGGCATAACGAAACAGCCCGCAGCAGGCAGGAGGCGTAGACAAGTTATGTCCTTTATTGCTCAGCAAATGCACTTGACAGGCATCAATGCGTGGCACGAGCGATGTCATGCCAATAGTAGGTCCCTAAGGACAAAATTGGACCCACTGTTTGTCAGCTGGACTGCTTTGCCGCACACGATGACCAGGGGCTCACCTTTTGGCATGATGTGGCAACTAGAGGAGGACCACTGCACTTGTGCCCGGAATTTCCAAAATGCCGAGAGGCAAGGAGCAGTGTACTTGCCACTATGCGGTGTTGGACGAGTGAGCCACTGGAAAGTTGCATGTCCCGTTCCTCCCCCCAAGGGGGGAGGAGGCAGCAAAGGGAGCGTGTCGACCCGCCCCGACTCCAAAACAGCTTAGCAACGGGAGCAAGGCGAGAGTCGCTCCTACGGACAGCAAAGGTGTGCATTCTTCCTTTCAGTGATACCGCAGTCAGTACCTGACTTCTCCCCTCAATGATGGCCAGGTAAGAACGGCCAATACGTGCAAAGCCCCATGAACTAATCGAAAATGGGTGAGACAAGGTGAAACGCCGTTTTCCTAAGTCTGTGCGCTATACCCATCCAGCACCACTACACGGGTAGCAGCCTGGGCACTGTCTAGCTACTCGGGCTAGCAAAGGTGAAGAGCAAAACGAAATGGAGTGGCACTCTCAGGACCAACACACGGGCGCTAGTCTGAGAGGCTAGCATGCAGGTGTTAGACAGTATTTGCAGACGCGGGTGGCAGCGTGTGTCAGTTGGTCCTATTGTTGTCCTGGTCCTGGTCACTGGCACTTTCCCTAAGGCATACTAAGGAATTTCTTTGTTGGGCAGCTTTTTCGTTGGGGTACTCTAAAGAGGTGGCCTCTGACATGGACAGGGCCAGCACACGGGTGCCAGCTGAGAGCGCGGCTGCATGCATCTCTAGACGTTTACCCCTAATTGAGGACTGCAAAGGAGTCATCTGCCCATTGGTCCTCATGTTTTCGATTACGTGGCAGCCAACGAACCCACTTTGGCATATCAAGATTGTCGCACTTGAGAAACGCATTAAATCTGGAATATGTTCCTCTCCAAGTCCTGCATTTTCCAACTCTTTGAAATTGACAGAGTTGCGTGCAGCCAGCGAAGGCACGTCTTGCAATATAGAGCAGCGTAGGTGGCACACTGACCTCTGTCAGGGAGGTACACTTGAGAAAGGCTTCTTGCTCAATGATTCGTAGTTTATGTGGAAGTCTTAGATATTGCAGGTGTTTACAGTGTGCGAAGGCGGAACCCATGATCTCCGTGACTTCTGTATTTGAGAGATCCACCAGCTGCAGTTGCAGACAACGTTCGCAGGCCGCTGGTCCAATCCATGTAAAGTTTGGAGGCAGGGACAGTGAGGTTATTCCGGCCTCAAGGAAGCAGCACTCTGGCAGGCACCGTGTCAAATTGGCAGGGTTGTACTCGGACTGTCCCAAATCGAGGTGTCGCAGCGCTGTGCATTTTTCAAAAGCCCTGGGCATCAGCTCTGCCTGCGGGGCTAATTGATTGGCCGTACCGTTGCTAGTTCCAATTTGCGTCAGGGAGCAACAATCTTCAAAGACTTGGATCCCAAACTGCTTGCAGCCTGGGGCAAGCACCGTGCGGAGTGCATAGCATCTGCGGAAGGCTCGTGTTTGTAGGCAGATGACTGTGCTAGCCAAATGCACAATTTGAAGGCGTTGGCAGTTGCGCCATGCAGCCTCTCCTATGATTCGAATGCCTGGATCAACCTACACACGCCGTACCTCCGTGATATAAGAGAAGGCTTGTGGGAGAACTCTGTCTGTGGTGCGATACGGGACTCGAATGGCTCTCGCATCACCTTTCATTTGCCCCTTGTGTTCGGCTTCCTCAAAACATGGGCGCGAGATGACAGTAAAGCAATTGTTGTTCTCGTAAGGTGTGCCATATTGGGTCCACTAATTTCTGGTGAGTGTCACGGCAGACAAAGTCCAGCTCACAGCCAAAGGTGCTGCTCTCTCCTATTTTGGGGAGTTGCTCCAAGCCTGCATTTTCGAATTCATGGAGGCGGTCATATTCCTGCAGATCGATTGTCAGCTGAGTTTCCTCTCCCGCCAGTGTGGTTAAGATCAGGTGTAAGACCATTGACCTTTCATCGCTCCATTGTGAGCTGGTCACTGATATGTGGTCTGCTATCATGGCCTACGGTCCTTGGCCCGGAAATTTGCGCCTGACTTCGAGCCTAAATGTCCTGCAGCAGACCACAAGCGGCCTTACCTATCTGACAGTTTCACAACTGGAAGTTGGAACACGGACAACTGCACGGGCAGCCGTCTGAGTGTGTTTCACCCTGTACTAGTGTTCAGTTTTGTTACCTCGACCCCCTCGGGATATGCTCCCTTGAGTACCATGATTGCCACGCAAGGATAGATAACAAACCCCTCCAGGGATGGTCAATGCCTGACACCCCTCAAACGCATTTGCAGCAATATGCAGGCGTCGCCGGCTTTTTTTCGTACTTCTATAGGTGAGGCACACTAACTTATTGCACCCTGCAAAAGCCCTGTGTCCAATGTAACGAAGCTGCTGGGGGAGGGCTACTGTACATAACGATCCGCAGGCTTCGAACGCTTCAGCACTAATTTCCGTTAGATACCTTGGTAAGGATACTTGCGCCAATGACTGGCAGTGAGCAAAGACTTGCATGTGCACAATGTCCACTTGTGTCTGCGAGAGATCTACTTCAATTAGTTGCTGACACTGCGCAAAGGCCTTATGCCCAATAAAGGTTGTTTCTTGGGGCGTTCGAATCAATTGGACTTCTGACGAATGGAAACATCCAATTGGTAAGCCTACTGGGGAGGACGAAGAAGCCCGTGTATCAGTGATGGCTTTGGTCGGGGGGAGGCCAATCTGTGCAAGCCATTCGCATCCCTCAAAGGCATAGGAGGAAATGATAGCCCCATTGGCCAGTCGGCAAGAGTTTTCTGTTAGCACCCCTACCTGCTCGAGGGCACAACATTCTGCGAAGAGTCTGGCTCCAAGAGACACGCACCCTGGCATTGCAACGGTGGTGAGCGCATAACACCCTTGAAAGGCAGCATTCTCAACTGCAACCACAGAGCTGGGCAATTTGACAATGGTGAGGGTGTGGCAGAAGCGCCACGCCTGTCGCTCGATGGTGTGAAAGCCTGCTTCTACTTGCACATGCCGAAGACGAGCAAGGGAGAAAAAAGCTTTGGCAGGGAGAATGCCTGATTCATTTGCCGGAACCCAAATGGCCTTGGGGTGATCGTCATACACTTCTCGTTTAATTTGCTCCTTCGAGCTCACCTCTCGTAAGCATTTTTGAATTACCAGATGAAATCCCTTACTGTCCCAGAGCTCTTCATGGATTGGGTCACTAAGGGGGCAGAGGGTGCCTTCTGTAAGGAGCGTCAACTCACACCCAAAAGTGTCCAGGCCGAAGCTTTTGGATAGCAGTTCGACCAAACAGTCTTCCAGCATTTCCCAATGATGGTAAATGCTGACAGGAACTACCACTTCGATTTCATTGCCTGCCATGGTGACTAGCTTGAGGGGGCAGGGGCAAGTGTCGGCAAGGTCATCATCGCCACAGCCTCTGTTATCCATCAAGTGCCCACAAAAGCAGAGTTTGCAACTATTGCAACTATAACTGGTTTGAGCCAATGGCAGCCACTTCTGTGTTTCCATACCTGCTCTGCTAAACAGCACTGGCTAGTGTGGGCTTGTCGGCAGGGCAAAGGCCAGAGGAAGTGCTCGCTGCAGCCATTGTTTGCTCAACTGGTGAATTTGCTTGCTCAGTTTCGTCCTGGGCAGCTTTTATTGGATTCGTTTGATTCATTGTTGTATAGAAGGCGTCAATTCCAGACCATGTAGGCTCTGCGTTGACAGTCTCCATGTCCTGTAGGTACCTTGCATGGCTGAACCACTCGACTGTGTGTTGCCACTCGGCATCCGGGACGGCATTGTGCCGCGGAAGAGCATAAGGCAGCTTCGTTTTGTCAGCTAGGTCAGCCGGGTGTCCTTGTCGATAGTAGAGCCTGAGTAGTTCTCGAGGGGTGGACGTCAAGGTGCATCTTTTGGCTAGAATATGCCAATTGGGTCGAGAGAGGACTACCGCAAGGCCAGTGAGGAGCCATTTGGAGATTATTTCATACTTATTGCCGTTACTCCGCGCCGCATAAGTATCCTTTGCTCTGAGCAAGAGGCTTTGTCGGAAGGAGAAGCAACCTTGTCCCTCCGGCGGCACATAGGTATCATCCTCTTCCTCCTCCTCCTCATCCTCATCCCCTACACCTTCAGGCACAGCAGTCGTGTTTGCTTGGGTGTGTGAGCCTGACACTGCTCCCTTGGATGTTGTTTCCAACGAAGGGAAAGGGAGGGGTACTCTTCGGGCTTCCCGGATGGCGCTTGGCCTTATTGGCGGTCAGCACTCCTTGCTGTACCTCCGGCCACACTGGTACTTCAATCCGCAGGGTGCTTTTATAGGTGGACTGGAAAGAGACCATTTGTCCCAGGTTGCCGTCAAGGATTCCATATTCAGGTCCTCCACAGAGCTCTGTGACAGTACACGAGAGCAGCTCCGCTGAAGACGAAGTCGCTGTCCCCGATGGCAATGCGCAACCAAGCTTGCTCCGTCTAGCAGTACCGACTGCGACAAGGACCATCCTGTCTCGGTGAGCAGCGAAGAGAAGCTTCCCAGCTTGTACCATTTGCTCCAAAGCATTGCCAAGCATCTTACGCATCCCGAACAGGAAGCACCCAGCACTGGCTCTCGAGTCGAGTCGTGTGGTCATACTGGGTTGGCTGGTCTTGCTGAGGACCCCGCAGCAGCCTTGGTTCAAGAAGACCCGCACATGCCGGATGACACCGCCCATAAGAGAGCCGCAGTGAAGCAGGCAAGCCCAACGGAGGCACCCTCGGTGATGATACTGACCAAGCCGGCTCTTCCGAAGCGGACCTCAAAGTGCAGTCTGAACAAAGGGCGATGCAAGAGTTGTACCGCTTCCAGAGCCTTCGTGCAGGGTCCCTCGTGCTATAGCTGGAGTGCGCTTCGCTATCTTTCATTGGGATTTTGTCCAGTGGGTCCCAAACAGCATTGACCATTTCCTGTTTCAGCGGAACATGCACAAAACCATACAATCGAAGCTCGAAGAATGTCAATTGCTGCATGATGATGGAGTTATGTGCCAGACTGATGAGATTGCTTGCCATAAACGGTGTCTGTCAGAGGTAAAGTCGTGCTCTTTGACATAAGTCATGATGCACCACTCCACACTCGCTGAATGCAAAGTTCCTCACTCCTGCACATGCTCAAGCACTCTTCGGGTCGACAAGTCGGTACTTAAATTGCCACCTTGATACTCACTCCCCATAAGAAGGAAGCTCGCTACCTCCTGATCTTCTTGAACTGAGCGCAGACAGAATGAATTCAACGCCCCGTTTCACCTCTCTTTCTAGACAGTTGCTTCGGCTCTGACAGTCCTGATGAGATACGAGCCCGGTTTGTTTCGGTTTGCGGGTTTTGGTGTTGTTTTTGGGGTTTTGGTGCTTGGGGTCGTTGTTTTGGGCCTTGTTCTTTTCCTGGCTCGTATCTTCTCAGTAACCCTATTTAATTCAATCTAGGTGACTTGTGCCTTTCGGCACACACAGCGCCTCCACCCGTGCAAAAAAACAGGGCGCAGACAAAGAAGCTGAGGATGCGGATGAGGAAGAAGCTGAAGAGGAAACTTACCTCACGGCTACGGGACAGGGTTGCTACTCTTTCCAGATTAGCCTGCTGCAAAGAGCGGCGCAAACCTTCTCGAAACGTAGTCTGGCCGACAAGTATGGGCAAGTAGCCAAATGGCTGCTTACTGGCCTGGCAGTGGCCGTCTCTCGGAAAAGTTGGCATATGTTGTCCAAACACAGGACCTGCGCAATCACTCCCCAATGGTTGCTGCAGGTACATTTCCAACATGGATATGTGTCCACAGAACAAGACGACGCAAAAGAGCCCTACGCGGCTGCTTACGTGCAAGCCCTGTATGAACGCACATGGGAGGGACTCGGAACCAGAACCATATGTAAGGGCTACAATGAGGCAACCAACAAATTCAGAACGGCTAGAGAAGAGAGAGATGAACTTGAGTTCTATTCCACCATTGACCAAACCAATCCACTGGAGGCACCCCCTGAAGCTGGGCAGGGAAGCCAGAGTCAAGCTTCCTCTCATAGCCACCAATAGTGCCGCAATTTTGCATGCAACACTTTGGGAGGGTGCGGCATAACTCTTCCCTAACCTTTCACTGTGAACTTGGACCTCAGGCGGCATCCCAAGCTGCTATCCTAGCAGAAGGGACAAGCACGAGTGTCAGACTGCTGTTGACTAGTGCATAAATAACATGCCCGTGGTCTTGCGTTCACACCGCAATGCTGAACGCAACAGATACAAGAGCAATTTTGACCTTCCCCCAGCCACGGGCTCAAGTGGCGGGTAGCCTCGGCAGAGAAAGAGTGCCCAGTCAGGTGCTGCTACCTAGTTATCCTGCCTGCATGAGCGCCAAGACCAACATGTCCCAGAACCATGCGCAAAGCAGTGGTAGTGATGACCCCAGTTCTCTCTGCCTACAGCTGACCACGATTACCGGCGCTGTGAACCCCAAACGGCTCACTGGCCTGTAGTGGGTCTGGCCCTCTGGTGGGAAATGTCCTCTGGTGGGAGATGTCCTCTCACAGGAAATGTCCTCTGGTGGGTGTTTCCCTGCCTCTGCACTTTTCGACCCTCAGGCAGGAAAAGGCTTCTGGTGGGAAAAGTCCTGTGGTGGAAACTAAGCTCTGGTGGTGCCTGCCCCACCTGTTTTCCAACGCTTCTCTATCTTCCAAATTGTTCTCCCCAAAAGCTCTGCTTGGTGGGGTATTCTTCTTCTTCGTCGTCTCCGCTCATTTGCACTGGAAGCTTGCTTGAACACATCAAGTGCTGGTATCCCTTCTCGTTGCCTCCAAAACTCCACTTGTGCCCTCTTGGACAGAATTGGGCAACACCAAAAGGTTGCACAAAGCGCTCTTTGGTTGCTGACCCACACATTCTGCGCCCCAAACGCAGAATCAGCACCGGCATGGCTGAGACAAGGCGAGTTGCGCGACCAAAGCCCAAAACTTCAAAAGACCTCAAGCCAAAGTCAGCTGCAATTCTTGCATATTTCTGCACACGGTGAGCCACAATGCACAAAGAGCATTCTTCTCTTGACAGAAACCGTGCAAAAAGCAATTCCTGCGCAAGAACTGTCCACAATGCACAAAGACATTCCCCTTGAGAGGCCTTGAAAGAAACACCGTGTCAGGCCATTTGCTGTCTGTTCCTGTGTGACGCCTTTTGCTTTGAGAGGCCTGCACCCACTAGAGGACTTTTCCCACCACAGACATTTTCCCACCACAGAAAAATGACCCCAAAGTGGGGAGATTGATGGGACTAGCAGTTGAAGAAGACGCAAGCAGGCGATCACGCGGGTGACCACCATTGCTCTTGAGACCATCGCTGGCAACTGCCCTTGCGCTTTCGGAGGGGGGGCTTGCTGTGTGTGCAGGGGAGGCCTCATGGCTGACGTCAAGGTCAATCACTTCGTCAGTGGTACCGCTCTCAGTTTCCTCTGCTTCCTCTGGTTGTACCCCTTCAGCCGGCTCTGTGGGCTCAGCGGCCCTTGCTGCCGCACAGGTGACTGGACACGTAGGGGTTCCTTCTGTTCGAACTTTCTGGGCCTTCCAGTGGAGCGATTGTCGCCACCGGTGTCGCTTCCTCAGAAGGCTCCGTTGCATCGTTCTGGGAGCCTACCTGCTCTTCTTCTGTGCTGCCAATGGTGATGGGGGACGTTGGGGATTCCGTTGCCTGACCTTGGCTGTACCTCGCTCGGAGGCGCAGCTTCTTCACTCTCCACTGAACTGATTTCAGCGAGGCTACTTCCTGCCGGGGCAGCATTTTCTTGTGTGTTGTTGGATGTCATCAGTCGGGCGTAATCCTGGTTGATGCCAGTAGCAGCCATTTTGCAGCTGGCGGAGGGGGAAGGCGAAGGGGGGAGTCCGGTAGGTTCAGCTCTATCTTCCACCTCCATGCGTCATAGAAGTAGATCTTGTGGAGTGACTCGAACTGACACTCTTTGGCTTTGTTGGCGGCATAGTCAGCTTGCCCTAGGGCATAACGCAGACCACTGCCCACACAGAAGCGGTCACCTCCCTTGCGGGCTGCGCGTAGCAGCTTCCAGGCATTTGGCTGATGTCCATCAGGAAGGACATGCCAGTCTGGATCTGTACATTTGTCAGCGGCACAGCCAAACAGCAGGCCACTGTTGTGTATGTGACCATGCACTGGGTGCTGCTCATTAAGAAGCGAATGCTCCCCTTTTGTGAGGACAGTTTGCGACGTTAGTACTAACCGCAGTCGACGGGAATGACCTTGATGATATTAAACAAGGCAGACTGGGAGCGATCAAGCATGGCACGATAACGAAAGCAAAGCCCAAAAGACAGTAGCACGGGCTATTGTTTTGCGAAAAGTAACAAAAGGGAGCACAAATACCCAAAACGATATCACGGGATACCGTAAGGGCAAAGTGCACAGAAAAGCCGCCAGGTGCAAAGTTCACAGGATTGTTGGGGTTCAATCTAACTACAGAGGAAATCTTTTCTCTTTAAGAGAGATCCTTGATCCTCCTGCCCATCTATTAGATGGGTTTGAACCGAAAAGCTTGAGCCAAATGGCTACGGAGCAAGAAGAAAAAGAAGAAGAGGACGCAGACGACGAAGCATCATGTGAGCAGCTGGAGCAACCTGAGCTTAAGAAGCGCCCAGCTGCAAATTCAAAGGCAAAGGCTGCCGATCGACAAGTGCAGAAAAAGCCGGCAGCACGAAGGCCTTATCCCAATGAGCTCTGTCCAGGCAGGAATGGTGAATCATGTATCTTCTCGGCTACCTGTGCCGGGTCGCCTGCAGCCATCCATACCGAAACGAGGCCAGAAACATTGCATGTTCTGCCATCCGACAGAATTGAGAAAGGCGATGGCCTCGAAGCGGCCGAAAGTGCTTCCAACCTGGAAGAAGCTCTCCGACGAAGCAAAAAAGTTGGCACTGACTCGGATGGCGCTCTGGGAGGGCAAAGAGAAGACTCAGGAATTCAAAGTCAACTGAACACCGACATGCAAGCTGATCCCATGGGGTTGTCGTTGTGCGCGGACCCAGCCTACTGGCTGTTGGCCACTGTCCTTCTGTGCCAAGGCATGCGAGGCTAAAATCATGGAAGCCAATGGTGCCCCGGTACTGGGAGGAAAGGATGAGGGAGACACTCCAGCGCTTGAAGCTACAGGCAGGACCTGTCGCTTATGCAGACAGTGGTCATGTCCTTTGGCCGCAATGTGAGCTCAGGCAAACCGAACCTCCCAATTCACCACCTGCGTGTCTACTTTCCGGTCCAGCTGGCACACAAACTGGTGGAGCGCGTGGTTGACTTGAAGTTTCACAAATGCCACGCCAGATGATGGAAAGAAATACAAGGACAATGGCGAAAGTGAAACAAACAGCCCCTAAATTGTGGTGAGCACACATGAAGGAGTTTGTCCCTCTAATGCTTTTGCTGGTCTCCCAGAGACACCAAACCTTGCAGGTGCACATGAGTATGGGCTCCTGGATGGAAATCTCAAATGGCATCCTTTCAGTCCACCAACAAAAGCACCCTCGAATTGAAGTGCCAGTGTGGCCGGAGGTACGGCAAGCTGTGCTACCCACAACTCAGGTTAAGCACCATCCGGGGCGCCGAGGGGCCACTTCTCCTGCTCCCCCTGACAGGACTCATAAACAGGGAGTTGCGCCAAGCTTACATGGACAAGACAACACGACCGTTGAATCTCCAGGGGAGAGGAGAAGGTGGAGGACATGTATGTGCCGCCGGTGGGGCAAGGATGCTTCTCTTTCCAGCAAAGCCTCTTGCTCAGAGCGAAGGACACTTACGCTGCAAGATCCACTGGCAACAAATGTGAAATGATCTCCAAATGGCTCCTCACTGGCCTTGCGGTAGTCCTCTCAAGACCCAATTGGCAGATCCTCGCCAAAAGAGGCACATTGACGGCCACCCCTCAACACCTGCTCCAGTGCTATTATCGACAAGGACACCGGGCTGGCCTAACTGACAAAACAATGCTGCCTTGTGCGCTCCCGCTGCACAATGCCATTTCCGATGCGGAATGGCAGTGGTTCAGCCATGCAAAGTACTTACATGATATGGATGCAATTTATGCAGAGCGCGCAGCTTTGAGGTTTGTGTGAAAACACAGTAGCAACGCGCCCTTTTCGGTCCCGCTCCTTGAGCCAAAGTTACAGTCATTTATAGACTGTCTTCAAATGTCCTCTTAGCTTCTTAGAAGCACATCCACTCTTCTTGAAAGAGTACATGACTGTACCTAGTCATCTCCAAACTACACAAACTGCAAGGAAACTACATCAAACAGTCTCTAAAGACATCGTGCTCTACCAAAAGGTTCTCTAGCAGTTCCTAGCCACAAGTTGCCACTTCAAACATCCTCCTGCTAAGGTGGTCAAAGGTCAAACACAAAAAGGGCACAGACCTCCACTCAGCTCCAACCCCAAGCACTCCAAAAACGAAAATTCCCTAAAGAAGCAAGCACTAGGTGAGCCATACACTGTACACGTGCGCCGTACGCTCCGTTTCACACCCCTTCTTGGGTCGCCTAGGGCTACCTGCCTTCTTCGTCTGTCTTCTTCTCTTCTTCTGTTCGTCTTGTTGGAGCAACTAAGGATCAGACATCAACTAAGATCCAAACTTCTGCCCTCAAAGGTGATCTCAATGACATCAATCCAGAGGTAAACTCGAGCTCAACCCAAGCCAAACTCCAGATCCATCAAAGAATCAACTTCGACCTTCAACCAACACGCATTCAACCAAGGACAAACGTGCAAGAAGGATCCCTCAGAGGTGGGTCATGGAATCTCATGGGTTGATTCCTTATTTCATTGACCCTTTCAAACCTCATCATCGAGATCCTCGAAAGCACAAGGCTTTCAAGGACAACTTACCTGTCAGCTCAGGAAGCAAAAGGTGATCTAGAGTTACCATGCCGTGCAAACCTCTGACCTCAAGACCTGACAAGTTCACAAAGTTGACATCAACTGCAAAAGATGAAAACTTCCAAGGTTACCTAGACACAAACTTGCAATGAACACAGTTGCAAACAAGCACAAGTGAACTCGCAAGAAACTCGCTGGAAGCTAAACCTGCGATGAACGAAGCTCCAAGCAACTGCACAAGACATCACAAGAAACTCTCTCTAGAGGTTACCTGGTCATGAACTGGGTTCCAAGCATCCTGAAACAATTGAACTCGTCTTGCCACAGCAAACTCAAAATCACAAACCCTTTGCCACACTGCACGTGTCTAATTCCACCTGCCTTTCTGATCGGCCTTTCTCTTTCTGTTTCCTTTCTTCCTCTTGCTTCCTCTTGCTTTCTCTTGCTTCCTCTTGCTTTCTCTTGCTTTCTCAAGACAAGATAAAATCTTCAAACATGAACTCCCCAAGCCACAAGCAAGCAAGACATGAACAAAATGGCCTCCAAATCATATCTCCATAGATTCAACCTGACATCACACGTTCAAGCATGCCTCAAGCCAAGGTCAAGCCAAGTTCAAGCATGGTGGCGCGTGATGTTCTGAAAACACAAGGAAACACTAACAAAGATGATCTTCTTTTTCTTTTTCGTGGTGCAAGTTGCTGGGCCGCGAAAAATGGCCTTCTAAAAACCATGCCATTCCTCTGATGGCCTCTCGCCAGTCAAAAGCACTACAAGCTAGGATCAGGCTGCCATCCTTTTGGGATAGTCATGAAAGATCCATCGGCCAGCTTCACCTTCTTAAACCCTGGCGCTGGATCCGCCTCTTCAGTAGGCGTGCTGGGAGTACCTGCTGGCTGAGATTCCTGCCAACCAGGGGGGCGTGGCAATTTCGTCCCCGGAATCCTCGGCAGGAACAGATCCAGTTCCTGGAGTCCCATGGTCATCGGAATCGGTGGAAATGGCTCGGGTGTCGATGTCTGTTGGGCCATCCGGACCCCAGGCTGGCGTAGCGCCATCTTCTGACCCTCAATGAGCTCTTTGAGAAGGGTATTGCTTTCCTTTATGGTCGATGTCCCTTCCTTGTAGCTATCATTGAGCGCCACAAGGCCCTGGTACATGTTCTTCAAAATCTCAAGGGATTTGGCGGTGTTGACGGTATTCTCACCGATGTTCTTTCCCTGGCTCATCAACAGTTCTTTCACACTCACATTGACAAGCTTGGCGCCGGAGCCGCTGACTTGCCAAGCACAATTTTCCAGTTGCTTCTGGAGAGCTTTGATTCCAGCCAATATCGGGGCTCCCTGCTCCCCGTTGACCTTGATATTGGCCGCTAGGGCGAGGAGCCCATCAGACATGCGCAGCAAACTGGTATGTTGGGCATCAAGCTTCGGATTGACCACGCCACTGGATTCGGCCATGCTGGTTGCAGCGTCTTGCACCTTTCCAATGACTGATGCTAGTTGACCGAATCTGTTGGTTGCCCAAACCAGACAATCAAGGAGGGATTCAACAGTGACCTCCCTGGCCGATGTTGGCATAGGGTTGCTTAGGCTGCCAGTGTCTTCCGAACGGTCCACCGACATGTTCTCGAGCGCCACCAGCTTCTCGAAGTAGGACCAAGCCAACATCGAGGAGCCGGCTCTCAAATGGAAGAGGCGCCCTTCCAAGTCGGGCAACGCAGAACGCAAATCTGCCAAACTTTTCCCGAAAACGACACAAAGCCTTCCTGTAGAGGCGAGGTCGGGAAAATGTCGCTTGCTGCTTGGTTGCCATCTGCCTCCTGGCTCGCAAGTTCAACAACCAAGCGTTTGAGGTGGTATATCAGCTTCTCCACATTTGTCGCACCAGTGTGCCACCTCGTGCCTTCACAACGCAAGTCGTTGAGTGCACTGACCTCAATCAAAGAAGCTGAGGCCTCTCCTTGGAATTGGCAGTCTGCAAGCTCAGACAAGCTGACTGTCATCAAATCGCGCCCCGGAAACAGCACGATCGTGTCGCGCTCGGCGGCGGGACGGGCACTGGTCGCAGCAGCCATGTTCCACAACGGATGTCGGTGTGCGAAAAGAAAAGCGTCAAACAGGCGATGGTTCGCGGAAGCGGCTTGAGACAAAGCATCATGGTTTCCTCATACTTGCAACACTCACAAAACATGTTCAAACCACAAACCAAGCTTTCAAGATGACTACTCACAAAACATCAACCTATCAAGATTCTTCCAACCTCAAACTGCAAACTGGCAAACAAGGCAAACACAACACATCTGTTCCACACTTCTCACAGCCAAATTCAACTCAAGCTACTATCGCTCTAGTCGTCCCCAACTGCAAACATGCAAAACTCAAAAACCAACAAACATAAACATGCACAACAAGCAAATCAAGCTCAAGCAACTATTGCCTTAGCCCTACTCACCTGTCAACATGTCAACAACTCAAAAGCTTGCACAGTCACTTCTCATGGGCAACTGCAAGCACAACTCTCAAGTTCTCTCAGTCTCTTGGCCTCGTTCCAGTCTCCACCGTGAAAGAATTCCTGTCCTTGAAAGAAAAACGGCTGCGGGCATCTATCAGTCCACCTTAGACATAGGCAAGCGCAAGTGCAAGTAGAAAAACAGTACGTCATCTCTATTTCCTTAGGAAAGAGGTAGCTATCCGGAAAGTCGGTCAAGCAAAACTGGATTCCAAGACTCCTGCTGTCCAAAAACATCTGCACCAAAAACAGCATTTCACACACAAGAAACTTGAAAACAAATGTACAAGACAGCTTTGAGCAATTTCACAGTGAATGCTTCCAATCCAGATTCCAAAAAGCACAAACGCACATGCATTCAATTCTGCAAAACTCAAAACATTGCACCACAGAACAGAAGGCTCCTAAATCAACAAGAAACAGTCCTCCTACACCTCCGAACCTAGTCGGACCTCAACGACTGCCCTCGGACACGTCCTTCCACTAAAGTTCTGTCAACATGACAAAGGTTCCAAATCTCCGTGCTACCAAGACAAGACACAACAAAACTCCTCCGAACAAGTTCGGCCACAGACGGACAACAACGGAAACACACAAAACAGATTCAGAAACTCTCCCAAGTCAAAGTGCATCTCGAAAAACTGTTCCGGAAAAAAGCACATTCGACAAAGTTCAAACTTCAGCAGGCACAATGCCCAAAGCTTCCGTCACCTTCCGATCCCCAACGGACGAAAAATGCAAGAAACACGCACGATGAGCATACTCCCCTTCTCGAACTGAACGTTCAGCGATCGGAAGTTCGTCGTCATCGGCGTCTCGAGACAAGCCCCTCAACAATGCTGCCTTATCTTCATCCAAACCAGGTACAAGTCCGACAGCATTACAGAGGTTCAGCCACATCTCAATGAGCTTGCAACTCTTCGTGAGACCGTCGGACGGGTTGGAAACACCTTCCCAATGTTCCAAGGTCAAGCGGCGTCGTCGATGGAGGTATTTGACGTAGTGTGCACGCAGTTCCATGTGCTTGACACGGCGGAGCAAACCTTCCATGGTCGATATAGAAATCGCCGCTTTCCCATCGTTGTACAAGTGAAGCTTCATGCTGCCGGTGGTCTTGGCTGGCATGCCTATCTCGTCAAGAGGAATCCCATCACGAGCTGTCTCGATCAGCATCCCCAGAGCCACAAGTTCTTTGCTAGCCTCCGTGATGGCGATCGCTTCTGCTTCTGCAGACGACAACGCAGGAACCTCTTGTCTCCTACTGAAACACTTCAGGCAACATCCACGCCAAGAAATGACAGCACCAGAAACACTGGTCACATTCCATGAAGCATCACAAAAACCTACAACGACCCCTTCTTCAGTCAAAACGGGTGGTGAGCTAGCAGGCATCTGCTGCACAAAATGCAAATGACCCTTCAACCAACGAAGAAAGCTACGAAGACAAATCTCTGCTGGAACATGGGGCTTCGACTGAAATCGACTCAAAAACCCAACAGGAAAAGCAAGGTCTGCCCTGGAGAGTGCTGCCCACGCAAGTTGTCCGAGGACCCTACGGTAGCGCTGTGCTTCCGTGGCGGACAGTTCAGGAGTCCCGAACTTTTTCTCTGCGTCTTTTAGCAGCTCCTCCAGTTTGGGCATGGCTGAACCGGTGGATTCTTCGAGCTTCTCTTCCCATGAAACAAAGATGCCTTCCATGTAGCTCCTGGAAACTCCAAAGTACAGACATTCCTCGCCGTCATGGCGTCTGTATATCGTGCGGCCTAAGAATTCCAGGAGTCCTCTCTGCCCGGACGGAATACTTCCCGTGCGTTCGATCTTCCAGATCTTCTGAAGTGCACGCAAGAAGTTCTCACCTCCTTCAACGTCATTACTGGCTATAAGCAAGTCGTCAACGTAAACTAGGACCAACAGAAACTGGGTGTCAGTCTTCACTCTGAACAACGTTGATTCAAAGGTCTCGTCTCCGCCCAAGTCACGGATCGTTCTCTGGAGCTCTAAGAACCACAACAATGGAGCCCTTCTCAAGCCATTCATGGCCTTCTTCAGCCACAAAATGACTCGTTGGCCCTTCACAGTGATATTCGGGGGGAGCAAAACCAAATCACAAGCATCGGCTTCAACAGGCGCATACATGAATGCTGTCGACACGTCAGCTGTAAGAAGGCTCATGCTTTCAACCACTGAGAAGGCAAGGACCACTCGCAGTGAGTCTAAACTACTTGTAGGGGCATAGATGCCAGACCGAAAAGCGCTTTCAGCGCCAGAGGCGTAATCGCGAACAACCAACCGGGCACGACAAAGGACGGCAGTCTTTTGGGTAAAAACCCACCTCGCTGTGAGGATTTGAACTTCATGTTCAACTGCGATGGTGCGACCCTTCTTCTCAGGATAGGTGTCACCAACTCCCAATGTCTCCAGTTGCACCATTTCTGTGCGAATGCCCTCGACCACCTGGTCATGCGCTATGGGGTGCCCTGTCAATTCATCACACACTCCCTCAGCGATCTGTACATCTATTTGGTTTCCCCCAACCTGAACAGAGATGGACGAACCTTGACCTTCTGCCTCGACGTCACCTCCTACCTCATCACACCTGGAGGCACCTGCCAAGAACTCATTCACGGCTTCGTTCTGGGCATGCTGGATGACTCGATCCAAGACAACATCAAGGTCCATAGGTTCTCCAGCTCCTTCTGGAGCTAAGCTCCCATCTGGCAAAGGAATTTCGACTTCCATGTCTCCATCCCCTTCTTCACCTGGAACCTCCCCACCTGCACCACCTGCATCCTCAAGTGGCCTCTTCACTGACCTCTCCGGATCATGAACTGGTGGCGGAGGAAGAGCTTGTTCGCCACTTCTGGGATCAACATATGCACCCGCAAGCAGAGGAAACAAGACGTTCACGTCATACCATGGTGATTGGTCCCTAACTCTGAAATTGTGACCCTTGATCACTTCCCTCACTCCAGTGGAGTCAACAGAAACCGGGTAAACCAAACAACCACCACCTGTGCTGTACCTGGCCCCCAAATAAGCACCAAGCACCATCCTCTGACCTTGCCACTTCTGTGCGTGAACTGGCTTCACAAAACCCATGATCCCAAAAGGAAAAGTTCGTGGTATCTGACCTCCTCTCTTCTCTCTCAGAGATTCCAAAGGAGTGCCACCCCACTTGCGCTCACAAAAACCATTGAAAGTCCTGTAGGTGTACCCAACCAGATACCCCATCAAAGGTGATTCCAAAGCCAACCTCATGCCTAAATGAGCTTCCAAAGCCAACCAATTGGTGAACAAACCCTCTTTCATGATCCCCACAGCACGTTCTACACCCTTGGCCTGTGGACGATTCTCTGAAATGTTCCTCCAATGGAAGCCTCGACAGTTGGACTCTCTCAGAGACCTCTGCATCAGGTTCAGCAGGTAGGCTTCGTTGTCAGTGGCCACTTCCAAAGACAAACCTCCAACACCGATCTCATTCAACACAGAGACAGTGGACTTCACGTCCTTCTCCCGGTCACCACCTAAAACCACCATACCAATCATGCCAGTCTGAATCATGAGCAAAACTAACACCTTCCAGTGCCTTCCTCCTACAGACATGATGTCAGCTGCAAGATCACATGCGCTAGATTCCTGGTCCTTTCGTCTCCTCGCGGGCGTCCGACCTCTTGCCTGAACACACGCATCACACCCTCGATCATACGGCCAATGTCCTCGACACTCGTGCTCGTACAACAAACTGCCTTCCAGCTCGGGTGATGGATCTTCCAAATCCGACGAATGTGGAACCTCAGGATCATAATGGGGCAACTCCCCGGGTGGTTCATCAACCTCGGAACCTGCCTCAACCATCGGACCTTCGGCCTCCGCCTCTGGACCAACCTGATCGGGAATGGAAGGAGTGTACTCCTCCATGTCATCGCTCTCAACATCAACGGTTTTCGGCAACCCACGGAACATCCGGACACGCTCGGACTCCTCTGAAACCCCCGGAAACCCTTCTTGGTTCCTCCAAAACGCAAGCAAGGAAGCAAAATCCGTCTCAGATCCTTCAAAAACCTTTGAAAAAGCTTCCGAATCTCCGGAAAAGAAGTCAAAATCCAAAAACTGGCTTTCACAGCTCACAAAAGACAAGTTCGACTCAACCTCCCAGGTGTCAAACTCAGAAGTGAAAGAGGCAAAATCCTCCTGATCATCCTCCTTCCCCTTCTCAAACGTATTGGGCTCATCTTCACAAGACAAAGTTGGAAAAGAAACACGCTCATCACCACAAAAACGAAACATACGACACACATACGAAAAAGACTGTAATGAACCAGGCTGAGTGCACATCACTTCTCGACCCTTAGTTCTGGACTTTCCTGCCTTAGAAACTGGTCGTGCCTGTTCTGCCAGTGCTTCGTTCGTCGTTTCACCATCGTTTCTGTACTGTGTATGTGGTGTGGCTGTGCTTTCAGTGCTTCGTGCTTCTGTGGTCTTGGTCTCTCTGATCTCTCCTTCTGGGTTCGATGGGGAACCTTTCACCTCATCAACCTCCATTGGGGCCGGACCTTTGGTCGCTTTGCCACTGCATTTGGTCTGACCTGACCTGGGAATCAAATCAACCTTCAACCACCAAGCACGCTCACAGATCCTAAGGGAAATTGGTCCCCTGACCATTTTCCAGGACACTTTCGCGTGCCCCTCCTAACTTGGTCCACCATCCTGTCTCAGACAGAGCCTCAGACAGAGCATAGCAGCTGATCACATTCAACTTGATTCGAGCTACCACTACTCGCTGCATGACTACAGGGGTCTTACCTACCTTGAACTCTAGGTCTACCATCCCTGCAGTGGGAAGGATATGATCCCCTGCACCTCTCAGGATTGGAGCTTCAACCATTCCTCAGCAACAATGTGGCAAGTGGCACCTGAGTCTACAAGCCAATGGGTCTTGAGATCCTTTCCCAAGCCCTGAGTACTCAACAAGTACTCAAGAGGATGAGTGACGCTGTGCACTACAGGCTCGCTTGTGGAGGCTCCTACCCCTTCAGTACTCTCAGTACTCTTCGCAAGAACCATCATTGCGACTTGGTCTTGGTCTTCATCGACCTCGGGGTCTTCACCTTCCTCTTCAGCTTCCCACTCTTCACCGTCCTCCAGTTCTCGAAGCTTGTTTCTCTTTCCTTTGCCCTTGCTCTTTCCTTTTCCTTTTCCCTTGCCTTTGGTTGGAAAAGGCTTCTTCCCAGGGTCTGCTCCATCCTTTTTGGATGGTCGCTTGTCAGGATGCTTCTCCCAACAATCTGAGGCCACATGGCCGCTCTTCCCGCAGTGTTTGCAGCGCTTTGGTTTGGGGCACTCTGACTGCATATGGCCAGGGTCTCCGCAGTTGAAACAACCCTTGCTTCGAATAGGAGAACCCTGAACAGCATGTGCCCTCTCCATCGTTCCAGTAGCACGACTGCGAATGTAATACTCAGTCACTGCTCGCCAAAGCTGCTGGACAGTCCCTGCACCGCTGATGAGTTGGACATGTTCTGATACCTTTTCAGGCAAATTCCTCAAATACAATAAAAACTGATCCCCCTCATTGATCCTCAAATCAACCAATGCTCTGGCCATCACACTTGCCTCAAGCATACTGTGAAATGATTCGATCTCGGTCTGGATCTCTCGAAGCACATCACTCTGCACTCGCTGGCTGAGTCTCTTCAGCAGTTGGACTCATGGGAAAAACAGTAGGTCCAAAAGTCACAGGACTCATCGGAGTTGGCGACGTCTGGTCGGCCATGGCTCAAACAAGCTGCAGGTTTCTACAAAACCTTTCCAAAAACAAAAACTCTTCTCTCAAGCGTCTGCCCCTCACCCTTAGGATCCTCGGGGCTCCGCTACCATGTGAAAACACAGTAGCAACGCGCCCTTTTCGGTCCCGCTCCTTGAGCCAAAGTTACAGTCATTTATAGACTGTCTTCAAATGTCCTCTTAGCTTCTTAGAAGCACATCCACTCTTCTTGAAAGAGTACATGACTGTACCTAGTCATCTCCAAACTACACAAACTGCAAGGAAACTACATCAAACAGTCTCAAAAGACATCGTGCTCTACCAAAAGGTTCTCTAAGCAGTTCGTAGCCACAAGTTGCCACTTCAAACATCCTCCTGCTAAGGTGGTCAAAGGTCAAACAGGGGCGTTCTCGTGACACCGCCCTCCCCCTTTGGGAGGGAGGGGCAAAGGAGGAGAGACCTTTCGACTTTGTTCATCTTGTCCCTCATCTTGTTCCATGTTCCCTGCAGGTCATGGTCCTCCTAAGCTTGGCGCTCGATTGTTGGTGGCGCCCTTCTCTCAACGACATGCTCTCGATGCATTTTGGCAATGCTCCACCAACCGTGCTCTCCACAACAATTCCTGGGAATTTTGTTCACAGTGAGTTGAGACAGAGCAGATCATCCCCGTCTCAGACCCATTTGCTGCCAAGCACGATACTGAAACTTGGAAGTCGCAATGCAAGTGCATGCTGATGCCGGCATGTGCCTTTTTGAAAATGCCAATTTGGAACAAACAGAAATCTACTTTGGCGTAGCCGTGTTCTTGGAAAGAAGTCACGCAGTGCCAAGCTACATTGCAAGGCTCGCAAAATTCCAAAATTCCGGCACATGCTTGGGCACTCTTTGCACATCTTGGCAACTCTGTGTTCGTGCGAATTGCTTGCTTGAGCGAGTCAGGCAAAAAAGCTTGGCAAAATGTTTGGAATGACCGGCTTTGACAGCGTGTGAACTCCCCATGCAAGTTGGACAGAAGATTGCCTATACGTGCCACCTTCTGCTCTGTCCTGATCATGATTATCTTCACCACCCCCTTTTTGACCGAAGAGGAGTGCGACGGAGCAATTGGCTATCGCTTGCGCGCAGGCGAGTCCGAACCAAACCTGAGCACACCTGCGGTGGTGTAGGACAACAGTCCACTCTCCAAACGCCCTGTGTGCAATGTACCTGATCTTGTTCGGCAGATCAATGCTGGCAAGGGCGAGGCAATCTTTAAATGCGTCTGCCTGAATTTCCTGTGGGGTGGCAGGCTAACTTCCATCACTTTATACAGTGCGAGAAAGTGTGCATGTTGATTGTGTTCAAGGAAGTGTTGGATGTGTCGACCTCAATCAATTGGTTGCAATTTTCACAAGCTCCATGCCTGTGTGTGGCATCTATCCAAGGGTGACACTTTGGATGCCTGACGAATGAAAGCATCCTTGCGGAATCTCTGCTTGTGGGGGCGGCATGATGGGGCGACTGGTCCCGCGCTGGTGTGAGGCAGGCACAGCTGCTCAAGTTTAGAGCGCAGCTTTCAAATGCACACGGTCCAATCACAGCTCCTTCCGCAACTCGCTATGAAGACTAGGTTCTGCCCAAGCATGCCGCAGCTGCGGCACAGACAAGAAGGCTCTGGCTGGGATTGTCCCAGCAGCGTTGGGTGGGATCCATGCAGCTCTGGGGTAGTCTTCATACTCTTCCCCTTGAATTTGGTCTTTTTTTGCACGGGTGGAGGCGCTGTGTGTGCCGAGAGGCACAAGTCACCTTGATTGAATTAAATGAGGAAACTAATGAGATACGAGCCAAGCAACAAAGAGAGGCAACACACCACAAAGCAAAAACCCAAACCTCCAAAACAACTACCAACCCAAACAAACAGAAACCAGGCTAGTATCCTCGCAGGGCTGTGAAAGCCGAAGCAAAAGTTGTGAGAGAAAGGTGAAACGGGGCATTGAATTCGTTCTTCCTGCTGCGCTCAGTACTTGAGGATCAAGAAATCGCGAAATTCCTTTCTCTGGGCAGTGAGTTCATTCGTGACACTGCTAATGCTGGAGACTCGGAAACAGTAACTGTTCCGTTGACACCCGAGCCAGAAAGATCATCAATCAACGGAACTTTGTTGGGCTGCTTGAGACCAAACCGTCTGCTAAGGATGCACCTTGGGGTACCTCACGGAATTCAATCGGCCCGTAAGCCCAACCTTGAGCAACTTCTTCCAGGGGTTTGGAATAAACAATTTCATCAACCTCGGAATCACCTGACGACCGACAGCCATGAAAGATTTTTCTATTGTTATCCACCGAATTCTTTGAAGCTCTTCAACAGTGATATCACACGGCTTGAAGGATTTCTCAAAGATTCCACACGGAGGAACTTCCCCCGTGAGCTCGGTGCCATTCAACATTTTCTTGGAAGACTTTGAGATCTGGATATCCAGCCTCTTCCAAAATCTTTTGCCGCTTGGGACTAAGGATCACACGTAGATGCTCGGGCATTGACTCCTTCAAGTCATTTTCCTGGCAAGTTCAATGGAAATCTGAACCCATTTAGAAAACCACTGCGCCCTGGCACCAACCAATTCACACTCTTCCCAAAACCGCACACCACAGATGTTGTCGCAGCAATAGCACTTGCCTTATTGGATTGCGCTCCAAGCAAAGATGTCGCTGGCAGAGCCTTTGACTTGAAAAGTGCCTACAAACAGATGGGAGTGGCTAAGTCCTCACTCTGGTCGGCTTATGTCTCGGTGTTCAATCCAAACAAGGGCTGTGCAGAATGCTTCCAGTTGTTGGCCGAACAAGGTCAGTCTTTTCGTTTCTCCGTGTTGCCCACAGCTTGTGGTACATTGGATGCAAGTGCTTAGGACTTATATGGTCAAACTTTATTACCTTTTGCAACCAAAGCTTGTCGATCAACAGAGAATCCACCGTTGACCTTCTCTTCCAACTTCTCGGTTGGAAGTATGCTATCGACGGTGACAAGTCCCAGGAATTCGGTCATTCGATTCGTGCTCTAGGAATTAACATCCTCTTGCCCAATTTCAACAAGGGCTTTGTAGAATTTGGGAACACGGAACGGACGGTGACAGAGCTTGTAGGCTGCATCCAAAGTATCCTTGAGGCTGACAGGCTTAGCCTCCAAGATGCCCAAAGACTTAGAGGCCGAATGCAGTTTTCGGACGGTCAAATTTTCGGTCGTTTAGGCAGACTTTGCATGCGTGCTGTGACTCAACACGCCTACTCTCTAAAGGGTCCCAAGCTCAGTCTTGAATGCCGGGTGGCCCTTAAGAGGTTTGCCGACTTCCTTCGTTTTCCACCTCCTCGGAAAATCCAGAATGCCACAAAAAGAACATGGTTTGTTTTCACAGATGCATGCTATGAACCCACAGCCAGTTCTTGGAGGTGTGGTATAGGTGGCATCATCTTCTCTCCCGATGGGGAGCCATTCCAGTTTTTTTCCCAAGTACGGCGTCACAGATTGAACTTCTTGGAGGCTCTCGCAAAGAGACTATCGTCTTCGAAGCTGAGTTGCTTGCTCTTGTGGTGGGCATGTCGTTGTGGGAAGTCGGCCCCAGCAGTTTTCTACATAGATAATAACAGCGCTCGAGATGTTGCAATCTCAGGATCCGGCCGTTCCAGAGTAGTAAATTGTTTAATTGATAGATTGCTCACTTCTGAAACCAACAGCTCGTGCTTTCCTTGGTTTGCCCGTGTTCCGTCACCATCCAACCCAGCGGATGGTCCCTCTCGAGGCGACTGTGATAAGACTTTTGTGGGCAATGCATCAAAAGCTTCAGTTGCAGAATGGATTGAGGTAATTTGCAGTGAAATCTCCACTTCGGTCAAAGGGGGGTGATCCAAATGTTTCTACAAACTTGCACCTTGACTTAGTACTTGTGGTAAATCTTGCATTGTGCTTCCGTGTGCAGTTCCTTTTGCACTGTCTTGAGCATATCCCTTGTGCATTCGTCTTGAAAGAAAACCGAGCTTAACCAAAGCTCATTGCATGTGCCTTCCAAAGCAGTGGACCAGTCGAAATCGAATCCCCATTGCTACCATCGCGAAAAAGAAAGTGGCGGCCGCAGTGTGACTGTTTCTGCTGTCTTTGAGTTGTGTTTTTCTTGAGAACTGCGTGTAAGGAACATAAGATAAGTAAGCTGTCATGCACATGATAGCACCTTATCTTCTGCGACGCTACATGATTTGTGTGAGCAAATCTTGCAGTTCTCTCCGAAGTTAATGCTCACAGGGTGGGAGGGTGGGAGTGCTCATAAAATTTGTGAGTGCTTTCACCCGCCCACACCACCCAAAGCACTTCAAATGCTCTCCAAACTTGCACCTTGACTTTGTACTTGTGGTAAATCTTGCATTGTGCTTCCGTGCGCAGTTCCCTTTGGCACTGTTATCCCTTGTGCATTCGTCTTGGAAAAAAAGGAAACCAAGCTTAACCAAAGCTCGTTGCATGTGCCTTCCACAGCAGTGGGGTGATCCAAATGTTTCTACAAACTTGCACCTTGACTTAGTACTTGTGGTAAATCTTGCATTGTGCTTCCGTGTGCAGTTCCTTTTGCACTGTCTTGAGCATATCCCTTGTGCGTTCGTCTTGAAAGAAAACCGAGCTTAACCAAAGCTCATTGCATGTGCCTTCCAAAGCAGTGGACCAGTCGAAATCGAATCCCCATTGCTACCATCGCGAAAAAGAAAGTGGCGGCCGCAGTGTAACTGTTTCTGCTGTCTTTGAGTTGTGTTTTTCTTCAAAACTGCATGTAAGGAACATAAGATAAAGGTTAAGACATGTCTTTGCAGAAGAAGGGTTGGCTTCGAGAAATACCGCAAGGATGTTTTGGCTCATCAGGGCCAGATGCCTCAAGCTCCCGTCAGACATTAGCCTGTTAGGCCCTCTCGCCTGTGATAACTGCAAACTCCTGGCTTTCGTTGACCTTCCTAGCACTCCGATCACCGAAACCCGAGAGTATACTTTCTCTTCCTGTGTGCGACTTCAACATCTCTGGCTTCCATGGACACTACAGACCATCCACGTAAAAACTTTCATGGACTGCGGCATACTTGAAGAAATTGAAGTCCCGCCAACGCTCAGCTATATTGCTGACCGAGCTTTTCTGGCTGTACCTGGCTGACAAGTCTCAATTTGATGCCAGGCAAGCGAACCACGTGGAGAGGGCCCTATGCCGAACATTCGGCCTTTGACTTGTGCAACCGATTTGTCATTCCGAAATGGATCAACCTCCTTCCGAGTGCAGAAAACGAGGGTCATTTTTCTGGGGTGCGAAAATGTCTGTGGTGGGAAAAGTCCTCTAGTGGGTGCAGGCCTCTCAAAGCAAAAGGCGTCACACAGGAACAGACAGCAAATGGCCTGACACGGTGTTTCTTTCAAGGTCTCTCAAGGGGAATGTCTTTGTGCATTGTGGACAGTTCTTGTGCAGGAATTGCTTTTTTGCACGGTTTCTTTCAAGAGAAGAATGCTCTTTGTGCACGGTGGCTCACCGTGTGCAGAAATATGCAAGAATTGCAGCTGACTTTGGCTTGAGGTCTTTTGAAGTTTTGGGCTTTGGTCGCGCAACTCGCCTTGTCTCAGCCATGCCGGTGCTGATTCTGCGTTTGGGGCGCAGAATGTGTGGGTCAGCAACCAAAGAGCGCTTTGGTTCTTGGTTTGGTGCAACCTTTTGGTGTTGCTCAATTCTGTCCAAGAGGGCACAAGTGAGTTTTGAAGGCAACGAGAAGGAATACCAGCACTTGATGTGTTCAAGCAAGCTTCCAGTGTCTGAGCGGAGACGACGAAGAAGAAGAATGTCCCACCAAGCACACCTTTTGGGAAGAACAATTTGGAAGATAGAGAAGCGTTGGAAAGCAGGCACCACCAGAGCTTAGTTTCCACCACAGGACTTTTGCCATCTGCCTGAGCAGAGGCAGGGAAACACCCACCAGAGGACATTTCCTGTGAGAGGACATTTCCCACCAGAGGATTTCCCACCAGAGGGCCATACTGCCGGGGGAACAGAATTGGTCCTCGGATTTCACAGCCATTTCAGGGTCTCATTCTTGCATCCACGATTAGTTGACCTACGGTCCATGGCAGTGCCAAAACCGCGTCGTAGACGAGGGAAAGTGGTAAGAGCCAACGACAAAAGCTCAAACAGGATCTGAAAGAAATGACTCGAAACCTGAAGCTGCAGCTACAGAAGAAGCGGAGAATCATGCGTGCTGCAAACTTGATGGAAGATGAGGATTTGCACTGGCTGCTGAAAGAACGCGAGCGAGCCAAATCCAACCAGGCTGCCCAAGAAGAGGTGAATGCAGAGCAGAACGGAGTGCCAGAATGATGATCAAAACCGGCGGACTGATGATCAGCGCTCATGTGTTCAGATCAGGTCCGATTGACACGAGCTCAATTGGAAATGACCTGTCAGCTTTTTAGAGTGTTAGATCGTTGTTCGGGATCCCCCTGCCGGGGCTGAGATCAGACAAGTCTGAGATCAGCGTGGTGTAGATCAGTGAGGTTCAGATTTGCTGCCTCACTGGCCGAAGTACCTTCACTAAGTGAGAGTAAACAATGCTGTGTTTTTGCATTGCGCTGAACAGTGCCTTTTGGATTGCCTTCAAGCACGACAGTTTGAATTGCTCTCATAGCGTAGCTTTTCCTCTCTGAGATCAGCTCTGTTTGAGATCAGGTCTGTCAGAGATCAGCGTGTTAGCGATGTTCTCAGCTAGGAAAAGATTTGCTCCCAGTGACCTTGAAGGTCTCCATGTGCCATGTGAATGGATGGAAGGGTTGGGTCGCTGCGAGCTTGGCCGACCGTTGATAGTGTGTGCCCCATGCATTGGGATCAACAATGGTGGTCGCTTTCTGCAGGAGGTGGGTGTCTGCTACAAGTTGGCCAACAGCTGTGACATTTTGTCTAACCTGTCCGATGCGCTGATGGCTTATTTGGAGGGTAGCCTGGAAGGCATCAAATTGGGAGAGAGTGGTGACATTACCCAGATCAAGCTGGAAGATCTTACCGTGCCTGTGGATGTCTTGATGGCCGGCCCGCCTTGTCCTCCTTGGGCCAGCAACGGCAAGAAGTGTCCAGGGGAAGATGTCCGAACGAGGGTGTTTCTTGCAGTGCTCTTGTGGACAATCTATCTCACGAGGCACGGTGGACTGCTTTGGGCGCTTCTTGAAAATGTTCAAGGAGTGCTTCACAAGATCGCTGGCTGTGCAGAGCCGTTTATGGCCATTGCCATCAGGTTCCTCGAGGAGCATGCTCCGGAGATGGCATGGCGGGTGGATCTTTTGAATGCTGCAGACTACAAACTGCCTCAGTCGAGACGACGGGTCTTTTTGCAGGGTGTTCGAAGCTCTGTTATAATCCAACCTAGAGTTTGTTTGTGCTGTGGCAGGTTTCATGAGGTTTCCATGGAAGTCCTTCTATATGTATATTGTCGTGTCATTGACAACTTGAGAAAAGACTTTGGTCACAATCCAGGAAAGGAGATCCTCGGCGCCATGGAGAAGCCTCCTCAACCTATGGATCCATTTGGGACGGTGTCCTTGGCCTCTTTCTTGAAGCCCAACCTCCCATGCACAGCTCGTGAGAGCCTGACCTCAATCATGAGGACCAACTTGGGCAACTATGAGAAGTTAATCCGAGACAAGATCGAAGCCGGTGATGTGACTCCGGGCACCTTGGTCGTATGTGAGCTGGACAGAGCCTTTGGCAAGAAGTACTCGCCATCCATGACAGTTGGTATGAGTCCCTGCTTGAAGACACAGTTGAAGTATCTTTTTGTCATTAGCACCGATGACTTGCAGCTGCCAGATGCAGAGAGGGCTTACTTCAGATGGATTCTTCCGCAGGAACGATGTGCTTTGCAAGGAGTACACCCGCGCTTGGCGCTGCATCTTTGCAACAGTGACTTGTTGCACGCACTGGGGAACGCCTACCCAGTGCCATTGATTGCGGCTTGCGGCATGCCGGTGCTTCAGATGATTGAGAAGTGGGGCAGGCTGAACTCTTGGCCTCCACCCCTATCGCCCGGTGATCTGCTTGAGCTTCCTGATGTGGCGGGCCATTTCCTGCCGCTTTTAACTGCCAAGCCCAAGAAAGAGAGCAAACCAAAGTCAAAGAGCGAGCCAAAGCCAAAGCTCAGTCCGAAAAAAAGGCAAAGTCCGAAAAAAGATCAGCAAGCCAAGTCTGAGATCAGTAGAGTAGAGTCTGAGATCA